>CAXIUP010000265.1:50000-149478 GCA_964035015.1 Corallium rubrum | reverse complement strand
TTTTCGCAATTCGCATTTGCACTTCTGTATGCGCATTCTGTCCTTAAGCATTCCATTGTGATGACGTAACATTATGCGTGACCCTTGGAACACAATTTTTGACTTTTAATTAATATAGACTTGTTGACTGGCGCCGAGGGAAACATCGAGTTTTACAGACTCTAAGGTTTCAATGTCACCCGAGTGCTTTAGCCCGAGGGTGACATTGAAGCCTGAGGGACCGTAAAACTCGATGTTTCTCGAGGCAAAAGTCAACACGCGTTTTGTTATATATCAAAGACTTTTAAAATACAAAATACAAAACTGCCTTGAAACTTGGAAACGGCGAAAAGACTTACCAAAATACTTTTACTTTGTCTTCGCAATTTCAATTCAAGTCATTCAACTAAACAAATACACCAGACTCAACACTAAGAAGAACTTTAAATTTATCCAAGTGTTTTTCAGACCTTCTTTGAAGATATGTATAGAAATTCTTTCTTTCGGAAAATGGACTACCGGTATTTCGTACCAAACAAGCTCGAAACAAGCTCGTGTTTTCAAAATGCCCGAAGAGTCCAAAGTTCTTGATCTGATGCAATAATCGTGTATTCACGTGAACAACGCATGATTAAAACGACGTCAGGGGGAAACATTGCACTGTTTCCCTCTTCGTTGTTGACGTCAGAGGGAAACAGTGCAATGTTTCCCACGGCAGAAAGAAACATTGAGTTTGTTGAACAACACGTGACCATGATTTGACCAATAGGATTTCATTATTGGCAAAGGAAAGTCTTTGGTATATAACAATGATAATTTATTTCCCGCAAATAATTTTAATGTTTCATGTAATGTGATCATATATTACAATATGGCGGAAAGAAGAGATCGTCAAGAGTTTTCAAATGTTCTTCGGAATTCTATTGTAAGCTGTATTGCAGATCTTGAAGGAAGCCCAAATCGAGACTACAGCATTTTTCGCATCGACTCGCTCTATCATACTACTCTAAGATTCGCCGAAGCGTTTGAATTTAGATGAATCTGTTATTAATTTAATTTCAGAAGCAAAGGACTTGCTCTTCGAGAGCCATGTTGGTACAGAGTTTTTAAACACATTTATATGCCCACAATTATTCACCGGTCAGCCAGGACGCCCGAAATTTGAAATTCCAGAAGAGATTCTTCGCTTCTTGTTTGACAAGCGATTTACAGTCAAGAATACAGCGACTCTTCTTGGAAGTGAGTCAAAGAACAGTCGAAAGAAGGATGAATGAATTTTGTATACGCATAGGCAACTGTTATGCCGCCAACATTGGCGATCATGACCTAGAGTCTATAATAAACAACATAGTTCGCGACTTTCCCAATGTTGGCTATAAACGAATGTCGGGATTGTTATTGTCCAGAGGGTTGCGAATCCAACAGAATAGAATCCGCGAAACGATGCGCAGAGTGGATCCTTATGGGACGTTGTTCCGAGCCCTGTCTCTAAGACGCGTCCATAGACGAAGATATCATTAATCCAGCCCACTATCACTTTTGTAATGATATACGACACTGATTGATTAACTGATTAACTATATATATCTTTATAAGACCAATGTTCTGTAATTGGAGGCCAGATGATAATAGACACTGAATAAAGAAACACGAATCATAACATGGTGTCAGGCGGGAATAATATATAAACGAACAAAGCAAAGAAAGCGATATGAGCAACTTAAATCCGCCCAAAGAATTGCGTTTTGATGGTAACCTCAGCCAAAACTGGGAGCGCTGGAAAAAGGAATTCCAATTCTACATGATAGCTACGGAATCCAATGACAAAGGTGAAGATGTAAAAACTTCGAGACTTTTCACAGCAATAGGAGAACGAGCGCAAGAGATCTACTACACGTTTACTTTCGCTGAAGCAGCAGATTCCATGAAGCTAGAACCAGTTATAGCAAAGTTTGACGAATACATGCATCCCAAGAAGAATATTCCATATCTTAGATTCAAGTTTTCTCATATAACCAAAGCGAAGGACAAAGCATTGATGACTACGTCACTGAACTGAAACTCAAAAGCAGTCACTGCGAATTTGGAATGCTAAAGGAGAGCCTGGTCAGACAGGATCGTCGCGGGAGTGAAAGAAAAGAAAGTTCAGGAAAGATTACTACGGGAGCCAGAACTAACATTAGACAAAGCCATAAACATCTGCCGAGCTGCTGAAGAAACAAAGAAGCAATCGGAAGAGATGCAGTCGAAAACGCCTCAAAATCAGATTGACCAACTACGTCAACGAAGAGGAAATGGGAAAGAGCATTACAAAGGTAAGCAAACTGAGCGAAGAAAACAAGAAGGCGAAATAAAGGACTGTAGATATTGTGGTAGCCAACATGACAAAGGCAATTGCCCTGCATTTGATAAAGTATGTAAAAAATGTGGAAAACGCAACCACTTTGCTAAAGTGTGCCTCTCAAAGCAAGTCGACGAAGTAAACCTCTCAAGTAGCAGACATTCTAGTGATTCCAGTGACGAAAGCATTGACGACAACTTCTTTATTGACTCTGTCCAAAAAAGAAAAGAAACAACGAATTGCCAAACACAAGAAGAAACTACGCGATATCAAGTGGAGATGTGTGGGAAACAAGACAACCTGAAAGCTTGGACTGTATCAATTAACACCTCCGGATTAGATGTCGAGTACAAAATAGATACCGGAGCACAAGCCAACGTAATTCCGCAAAACCTGTATCAGCGCCTACCAAGAAAGCCAAGGCTACGACAAACGAAGGAGAAACTGTATGCGTATGATGGATCAGAAATTCCAGTAGTGGGTAAGTGCATTGTCCGCATGAAACCGAAAGGAACGAACGATTATCCTGTTCAGTTCTTTGTTGTGCCAATTACGTCTTCTGCGATTTTGGGACTTGAAACATGTCAACGCCTCAACCTCGTCAAACGTATATCGCAGATAAAACAACCGAGTAACAACATTCCGGAAGAATATTCAGATGTATTTGGAGATATTGGGTGTTTGTCTGGAGAACATCACATCAACTTGGCTCCAGAGGCCATTCCGGTGGTACACCCTCCGCGTAAAGTACCGTACCTATTGAAAGATAAGCTCAAGACCGAGCTTGATCGTATGGAAAGTAACGAAATCATCGACAAAGTAGATGAACCGACAGATTGGGTAAGTTCTCTGGTGATAGTCGAGAAACCCAACGGAAAGTTACGCATATGCCTCGATCCGCATGACCTAAACAAGGCAATAAAGAGAGAGCACTACCCAATGCGAAACGCTGAATCCATTATGGCAGAGATGGCTGACGCCAAGTTTTTCACCAAGCTAGATGCCTCTAGTGGTTATTGGCAGATAAAAGTCGACGAAGAAAGTTCGAAGATCCTCACGTTCAACACTCCATTCGGAAGATACAAATTCAAGCGACTTCCTTTTGGGATCCTAAGTGCAAGCGAAGTATTTCAAAAGAAGATAGTCGAGATAATCAACGGAATAAGTGGCTGCGCAAACGTCCAAGATGACATAATCGTATGGGGAAGGACCAGAAACGAACATGACCTTCGCGTATCGCAAACGTTAGAAAGAATCACCAAGTCTGGATTAAAGCTCAACAAGGAAAAATGCGTCTTCAGAGTAACAGAGATGACCTTCCTTGGCCACATATTTTCAGACCACGGAGTAAAACCAGATCCTGCAAAGTTCAAAGCGATAACGGACATGCCAACACCGACAAACAAGACAGAACTGCAGAGATTCTTGGGGATGGTTACATATCTCGGAAAATTTATCCCAGACCTCCCCAGCCGGCACACAACGTAATCACAACGTTCGCTAAAGGTTGTAGGAATGTTAAGTCGGACCTAACTTTCACACAACGTTGAGACAACATTGGCACAGAATGCGAGAATTAAGGTTGTGCGATGAACTTTGTATGAACGTTGTATTAACGTTACGATTTAACGTTAATTTGGCGTGATTTAACGTTGTGAAATGAATGTTGTATGAACGTTGTAATAACGTTAGGATCTAACGTTAATTTGGTTCGATCTAATCGAATTTCCGTTTCCGACTAGAGAGTGCACGCAGGCTTCAATAAACGTCACCAAATTTTTACATGTAAATATCGAATATCAGCATTGTCAATTATTTTAATTCATGATGAAATCGATCGCGATCTCGCAAACAAGATTTGGGCAAATGCTAAGATTGTTTGACTAACTTAGTCAAATTATTCGATATAGCGATACTCACGTAGCCGAATGATGTTGCCCCTAAACCAATCATTCTAAAACGAAGCAATTGGCTACTGTAGTACTGGCTAAATAAACATACGTGCGCGCATTACATCACCCCAATATGCTCTGCCAACTAATATGCTCTGCTCAACCAAGAATTAAGACACAGAGTTGCCTGTAGAGGAGGCTAGACAACATTAGGCTATGAAAAAGTTCTGGTTGCGCAGCGCCGTAGCACATACGTTGTATAAATATTCCAGCTGTAGTCGTAGCTGTTCACTAACACGTGCCCATCACGCGTATGGTATTGTAATTACGTCACGGACTACGTGGTCTTTGGACTTGGGAGCGAGATTGTCACCCGACCTCGCCACCTCGCACTCTCGCAGTGATGCTGTTTTATCACTACTGCTGTGACTTTCGTCGAGTGTATTCCCTTGGACATTTCATCTTTCTTGAATCCGTTTCCAATCCGTGTTTCTTAAATACATCATCGTTCACGAAGTAAGTAGACATCTTATCTGTTTTGTAAACAATATTGTTCTCCCGTTCTTCTCGTGTTAAATTCGTGTTAAACGTATATTAGTTAATGTCGAAGAAATTCTGTCCATGCGGTCGACGTGGGTTTTAATTTTCAAAATTGTTGTTGAATTTTCGTTATGACCTGTTCTACAGTTAGTTAAATAGTAAAGGAATGGCGCAAAGCTACGAGAGTTACTTAAAAGCTGCAATTATTAACATATTTTGCGAAAAGATGGTCACATGTATGGTAAATGGTTTAAAATATTCAAAATGGCTACTTGTGTAAACGTATTTATTTTGGTAGCAATCATCGATCGTTCGTTCATAAAAACGATTGTTCGTTCATAAACGTCGAAATTATACAAACGATCTCTGTCACTGATATGTTCAACAGTATAATATTGACTAGGCGAGAGGGAAGCTCAAACAAAATGTGATAACTTTAAAACATGTTTGCTAACGTTTCGTTGCATCTCGCAACATCATCAGAGCGGTTTAAATACAAGTGGATAGATATACACATACAATAATATTGTCAATGCTGTGGTGCATTGTATTTGGCCCGCCGCCATCTACACACGCGAATCTCAGAGCACATGGGAGTCTCTCCTATTAATACCAGCATCCAATCTCACTCTAGAAAAACTGGCCACCTGACGATTTGTCTATCATTTCTTCATGTCGCTCCTCTTCTAACTTTGAACTCCTCATTCGAGAAAGTCTACTCATTTCTTAATTTAAACCTTCTCTCAATGAAAATATTTCCTCAATACCGCTGTCTCTGTTGTAACTCCCCCCCCCCCCTTTGTTTTTTTATCTTTATCAGTTTCTTGTTAATTTGTATTTTGTAATTACAGATAAACGATAAACTTACTAATAGCAACTAACTAAAATCCTTAACCTACTGTGTAATTGTGACAGGATCTTTAAGCTGAATAGTTCAAGTGGAGTGACCATGCAATAATTATGTATTGAGATCTTATAGCTTGACTGTTTCAGTGAGTGGTGGTCAACAATTACAGATAAACTTACTAATAGCAACTAATTCAAATTCTAAACTTACTGTGTAATTGTGACAGGATCTTTAAGCTGAATAGTTCAAGTGGAGTGACCATGCAATAATTATGTATTGAGATCTTATAGCTTGACTGTTTCAGTGAGTGGTGGTCAACAATTACAGATAAACTTACTTAGCAACTAATTCAAATTCTAAACTTACTGTGTAATTGTGACAGGATCTTTAGGCTGAATATAGTTCTTTAGTGGAGTAGTCGACCATGCATATTGTATGTACAACTGATTAATAGCCTGAGCCCCAGACCACACACACTCTGTGTATGGTCTGTGCAACAAGCTCAAAAAAGATGTCCCTTCACGTGGTCAGTTGCCGCCTTCAGAAACTGTGTCAATTTCAATCATGGTTTTACTTAAATACATGTTGTTTTACTAGTATTAAAACATAATTATTATAGATTGCATAAATTTCCACCACCTGGCAGTGGAAACTGACGATGTGACAGGACAGTTTTTCGGGGCTTGTTGCACAGACCATACACAAAGCGTGTGTAGTCTGGGGTACAGGCTAATAAATAATTAACCCTTGAACAATTGTGTTGTTGTCTGTCAATTTCCAAATGGTTAACTTATATGAAAAGTAATATGAAATCGATAGTAAATGTAGAATTTGTTTTGAGTTTAATGTTATATATAGTGCCTGCATTTTATCCGTACAGGAAATCAAAGTAATAAAACATGCACCTTCGGAAGACCTTATGGAAACATATTTACAATCAATGTCAAATTATGTCACATTGACCATTATTTTTAGCATTTTATTTATTTCATCTATTGCAGCCTAAATTCATATACAATATGTCAAAATCCAATCGTGCGCAGTACCAAAATAATTGGGTTGCAGCTTCTCGAGCCCTGAGAAATTGTGGTGATGATGAAATGTGTGAAAACAGTTACGAGTCGGGGACGAGTTGTGTGTACCATACATTTTCTCAAAGTGATGAACCAGGAAGTGATTTGGAAATGACTGATAATGAGTTTATGATAGAACAAGTTTCTGTTGAGCCAAATGAGGAGTATCCCGGTTTAGAAGAAAATACTTCAGTCATAAGATCTGAGATTAATCTTGAGTGGCCAAATAATATCACAGATAGTTCCGCTTTCAGCGATTCGTCAGATGATCAGTGTTTGGATGGTTTTCTTGAAGATGGGTTGAGAAGCTGGGCTAACAATTTCCAAATAAAACAAAATGCATTAGATAGCCTTCTAAAGCTTCTAAAGAAGTCTGGGCATCCCACTTTGCCTAGTTCTGCGCGTACGTTGTTGAACACAGCAAGAGTGGTCCCAGTTCAGATGAAATCTGGGATGCAGTACATATATTTTCCTGTAGGTCATGAGCTGTTAAAACATTTTAATATAGATACCCTCATGATAAAATAGAAACAGCTGAGATCATTCAAATTGCCTTGAATATTGATGGTCTCCCATTATTTAAAAGTTCACAGAAGACGCTGTGGCCAGTGTTGTGTTCAATTGTGAATTTCTTACCTGTAGTTGTTTTTCCAGTTGTTCTAACATATGGTTGTTCAAAACCCAACAATTTGGAGTTCTTGGAAGAACTTGTTAATGGTTTAAGCGAACTGTTAGATAATGGACTGCAGTGTGGCGATCAGCGAGTTGGGGTCTCTTTGAAACACGTTGTTTGTGATACACCAGCAAAATCATTTGTTAAATCAACTAAACTGTATTCAGGCTATTTTGGTTGTGATAAGTGCTTCCAGCGTGGGAAGTGGGAGGGGAGACTGATCTATCCAGATATTGAAGGCATTGAGCTGTGTACCAATTCCTCTTTTAGAGATCAAGCTAATGACGAGCATCATCGAGGCACTAGCCCATTCTGTAGCTTGTCAATAGACATGGTGAAGCAGTTTCCTATTGACTACATGCACCAGGTCTGCTTGGGAGTCACAAAGAAATTGCTTTTGCTGTGGATCCGTGGTAAGCGTGAAGTCAGAATGTCGGCTGGTCATGTGAATGAAATTAGTGGTAAATTGGTTGGTCTGAAACAATTTATTCCAAAATGTTTTGCACGTAAGTCACGGAGTTTGTCTGAGATTGACAGATGGAAGGCCACTGAATTCAGACAGTTCCTTTTATATACAGGGAAGATAGCTTTAAAAGGAATTCTGAGAGAAGATTTGTATCAGCATTTTGTAGTTCTAAATGTTGCCATTTCTATTTTGGTATGTCCATGCCTTGCTCAGGTCCACCACAATTATGCCCATCAGTTGTTGAAATATTTTGTTCAACAGGGTAGTATTTTGTATGGTGACGAATTCCTGGTGTACAATGTCCACTCTTTGGTCCACCTAGCAGCTGATGTCAGTGTGCATGGTACATTAGATGCATGTAGTGCGTTTGCATTCGAAAATTTTATGCAGGATTTAAAGAGATTGGTCCGTTCAGGAAACAATCCAATTGTTCAAATTGCCAAACGTCTTGGTGAATCATCGACAGAGAAATTACCCGAGAGCCCTATTGGGACTGGCATCAGTGTAAAGAAACCAAATAACACTTATATTTTAAATAATTCTTCCTGTTGCGAAGTAGTTGACACTTCCAGTGAACTTGATGAAAAGGGAAATCCAATGTATGTTTGCAGAGTTTATTCAGGACCAGATGCTCTCTTTGACAACCCATGTGATTCTTGCATTGTTGGTACATATAGAGTCAGTTTACGGCAGGCAACGATGAAAGCACTTTCTTCACAGTGTTTGGAGAGGAAGGCCATCATGATCGATCTCGATCCAACTAAAATTATTTTTATGGCTTTGACACACACTTATTATTAAACAATTAAACTTATTTACAACACTTCTTCAACCCTTTCTCTCCTGGAGGTTCTCACTTGGTACAGGTAAATTAACATGTACCTACATTTTATTATCCATTGTCTATATTCACAAGTTTTATACTAGTCTTGGTTGAACATTGTACCAACAATTATGTAGGTGTGTATTTGTTCATAATTACAGTATTACTATATTATGCGAATGCTTTACAAATGAACAGCTTATATCTGACACCCAGAACAACTACAATGCAGGTCAACTCCAATCTATGGTTGGATAATTATGTGTTATTTTATTTAGATGAGTTTATTTCAATATGCTGTAGTCGAGTTTCTGGAAGAGAAATCTGTTGAAGTTGTTTCCAGTAATTGGATCGAGAAAATTGATGATGTAAGTGAATATTATTGTGCTCCAATCTTTTCAACACTTTCTGAGATGAGCACAGGTTGGAGCTTGTAGAAAGTTCTGAAGTCAATTATTATTCTCTTTCTTTTATTATTTATAACAAATTGATGGATTAACATTAAGAAGAATGTTACCAAGTGTCAAGTTATCAATTGTCCAATTTGCAGCTGACAACAGACTGTTGACAGTTCAACATTGTGTGAATAATACATTATCTAAAATGTACTTATTTAAATTATTAATGTTATTATTCCATACACATTTGAATTTTAGGTATTGTATTGCTACTGGCCCCGCAATGGTGCTGCGGGAAAAGTTAAAAAATGTCAGTTGCCTGACAAGGAAACTTGGCGGAGGTATGAAGTTCGTGTGCTGACAAAAACAGGTAATTTTTAGTTGAACATGTCTTTTAGTTTTGTATTAGGTAGCTATACAAATGACAGAGTATAATCGTCTGGTGTTTGCCAGAGTAAAGTACTAAAGGCACTCTTGGGGCAGAAAGGGTTACATTTTGTTTTTGGTCTTACAATGCCATACTGTTGTTGTTTAGACAATTACGATATAGCATTAAAGCGTTCACAGCGTGCTGAGGAAACTTCTAATGTGGAATCTGAAGAAGAGAGTCCTGGCCAAAGCAAACGTAAGAGAACCTATCGTTTTGGTCCAGGTTATGGCGATTTCTCGGATTGGAGTGATATTGGTAAGAAATTACATAATTCTATTTAACATTAATTGTTTGTTGTTTTATAATGGTATAATGTCTATCGGTCTGTCTATCGGTCTGTCTATCGGTCGGTCGGTCGGTCGGTCGGTCGGTCGGTCGGTCGGTCGGTCGGTCGGTCGGTCGGTCGGTCGGTCTGTCTATCTGTCTGTAAACATTTGCAGAAAATTGCCCAAGACCAGGTTTGACACCACCAACAAGACCTCCTCCAGTGGCACCAGTATTACCACCTGCTCCTATCCGTACCTATCATGGTCCAAGACCTGTGTATCTCTCCAGAGAAAATGCAGCTCAAGAACCATCCCAGAGACATGACGGAATTCCTCCAGAAGGCCTTTCACCTTCAGGGTCCTTTAGTGACACAAGACACCTTATTTCTGATGTTCTATTTCCAGATTTTAGTGGTAAAGTATACGGGTTGTAGTATATTTAGTTAATTTATACATGATCTAATTATTTCATTGTTTCATTATTACTAACTTAGTTCAACATCTGCGAACACATAATCAACAAAGTGGGCAATCTACTCCCATAACACCCCAAAGGGATGACGGTCCCATTAGACAAAATTCAAGTGAGAGTAAGTATAATTATGTATATGTTTTTATTCAGAATGGTATTGTGGCACTTGCACTTGATTTATAATTTTCCAAATCCAGCCGAATTCCGACTAGCCTGCTATAGCAGATGTTATTTTTTTCATTCGTGTAAACTTCTAGTAGGTCAGAGATTTACTGTAGCCTGTTGGCATGTTGATGAAAACATAATTTGTCTTCTCTGTTATTTCCTTATCGCTTTATGGTGAAACTTTAACAGACTTTGGACACAAAATACCTTGCAAAGTCTTTAAATGCTTCTTCAAATGAATTTATAATTACTCTACCTCATTACGAGAAACAGAGTTTGGACACAAATACGGTGGCTGATTAGTGCCATTATGATTTTGCGTTCAACTTTCTATTTTCCGACTTTTTTCTCGAGTTTTTTCTCGAGTTTTTTCTCGAGTTTTTTCTCGACTTTTTTCTCGACTTTTTTCTCGACTTTTTTCTCGACTTTTTTCTCGACAGACGCCAGTAAGCCAACATGGTGGACGAAGCACCGCCGAGTGGTATAAACGATCAAAACGATATACTATTTTCATCGAATTCAATAGAAAAGGTGAGTTATATGTGATTTCAATGTAACTATTATGATCTTGAGAGCTTTTTGAAGTGGTCTGTGTTAAATTTTTGAACGAGTATTATTGACAATTAAACGACATACTGTATATGATGTATAGTATAAAAGAAGTATAAATAATAATAATAATTTAATTAAGCACTCACTTATTATTAATTACAGCGTTTATATATGAGAAATTTAACATTAATTAGAGTGCAGGGTTCCTGAAATAACCACAAGGTTAATCTAGTCAGGTAACCCTATTCAATGCACAATTATAAATAAAATATTTTAGCTAGGTGAGCTTGTATAAGATGTAATAGCATGAAAGTGTAGTAGCATAAAATTAATATAATACAATCCGAAAGAAAAAATACATTGTTGGATATTCATATATATACATATATCTGTACATAAGGTACAATATAAATGCATATATCACTAATACACTAGAAGAAAATCGCAGGTCAAAGAAGTATTATGAAAGATAAATTTAAACATTAATTGTACAGGTATGCGAATTTCTGAGAACAAGAGGAATAGGAGAAGAGGTGGTAGAGAAGTTTCGTTTCGAAAAGGTAAGTCTTATGTAATTTTTCTCTAAATTGGGGTCATGTAACGATTTAATCATGAATGATTTTAGTAATCAGATGATTATATTATGAAGATATAGTTATTCTGATCGTTATTGCAGTATAAAGTGAATATAAGGAAATTTTTTCTGCTTATATTAAAAAATAAAAAAAGTGTAATATTTTAATAATTTCGTTGAATGTGTTGTAGTCTGAGCCAAGTTGGTTAAGTTGATTACATGTTACATGTACCTGAACAGTAGCAAACAAGTTCACCCAGAGACTTAGGTGGGACAAAATAAGGAATTGGCTTTGCCTTTTACAAAAATATGCATGATAATAATGTAACAGTTGCAGGGTGTCCCCTAGTGTGCATTACTGCATTTGCAAACAACCCATAATGAATATTTTAGAGACAAAAAATACACACATACTGGGACAAAATGTGCATGCACATACATTTTGTGTCAAATGTGGACTCTTTCAAACCTTTATTGTCAATTTGTTGAGAACAGTTACAGCAACACGTTCAAACTTCAAACAATGAGTGTTGGTAAATTAATATATGATTTTTAAGTCTTGTCTTCAACTGAATTTGCGCACACAAAAGCATATGATCTCAAAAAGTGCATTCAGAATATCTTCCATATACAGAGTAAAATATTAGCAGTCTGGTACAGGTCTAATGCAACAGTATGACCTATTAAATCCTATTTGCAATATACTGTACATGTACAATTGTACATGTACAGTATACATGTACATCTGTTATTATACAATCTTTGTAATGTGTCAGTATGCCCTTTAAAATTATTTGTTTATTTGTCTCACCAATAAATTTACTATTTTCAGATGGATGCACCTGCAATTACAAATGCCCAAGATGACCTGTTAAAAGAAATGGGCCTTTCAAAGGCAGGGGACAGACTAAGTTTGAAAGGTTTCTGTGCGCAGCAAAAAGATGAAAGCAACTTAACAGAAGGAAATAAGGACAGGAAAAGAGCACTGTTAGAAGCATTTCTGTCAAGAAAGAAAGATAAAAAGAGGACAAAGAGCACATCCATTAATAAGAGCAGTCTCAGTCATTCGTTAATTACATGTAAAAAGCCTGAAAAACTAAAAACTAAGAAGGTGCAGCTTGGATGGAAACATTTCAAGGAGCAAGAGCAAATTTATGGCCTTGTGCCTCTTACAAAGGGGGGAGGAAGTCGAGTTGTAGAGATGCTATTGTCCAGTAACAAGATGGACTTGTATACAACCACTGATCTATATAAGAGACTGGATAGAGCATCTGTTGTCTGAAATTGAAGTCGGAAGTGGTCGGAATTCGGCAACAGCCGCCATGTTGGATGGCCCCACTTTCGCTATATTTTACTGTTGCACAATTATAGTTTTCGTATATTAAGGCATTTTTCTCCTTCGGGTTCGGGCAAACTATTTTATCACGAGGAGGAAAGGACACGTGAAGCATTTGGAGAGAAAAATTGTAGTTGTTTAGCCCCCAAATGTGCGGAAAAACGGAATTTGCGAGTTCGATGGAGCGAACTCCCAGGCCGTTCTCATTCAGAATTTACTCAGAATATGGAAATACTGCTAAAGGACCGAATGAAGTCGGGAAATTTGATCAACTGAACAAGCTACACTACGAACAACTGCTGTGGTATTATATTATCATAAGCCAAAAGACCAGAATCAAACAATCAAATTTAAATTAATTTAAGATTTACGTAAGAATTACTGTTATGTTTTTTTACTAGCCCACTGTATAGACCAGTGGATGTGCCTAGTT
The DNA here is from genome assembly GCA_964035015.1 of Corallium rubrum. Lineage (NCBI taxonomy): Eukaryota > Metazoa > Cnidaria > Anthozoa > Scleralcyonacea > Coralliidae > Corallium > Corallium rubrum. Next base: position 136,218 of record CAXIUP010000265.1, on the reverse strand, counting down.
GAACAATATATTTTCACTCACAGAAAACTCGGGGTAATGATTCAAATAAGTTATCCTGGCATTCAGAGGATTAATCAGAATGAGTTTATTATTTTCTATGAGATAGGGTTATCTAATTTGGGCAATTGGGCCTACATTTGCCAACAACTAAATATCTTGAATAAATTTTACAACATAATTAGTATTGTAACTACACCTTTGCCAAGATGCTTTTTTTTAGCCAGTTTACAAAATTATGTTATCCGCCACATCGTTGTGAAGTTTAACATATATATATTAGCTTGATTTGTTTTGACTTTTAATATAACATCAAACACTGGCCTTGTTGATCAGTAGTAAACACTGATAGTACAGTATTAGTTCTGCCACAATTTTCATAACATTCAGAAGCCAGAGAACAGATTAAATTTTTAAAATTTATCATTATATAGTACATTTATAAAGAATCAGACTACACAAGACAAAATACACTCATGAATTGTAAAAATTTTCTTTAATCAAATCAGTGTCGACAAAGTTTGAAAACTATAAATGACACAGTTCAATTATATTCTGTATTAAGTTGTCATGTTGCTTCACCTTTAAGTTCTTCCTTCATTGTTGTTTATTTTTAACTACCTACAACATAACATACAAATATCACATTCAATTTTACAGATACTCACAAACAATTTTTTCATCAAAATGACAGGGAGTAAAATAGCTGACAACTTAACACGTTATACATGACTTGGACACTGAGCATGGAGTATCTTAAAACAAACTGGCTCGTTCTTGTTATAATGCATGCTACAGTTACTTCTATAGAGGGCACCAAAGATAAATATTACAAACTGTAGAGTATTAACATGCTCCTATGTTGCCAAAGAAATATGCTGCCTGTCGAAATCTACTCACAACTCTACAAGCCAATCCACTATCTTCTGTCCCATAATTTTACACGTGATTCGGCTTTTTAAAATGATCTACTCGATTGTGAACATTCCACAATTACAGTATTATCACACATTTGTATCCTACAAATCAGTTTATTAACCACCGGCCGTTTGCAATGTTGGGTTTCCCGTTTTCTTAGTAAATCACCCTTCGGGAGCTCTCCGTCCCCTTCGAAATTTCGTCAAAATATCAACTTATTTACTTACGATTCAGTTTCCCTTCACGTTCTTAGGTCCTCCATAGTTCCATGATGTGTCCCGTTGCTTGAAATACTAAAATGGACTTGTGTTGTTTGTCTATTTCGTGATTATATGCGAAAACAACGAATTCACAACAGTAAAATATAGCAACTCATTCCTCATGGGGGGCCATCCAATATGGCGTCGCTTACAAATTAGGGCGTAACTTCCGGCTTCAATTTCTGGAGGCGCTCAGATAATAGATGCTCTATCCAGTCTCTTATATAGATCGGTGTATACAACTTGTAAAAGTCTGTTTTTCCCAGATGGAAAGTCTATCTTTGGTAAGGAGGAGAACATGATTTTTAACTTGACTAATTTTAAAGATGAGAAGATTGAATCAACTATTAAAGTTGGAAAAGAAGAGTTGCCATTTAACTTGTGTAACTACATGGAAGCACACAAGATAAAAACAGTTAGACTATATTTGCAAACCAAAAGAATTGATGATAGTGATGAGGAGGAGAATGGTTATGCGAATGGTGCTTCACCTTGCTTAAGGAAAGCTCTCTTATTGGTTCCACCCAGGAAAGGAAATCTCTTTTGTTGGAACAAGACAAGGAATATGAAGAGTCCTTGAATGCAGACAAGAAAAAGGCAATGTCAATGGAAAAAGAGATCAGTGATGTAAAACACAAGGGAAGAGTTCAGACTGCCAGAGCAGATAGAGTCATCCCAGAGCCTAATACCAATTTTGTAACTGTAAAGGTAAGACACCTTACATTGGGTTTGCTATCACGAAGGTTTCACAGCAGTGCCAGCATGTCTGCTGTGTATGACTGGGCTGGATCCTTGAGCTCAGTTCCTGAGAACTTTACACTTTGTGATCATTTTGGAGTTGTGCTACAACCAAGCTGTGGAGTAACTGATAGATGTACCCTTTCAATGTGTGCAACTGAACATGGAACACCATCAATGTCAGAATCCGATGATGAAATACAGTTCTTGGGATTTGGAAATGCCAGTACAATATGCCAACCTACGTTGCCAGATGTTGATAAAGGTAGTATGTTGAACAGTGACAAATTACTGCAAGTTGATGTAAAAGACAACAATGAAAAAACCTCTGTGTGAGTGTTACTAGTAATATGTTAACACAACCCCCCCCCCCCCTATTGCATGAATTTTTGTAAATTTATACCCCTCTGATTAGGAAATGTTAACACAAACTCCCTTGTGCTAATTTTTATTTGGAGCCTGGAAATAGTCAGTGCCACTCCTGAATCCTGTTGCAACACAATTCAAAATATAGTTTTAAACTTGTAATTCAAATATAATACTTGAAATACATGTAAAAGAATTGTTTAACTCTAATTTTTTAATTTAATTTTTTTTTAAAAAAAGGTTATACATCCCCAATATTCGGAAAAAGGTTGAGATTAACTAAATTACACGCCGCATCCAAGGTTTGAACTCTACCATATTCATAAATCACAAATTGTTAAAAAATTCACCATGCTGAAATTGTGTATGCACAATTGTATGTACATCTGTACATGTACTGTATGTATGTATTTGAGTTGATTTTAATTAATAGTTAAAAAATATATTTAAGGTTAGTGATTGTCAACCTGGGAACTTGTAACACAACGACATTGGGAGGGGGTGGGAGGAGGTTATAAATTTTTATAATTTACATCTGACTTTAAAATAATAATTATACAATTTTTTAGCAGTGTCCCATTGTGTGTCACTGATTGTAGCGATATGTGCAGTCCCAATTATTCTAAAGAAGAAAAGGACTGCACAACAATGAACACAAGCTTCAGCTTGCTAATAATTTATTCCTTTAGCTTCCTTATCTTTAACTTCCTAACTTTTAAATGCATAAAATGTAGAAAATTTATTGTTAATTTGAAAAGGAGTATACCGTATTAAATGGAAACTTCGAGAAACATTACTATTATACTGTATATGACACATGAATTGTTAAACTGATAATTGAACAAAGATATCCCCAATAGGTTATTCGGGGCGCGCCGGAATAACGATTATTTTGAAAACAAGAAACTGGATACAAGAGAAAAAATAGACGAGATTCAGGATTGTAAAAAAGGATGGGGAAACCAGATCTGAAAATTGTTACTGTTGTGATTCGGAAAATAAGGAAATTGAACAACGTGATTCGGGGTTTCTGAATAACGAAGACGTTTGTCGGGATGGACTTGCCGGGATACGGGAAGGATAGCAAATACCTAGTGCAATTCAGGAGTTAAGAAGCGTACTGTTGACACTCCCTCAATCCTCTTTTTTCCCCCCCTCCTGAGCTATGAACTGGTTAATTTGTTGGTTTGGGATACGAAAGGATAAAGTGCAAGATGTAATAGGTCAAACACGAGAGAGAGTGTTTCATTTGATATCCAGTTACCGAGAAATGTGTTGAAAAACGAAGCATTTTGAGTTGCTTGGATACAGTAGGTAACACATAATGTTGAATGTTCGTTATAGCTTCTCAAACGAATCAGTATCTTAAGAAAAATTTTAAGAAATTTTAAGAGAAAAAGAGGAGGTAGAAGTTATCGAAATCTTACACTAATAAAGACCACATAATTATCCACACCTCCATCTCGGTACTGATTTCCTTCTATTTTCACCTTAGTTACCGATTAAAGAGTTTGAGAAATATGATATACTGTAGATTTATTATATGGAGGTCCGAATACGGAAATCCTTCAATATGATTGGTTCATTAACGGTCGGATATTTCCCGTATCCGCAGCCGAAAGATATGAAAAACTTAGTGAACTAAAGAAGCCAAACAAGTTATCTTTGTTTATCTGGGTTTTTTTCGTTCTGAATAAAAATAACAAATATCTTACGAGTTTTGCAATGACGTTTTCATGTCTCTAATAATTTTAAGTTAAATAATAGTGATTTCAGCAAGGCCATATAATAAACTACTTATTGACCTCGCTTGTTTGCTCTGTACTAGTGGAGTATCGGACCAATGTTTTTTTGCACGGACTTCAACTCGCTGCGCTCGTCTCGGTCCATACTAAAACACATTGGTCCAATATTTCACTAATACAGACCTCACGTTTTGTCAATAAGTAGTTGGTAATATACTGTACAGTACCTTGACTTTCGATGAGAATTTGTCAATATCTTCTAAACAGCTTTTCATCCTCAGTCATGGTAATAACGCTATTGTACTTATGTATCTTTTTTAGTCTGAAAACCCAAGTGAATGATGGAGAGCAGAAGACAAATTGGTTAGACAGCTATTACACTTCCATTCTTGATACTGGTACATCTGATCCAATAGCTGCTTTCACCTGTTTTGAAGATGACGATAGCTTTTCATTTTCTGGTGATAATAATGAAGATGTCGATGACCAAAGATCGTATCAAGAAATTGAAGGTGAATTTGCTTCGGAATCTACCACCGAAAAGAAAGAGCTAAATGAAATTCTTAGTCATTTGGCAATGGAAATTGACCCCACAAATATATCTAAATTCAACATTTCACGCAGCTTCATATGGGAAGGAGCCAAAAGAGGACTAGCACGTAAATCGTTTTCTGCAAAGAACAAAATGTCTGTCAAATTTACGGACGATGTTGGCAACCGTGAAGGCGCAGTTGACATGGGCGGGCCTATGAAGGAATTACTCTAGCTTTACTCTAGCTATCCAGTGGCTGCTCACTTCTCAGCTATTTTGTGGACATGAACATCACAAATTTTTGTCCTTTCAGTCCAAATACCTAGAAGAGAGTGATTATTACTTTGCAGGTGTTATCATAGCAATGTCCTTGGTACATGGTGGACCAGGACCACAATGCCTTGCTTCCATCATGTTCGAAGCCCTCGTTTATGGTCCTGGCAAAGTTTCCGTTTCAGTTGAAGATGTGTATGACAACGAGTTGCAGTCATCTCTTCAAATGCTTCAGAGTTCTACTTGTAAAGAGGAAGCTATGCAAGTTATGAATGATGCCAAATTGCTAACCATTCTTGACTTTGCTGGAACCCTACAACCAATCCAAACAACAGCCGACATTAAGAAGATTGCAGTTATGACAGCAAAGTGGTTTATCCTAGGGCGTGCCCACGCAGCCATCGAAAGTTTTGAAAATGGTCTGGCTACACTAGGAGTTCTTGACGCACTCAAAGAAAATCCTGATGCTTTTCGCCCTGCCTTCTGCTATTATCCAGTAGAACTTACTGCAGAAATCATCGAAAGTTTGTTCAGAGTTACTCAAAGTCCATTTGGCTCTAACAAAGCTGTAACAGAGAGCTTGGTCATTTCACGCTGGCACGATTATCTACAATATATCGAAGAAGGAGAAGATTCCGTAACTCTGACTGACATTTTGTTCTTTGCGACAGGATGTAAAGTCTTACCAGCGCAAAAGATTTATCCTAGCATTCAATTCCTACACGAGTCTGATGCATGTGGAGAAAAATCGAAGTTCCCTAAAGCAAACACTTGCTCGAACATATTACGTCTTCCTGTGGTACATACTACATATGACGCTTTCAAACTTGACATGAGCTTTGGGATTCAGAATGGACGGGGATTTGGCATTGCTTAATTAAGCAGTGATGTACTGTAACTCTTTACTATACATTACACAGTATTGTACATTGAAGTTATGTTATAATATCGTTTTCATGTAGGAAGGTATGGTTTCATGTTTTGTACGGTTGTTAGATATACTAGTTAATATTCTTTGAAAAATAGAACAACTTTTGGTAAAGATTTTTTTTCTTCTATATTATTTTTTTAACAGTTTGCTTACTTATGACATTGTAAGAATTTTCAATTTTCTGTCATTTATTCTGAAACAAAACTTTTCTAGAAGGACTTGGCAAAATGAGAAGTTGCATCATCTATATCATAACATGTTTTATATTTATGTTAAAGAATTAAAGAAATATACAGTACCATTATATGTCAGCTGTGGATTTCTTAACGTTATATTATTAAAGGATAAATGTCAGGGCCTCATTTAAAGCAGGGCACAAGTCTAAAGGGAGTTACGCAGAAGAGGTTTTCCTCAGACAAGAGGGACACCCTATCCCCAAAGCTTCATTTTACCTTAACAAGCGCTTACATGGGGAATTATTCACATTTTCTTCAACTGGTAGGATCACCCTCTAGAGGGAGAGACAACTGTGGTATGTAAAGTTAAGTATGTTCTACAGTTGATACTGTGGGATTGGTCCCATCTGATTAGAGTGTATGGTCAACATGAGCAATAGAACGAATGAGTGATAGAGCATAATTTATATTCTTATATTAGGATATACCCAACTCAGATATAAAGACCTAGGTACAGGGCTGTGACCTGATGTCATTCTATTTTTGTTCTTTCACCATTCTGTTCAAGGATTGACGTGCATTAATATTTAAATGAAGATACAGTATCTACTGATTGGTCGCTAGTTGGCTTGGTAGGAAACATCACCTGAGATCAATTAGACTACATGTTCTGGATAACATTTCTCCATAATTTATACACTACTGTAAATGCTTAGTAGAAGTTGACTTGTGGGGAAGTATGACCCTACTACTGTAGCAACTTTTGTTCATGTAAACACCCGCAAAACCAACCACAATAGACCTATCTTGCTGCAAAAAAAATTTACAGCACTTCTAGCTGAGCGTTTCAAGAAAACATTGTTGCTTGTGTGGACTTTTGTACAAAATTAAATCTTGATATACTGTAGTTGTTTTGTCACACCAATCAAAAATCACATGTGAACCCTACTACTCTTGAAACTTTTGAGCAGTAAAATTGGTGATACAGTCGCTTGCATCTAAGTGGAAACACTGCCCCTCAAAACATGTTCTATTTCAACATCAAACATAAACGTTTTCTATGGAAACATACAGTATTATGTTTCCCTTCGATACATACATGTTTGTGTCCTTAGCCAATCACGTCTTGCCAATCCCACGGTGTCAATTTCAAAACGGTTAACTTTTGAACATGTTTTGAACATGTCTTGATGGGCAGTGTTTCCACTTAGGTGCAAACGGCAGTATTGTGGAATTCATGATTAGACAATTGTTTTTTAATTTGTTGCTGAACGCCAACTACAGTATACAAGAAACAAAGAGGCTGCACAGATTGTGTACCCCAAAGCTACTACAACATGTGAAAAGTTTAGTATATGTATTATAATAACAAATTAACAATGTTATATTTTTGCAATGTCTTCCACCAAGATTGAATACAAAATAACAGCATCCTCAGCATTTGTAGGCATTCTTAGATGCCTCTCTTCCATTATAACTGATGCTAATTCAAAGAACTCTTGTGAGCAACCATGTTCTGGAATTTGGATACAACATCTCTGCCGTGCTATTTCAATATCATCCAGAGAAACAGGAGTGATAAGATCTCTTGCATCAGTTACATTTGACGAGAGAAAGTAGAGGAAATCTGGTTGCCCACTTGGAGATTCTGCATTTGTTGATTTTCTTATCTTATGCAAGTTCCACTCTTTGGAAAATTTGTACAGTTCCTCGTGTATAATTTTCATAAAGAAAAACTTAAGACACTCAGATTGAATGTCATCTTCATCACAATAAAGGCCACTATCTCTAAGGTCTTCAAAGAAACTGATCCACCAATCCATACAACCTCGCCTAAGCATACCCCAGAAGGCCTCAATACGCTGATTAGAGCAGGACTTTCTATATAAAAAACTTTGATCGTCATTGTTAAAGAAACGTTGCAATGCTGCAACATAAACATTTTCCGTTCCGCAATCTGCTCGTATTACTCTGGCAGTACCCCCAATCTGCTGTACACAATCGACATAATATTGGGCTATCACACACGGGTCATTATTAGAAGGGCCCACATCTAGCCACATTATGCGCCTGCTATATCCATCTATTGATCCATGTATACAGAATCCAATAGGTTTTATTTTATCATAACCGTCTATGTGCCACACATGATTTGGACCCTCAGTCTTGTATTGGCTCCTTTGTAATCGATGTTTTGACCGGGCATCAACCCCCTCCGGATCCAAAATCCTTAAAAGCTTTCTAACTGTTTCCTTGTCGACAAACATGCCATGGCCATGTAAAAGTCTTTGAGTCATTTGTCTATATCCCATCATGCTTCCGCTGCCACGCAATTCCCTTTCGATCGCCTGAGAAACGTCTTCAGGATTAGAACGGTTTCTTCTCCTCCCAAGGCCACCGCGTTGTAGAATTCTTTTCAATTGACGAATGCTCAAAAAACATCCATGCAATAAGCCCAACAAGCAAAACAACAAGCAAAAACAATGTATAACGATACGACGACGCCATGTTTGTGGGTTATGAGCCTGCGATTGACCAGCGGTTAAAAACATGAAAAAAGTCGAGAAAAAACTCGAGAAAAAACTCGAGAAAAAACTCGAGAAAAAACTCGAGAAATAACTCGAGAAAAAACTCGAGAAAAAACTCGAGAAAAAAGTCGAGAAAAAACTCGGAAAATAGAAAGTTGAACGCAAAATCATAATTATCGTAATAAAGTAAATAAAGTTAGGAAAGCTTGTCGTAGCAGATTCTATGCCTCGAAAGTAAATCACCTGAAACAGGCGAAACCAAAGGAGTGGTGGAGAGAGGTGAAGCGGATTTGCGGAATGAATTCCATCTCGAGTACAACAAATATTTTCTCCCAGCTTCAAATCGAAAACACCGATAATCTTCTACCGACAGAATTAGCAAATTTAATCAATGATGCCTTCCTTGAACCAATGAAAGAATTTTGTGCCCTCAACGAGATGGATCTTGAAGTTGATCCACCACCAGTCTCACTTGACACCCGTCATGCAAACATAACCACACCTTTGTCAACATTCCATAAGCTCAAGGCTCTGAATCCCTCTAAAGCATGTGGTCCAGACTGCATTCCAACTTGGGTCCTAAAAGAATACGCAGAAATTCTAGCGAGTCCGATCTCCGAGGTGCTCAACACGTCTTACCACGAGCAAAAATTACCAAGCGCTTGGAAAAAGGCGAATGTTACACCTATTCCGAAAGATAAACCAATTCGAGACATAAATAAGCATCTTCGCCCAATTTCACTTACTCCAATCCTCTCAAAGCTAGCTGAAGATTTTGTAGTCGAAAGATACGTTGCTCCCGCCGTGTTGGAAATAATAAACCCCTCGCAATTTGGAGGAATCCCGAAATCGTCAGCAACTCAAGCCATTATTAACATGCTGCATACTTGGGCTCATGCCACCGATGGGACTGGCGCATCCGTACGTGTTCTTCTGTTTGACTACCGCAAAGCTTTCGATTTGATCGATCATAAGATTCTGGTGGGCAAAATCCGACAGCTCTCTATTCCACAACATGTCTTCAATTGGCTTATAGATTTTTTAACATCTAGGGAACAGCGTGTTAAGCTATCAAGAGACTGTTTCTCCGAATGGGGGAACGTTCCTTCCGGTGTTCCTCAAGGAACAAAGTTGGGCCCCTGGCTCTTTATCTTAATGATAAATGATCTGAGTCTCGCTGAGTTTCAAGATTGGAAATACATAGACGATACAACGGTTGCTGAAATAATACCAAAGAACAGTAACAGCGCAATTCAGCGAGGAGTAGACGAGTTAGAGGCTTGGACGTCGCTGAACAAATTCCAACTCCAAGTCCCGAAGTGTAAGGAACTATTGATCCAGTTTAAGAAGTTGAGATCTCCCTTTCCAAGTGTACATACAGCTTCTGGAAACCTCGAACTAGTGCCACATGCCAAAATATTAGGTGTAACAATTAGCGATAATTTGAAATGGAACAAGCATGTTGCTGAAATCATAAAGAAGGCAAATAAACGCATTTTCTTTATTATACAACTCAAACGAGCAAAAGTACCATTTAAGGACATAATTAGTTTCTATAGCACATGTATAAGACCTGTTCTGGAGTATGGTTGCGAAGCTTTCCACTTCGCGTTACCGGATTACCTTAGCGCTGACTTGGAGCGAGTTCAGAGGAGAGTGACATCAATAATCTTTCCAGGTTTTACTTACGATCAACGATTGCAGAAAAGCGGCCTTACCTCCCCCTTAGGGATCGTCGTCAGGACGCTTGTCGAAAGTTGTTCCACCAAGCCACCAATGATCCTCAGCACAAGCTTTCACCTCTTCTGCCAGAGCGATGTTCCATGGAACATAATCTCAGAAATCGCCGCGTTTTCCACCTTCCAAAGATTAAGACAAATAGATTCTTAAATACGTTTATCCCAGCTTGTATTCAAAATTTTAGCTAAAATTTTTGACATTCCTATGCATATGTATATATAGTATTAGCCACTAAATTTTTGTAATTTTAGCAACACGCAATTCAGTTCTGTAAACTGCAAAGTGTTTTTTTAATAGAGACTATCTATCTATCTATCTATCAATGGCACTAATCAGCCACCGTACACAAAGTACCTTCCAAAGTCTTTAAATGCTTCTTTTTCAAATGAATTTATAATTACTCTACCTCATTACATCACTTACTAGGATTTATTAAGTAAATTCCAATTGGTTGAACTTGCAGAACTCAATTAGGAGCTCGGGTCAGCAGACGGTAGTCTGCAGGTTTACGTGAAGTAAGGACACCGTATGCTATAGCAGGCTAGATACCGGCATCTAGCTGGACTTTTTTTGTATTTTAATTTTTTCTTAATTTAAGTTATGCTTGATCTAATTACAATATTTCATTGTTTTATTATTACTTAGTTCAACATCTGAGAACACAAAGTAAACAAAGTGGGAAGTCTACTCGGACCGTAACACTCCAAAGGGATGACACTCCCATTAGACAAAATCCAAGTGAGAGTAAGTATATGTGTATATATAGGTTTATTCAGAATGATATTGTGGCACTAGTGTCGAAGAAGGCTTATCAGTTGAATGTCAGAATAAATTAGGCCAAACCACTGGTTAGTAACCTGGTTAGTTATCACTGGTTAGTAACCAGGTTATAGTTACCACTGGTTAGTAACCTGGTTAGTTACCACTGGTTAGTAACCAGGTTATAGTTACCACTGGTAAGTAACCAGGTTATAGTTACCACTGGTTAGTAATCAGATTAACCAATAAGAAAGCCAATAAGAATAAAAATAACCAATAGGAAAGAAAATTTCATAATTGGTGCACCACTACTCGCTTATACGAGATGATAAATTGAAGTCAACAGTACAAATATTGTAGCGAAGGCCATTATAAGACCTAACCGAGCGACCAGTTAAAAAAATGCAACTTCTAGGACTTTGGCAGGATTCAAATCGATCTGATGGAAGGTAATGGTGATGTAGGAAATGTGGTATATTATTAACCCTTTAACAGTTGCACTAGATTATATGTCTTTATTGATATTAAATATATATTTATTATATATGCAGGATATTAAACTATTATTGGATGAGGTTGAGCATGATATCAAGAATTATCAAGGCCGAAGTTTGTATTATCTGCCGAAGCCAAAGGCTGAGGCGGATAACACAAACAGAGGCCTTGATAATTCTTGATATCATGCGATAACCGAATTCAATAATTGTTTTATTATACATTTATAAATGTAGAAGCCTTTAGAAAGTTAGGTAAAATTAATAGTAAAATATTCATACCGTCTTCAGTTCGAGGTTCGCTAACTTTTTTCGCTTTGATTGGTGCATAGCAGTGACCCACTACTTTTTATTTGAAATGAATAATATTATTCCATCCTCTAATAGTTGGTCATTATGAAATGCTAAGTGCAAATACTTTATTCAGAAAGTTATACTAACTGACCTGCTATATTTTTTAGACTTTAGAAGAAGTGTTCTGTTAAAGTTGGAAACCATTATACAAAAGCAAGATGAAGGTCTGTCAATGATGAGGGTGTTGCTTGGTGCCACAAGAGGAGTTGGTGGTAATGATGTTTTGGATGATGTATTGCCAAAGTCAGCAGAATGTATTGGGGATTTGGAGATATTGTGCGGCCGCCTTGAAGAGGAAAATTAAAACAAAAAATGGCAAGTATTGATATTTGTTATCAGAACCAAATTTGTAATGCCACCTTTCAAGATTGAGAAGCCATTTGACCACTTATTAACACAGACTGTTAATGTCATTCACAAGTAAAACCATCACACTTTTCCAGAGGAAAGCTCAAAAGATGCAATACATTGGGCTATAAAATGGCTACCTGCGATAGTCTTTAACACCTTCTAGCTCAGTTGCTAGGTCTCCATAGATAACTAAAATGGTTTGGTGTACCTGTAACTCATTAAAGCCATGGGTTATAAAGAGTTGTTTTCAGTTGTGCAGCTACTGAAATTTAAGTTCTGATATTCATATTACTGTATGGTTGATTTTTCACTTTCAAGTCGGCTAATTGTCCATATTGTGTTGCAGGTGAATTTCTTGGCTGCTCTGTGTGGGCACAGTTGTGCTGAAAGTGTCAGGCGGATACTATCAAAACTTGGGACAAACAAGCTTTGGTCACACTATAGCCTTAAAGGAAGACAGAAAAAACTCTGTTTCAAAGATCTTGTTCTATGCAAGATAGTTATCAATAAGTAGAATTCAAGTACACATCTTATTTTCGTTTATGTGTGGTATATTATAATGTACCTGTTTTATTTCTTGTTTATTACTTTAATAAGTATTAACTTTGTGTCTTTAAAATAGAGGCATGTGTAAGGGTCCACAAGAAAGCCAGTGAGGTTGATATTGAGGAACAGATAGCCGAATTCCTCAAACATGCACCACATAGAACTGGAGGCACAAAATTTAAGGTAAAGTTTCATTATAATATATGTAATGTATCAACAACGAGTTTGAGTGTTTCATAAGGGGATCCAAACACGAGAAAACATGATGAAAGCACGAGGCCGAAGGCCGAGTGCCGAGTAGTTTTATTGTTTTCGAGTGTTTGGATTCCCCTGATGAAACACGATAAACGAGTTGTTGGTATGGCATCTCAATCGGGCGATTTCAATTAAAAAATGCAATTAAAATAAACCCTCATGAGATTTTATTCTTGAGTGTGTATAAAATGTATTCATATAGCAACTTGCTTATTTTGCATAGATAATTAAGATCTTAAAAATTAGATGAACACCGGTTTTCATCTAATATCTTGGGCTTTACTGGAGTATCCAACTTCAATCAGGTGATTGAATGAACTATTTATTGTAATTGGCTGATTATCTCATGAATTATTAATGAGTTTTATATATATATATATATATATATATATATATATATATATGTACTATTTACAACATGAGTGGCCGTGTTGTATTGGATATACAAGCTCGAGCCGAAGGCGAGAGCTTGTATATCTAATACAACACGGACACGAATGTTGTAAATGACTTAAAATACTCCGAGTCTTTGATGTCAAGATAAGTAATATTTGTTTGGATTTAGTTAGAAAAAGGTCAATTTTAGTGCTTGAGAGTTGAAATAGCCTTGATATGTACGTGTGATACAGCCGCTAGAGGTCCCTAACTCTATTCGTATTCTGTATCAGGTTTATTAGTATTCTGTATCAAATGATACAACACGCGTGTCTTGTATCAGATATACAACCTCCTTCACGGTCATGATTTCTTTTGTGTTTTCTCCATGAATCATTAATGAGTATTTTAAGTAATAGATAAAGCATGAGCGGCCGATCTGTATGGGTATTTACAAGGCGAGCCGCAGGCGAGCCGAAGTAAATCGCTATACAGATCGGACGCGAATGCTTTATCGTACTTGTGAAATGAAACAATAGAATGAAGCTAATTAGTATTCTTAACTTTTGATACAGATCACTTTGTCCAAAGATGATCTTTATTGGGATTTACAGACGTATACATGTGACTTGAATGCTACGTTTTGATTGCTTCTTAACGTCATTAATTATTCATGAATTTCACAAATATATATATTTAACAATTATACCATGGGCTCGAGTCGTATATGAGCTCATAGCTAACGAGGCGCTTCGCCGAGTTGGCTATGAGCTCATATACTACGAGAGCGAATGGTATAATTGTTTTATTATATAGCTAAACTAAACAATGGCTAAACTTTGTATTCCGCGATATATAATTATTAACACGGAAACGAATTTGAAACAAATTTTATTACATCCGGCATGCGCAGTATAAAGACAAAGTGAATAATTATTTCACGCTTGGACAGTGTGCTCAATGAAATTCGACGCTCGTGGTAAACAAGTTCTTTGGTTCAACAAGTTCTTTAGTAAGCAAGTTCTTTGACTCAACGAAATAGTACAAAGCTTGTTGTTAAAAAGATAAACAAAGCAATAAATTAGAAGTCAGTTGTAGATCTGCACATTGCAGTTGTGAAAGTTGAACGCTGCATGACTTTGTGTCGTCGAGCTGCTTCGATTGCTGAAAATTATCGACTGGTTGTTACCTGAAGTCGACTGAGCATTCAGAGATGCAACTGACTCTTTGAAGATAGCATCTGTGCTACTGTTTTCTTTATCTTTATCTGTTTTACACAAGATCGCAGGAACCGAATCGCTTGGACGAATATAATCGCTTAATATGGCAGACATCATTTCTTGTTGACGTGTGAATGGGCGACTGCTGTATGACTCAATGGAGGTGTCAGATTTATGGCCTGTCAAAGATTTATATGGCGATTTTCCACATGGGCCTCCGACAAAACCGTGACAGATGTCGCCCTAATGCAATGATTAGTTAACGGAGGCTCAATTCCTGCTCTTTTGCTCATAACACGAAGCAAGTTTCCAAGGGTCGATTCGCCGACTGGCATGTTGGAATACCAAACCATGTCGTTGGCATCAAATTTTTGGCATTTGTGATCCTTTGGTCGCTGGAAAAGACTGTCGCAAGAAAGATTTAGGTGTTTTAAGTAATTTTTTATTGTTTCGACAGGGCAGATATTCGACTTGGGGACAGGAAAGATTTTTCCTTCCGATTCGTCTTCAGGATCATTGAGGCCTCCTTGATGGTTTTTGGTCGCTAGAAGAGAACCTGGAATTTCACGGTTTAGTTCAAAAAACTCTTTACCGTCTGGTGTTGACCTCAGAATTAGCATTGATGGCTTCAACTGCCTTTGGTTTTCTCTTCCTCTTTTACCAAAGAAGAAACTTAGGTAAAACCAGACTGTGCGAAACAGTTGTGCGGGATCTTTACTGTCGGCTGGTCCCAACTCACCAGAACTGAAAAGAAGCTGGATTTGCTCCCTTGAAACGGGCCTTTTGTGAACCGTTCCGGCTATTTTCCCGGACTTTCTCAAATCTTTCACAAACGCATTTAGGCCCAGGTTGGAGATCTTGGCAAGATCTTCCAAGATCTTGTAAGATCTTGCCAGATCTTGGCAAGATCTTGGCAAGATGTAAATCTTGGCAAGATCTTGGAAAGATCTTGGCAAGAATCAGCCAAGATCTTGCCTTGCTTTTTATAGGTATATAGATCACCATATTTCTTGGCAAGATCTTGCCAAGATTTTAGCAAGATCTTGGCAAGCTATCAGGTATTCATTATTTATGAATATAAGAATAAGAAAGATATTTATATAGTTTTCCATCTGAAATTAGAACCCAATTGTAATATTTGGCAAGACCTGACAATATCTTGAAACAATCTTGGCAAGATCCTGCCACAATCTTGCCAAGATCCTACCACAATCTTGCCAAGATCCTACCACAATCTTGACAAGATCCTGCCACAATCTTGCCAAGATCTTGTCACAATCTTGCCAAGATCCTGCCACAAACTTGCCAAGATCCTGCCACAATCTTGCCAAGATCCTACCACAATCTTGCCAAGATCCTACCACAATCTTGACAAGATCCTGCCACAATCTTGCCAAGATCTTGTCACAATCTTGGCAAGATCCTGCCACAATCTTGGCAAGATCTTGTCACAATCTTGGCAAGATCCTGCCACAATCTTGGCAAGATCTTGTCACAATCTTGGCAAGATCCTGCCACAATCTTGGCAAGATCTTGTCACAATCTTGGCAACTTCGGTAGCCTCATGTGAAAACTGTAATTTTACGACTACCCCTGTTGCCAGGGAAAAGTGGTCGTAAAATGACAGGTGGTTGTAAAACATAGGGGTAAAACTCAGGTTCTAGTGTATAAGATTTTATACCGTATATTTTAAAAGATTACAGGTTTATACATGTATTTGTACAAAAATGCAGGAATAATGCAATATATTAATTACATACAGTATCTATCTGTATCACATAATATATGGATCGATAGATAAAAATGTTAAGTACCTGTAACCTTATGTACAATGGATGTCTATAACTGGTGTTAAATATGCAGACACAAAAGGTTCATTTACTTCTACCAAAATACATTTGGCTGTTATGTTGTCACATGGTACTGCCAGAAGTTCATTAGCAGGAAGATCGCTAATACAAACATGATGACTTCCAAGTAATCCTGCTGTAGCATATGCCCTTACATCTGCATCAGTTGGTAAATTAATGTTGTTTTTGGTGATTGTGGTTACAACTTGTGAATACTGCCTAATCAGAGCAACATACACTGTTCCAATGCAGACAAATCCTTCAATTTTTCCATAAAAGTATTCAATGCCAGATAATGTGCACTCTATAAAAAACTGGACCAAGTAACTGCATGATTTGCCTGCTCTCTTGTATGCTTTTGAATGGTATATTTCCCCATTTTGACATAACCTTTCTGCAAAACTTCCAACAGTAGGGATATTCATATACAACCCAGTAGTTTCATGGAGAACATTAACTGCATCAATTTCAGTAGAAGTTAATGGCCGATTCATAAGAGGACCAGAAAAGAATGTAGACTCTGACAACTGTATCCAGTTAGATCTATAAGATTTACAATAAAGTACACTATCACTATACTGTAACCATAGCATTTTAAATTTATAAACAATATGGTACCTTGGCTTGGACAGGGACAAGCTAGAAGACATCGCTTTAACCTCTTCACTTTCTTGTGATTGTTCAAGTTTTCTGTGTAGTGGTTGCATCTGTTTATCCACAAGATAGTTCTCTAAAATCTAAGACAAAGAAAGTTGTGTAAGTGCTTAAATCTTATACACATACTGTATAACTTTCCACTTTAAATTTAAATAGTATTATTGCAAAAAATAAGTATACATTAATATACCTGTTGTGGGACACCCCGTGTGCCCTTAAAACCCTTTAAAGTTTGACCAAGCATAGCTTCAAATGAAAATGCTGAATGTGTCCATAATGGTCCCATTGATTTTACCTGTTCAGCCAGGTGAGTTAAATTATGGACATTGATTGTCTCACTTTGAGGTCCTAAAATGGAGTTAAAAATGGATATACATACAGTACAATGACATATGTACTGTACTCACTGTACTGTACTGTACTGTACTGTACTGTACTGTACTGTACTGTACTGTACTGTACTGTACTGTACTGTACTGCACTGACTGTGCTGTGCTGTACTGTACTGTACTGTACTGTACTGTACTGTACTGTACTGTACTGTACTGTACTGTACTGTACTGTACTGTACTGTACTGTACTGTACTGTACTGTACTGTGATATAACCTAATTTTCTACCTACATACAAACTTTTTTATGAACATTTCAGTGCAACCTTAACCTGTTTCAAATATACAATTTATCAATTAGTGAAATTAGCCCTTAGTTTAAGTAACAGTATCCTCCATGTAACACCTACTGTAAAACCTGAACTCTTAAATTTAAAACACTGCTAAAATGCAGCAGGGCTTAATTATGTTTTGGGCTATTTGCTGACCCCCATGCAAATGATCAGTCAAAACAGATGTTACAACCCCGGGTGGTAACCACTGCTATAAATCATTTGAATAAAGAAATGATAGTCATTTACCGTAATGTGATTTCATAAGGCGACAGAAGGATTTCAGCATATCTCCAGCAAGGTTGCCTTCTTCACCCATTATTTCTTTTTTTAGTAGTATCCACAAAGCAGTTGATAGAAGGGCTAAATGATGGAAAAACTCATTGTCAACATGTCCCTTAAGCAGTGGCAATCCATAATATATTAGGAAATGCTGTATTTCTGAAGCTGTAATAAAAAATTGACATTCATTTAGCATCCCACATAACCATCAGTGATTACCTACCTGTACTTGGGTTAGCTACATCTAAACTCCCAGAACTGAAAAAAATAGGTTACTAAAATTAAGTACTGCACCTTTCCAATGTTTAATATCATCAAGGGATCGTGGCTTCCTGTCCATGTCATGAGGAACTAAAACTTTTCCCAGTTTTTCATTTACAACTCTTTGTTGGTTAGGTTTAACATAAAATGGGCAGTCTTTGTTTCTTGAATCCAACATAGCCTTGATAATCCATTTTGCCGTTCCTGTGAAATAAAATGAAATAAGGGGTGCAATGAATGTAATTTAGGATCTCATGATTGCCACATAAACGCTACTTGTAGTAATAATATTGGGTCACCCTGAATTAACAAAATAAGGGCCCCATCACAACTCCTAGTTAAGTCTGAAATGTGATTTCCTACGTTTTGAGAGTCCACTTTAGACCTATCTACAGTTGATACATAGTTAAATATACCTTTATTTAAGAACATGAAACATATATATATAATGATGCTCTGCATGCATACAAGAAACAAACTATTATAAGGCTTTCAGAGTTCTTATTTATAAATTTTAATAATTGGGAATCAAAATATAAAGTCTGTGTTATTTAAAGGTAACCTATATATACAGTATATATATATATATATATATATATATATATATATATGAAGGTACCTTGAAGGATGTATGTATGAAGGTACCTTGAAGGATGCAATGCATGTAGTCAATAGGACAGCCGTCAGGGATTGTCAAGTAATTATGGAGGATTGAAAACCCCTTCACACCAAAAACCTATAGTAATACAGCAAAAATGTTAATACAACAAAGTAAATTTTAACCTTCAACTTCAACTTCAACAAAAATTTAAGTGTAATGAATGTAAGTTTACTTACATCAGTACCATGCTGATTAGCTAGTTCAGCATAATTCCTCATTTCCTCAGCTGTTCTGAGTCTGTAGCCATTTTCTTTAAAGGGGTAAACTCTCACATTCCCAGGCAGTGGTAACCTCTTCCCAGGATGAAAACATGTCTAAATTAACAACACAATTTGAGCTAGGTACAAAAAATTACATTATATTATATCTATCTTTCCATCTATCTATTAATCTTTCCATCTATCCATCCATCTATCTTTCCATCGCTCTCTCTCTCTCTCTCCTCTTCCTCTCACACCTTCCACCTCATATGACATGCTTTTTTTCACCCAGTCACCATTATCTTTCCAATAATTATGTAATAACAACAGAAATTATTAATAGTAAGACAGGTCTAGAATTTATCTACAGCATGCAGTTACATTCAAAATTGCTGTGGGGAACAAAAGTGTTGTTTGTTAGTGATCAACAGCATTTTCTTCTCTTAATCATTCACCACAGCAATTTATGATATATAGCTATGTAGTACAAATACACAGGTGATCATAGAAAATTGTGTGCACTGATTGGTCAAGCTACTTCAGACTAATTCTCGATAATCACCTGCAGTGTTTATTAAAAATGGCCACCAGCCAATTTGTCAATGTGACAGACAGGGAAATTAACAATTTCAAAGAAAATGTTGTTCCTAAAAGTATGAAAATGTGTATTTATACTACAACTATTATCCACCTCAGGCTCAGTGAATATTGACTTTGTCTTGGTTATTATTCACCTCGCCTTCAGGGAATAATTGTTAAGTACTATAGTACAGTACAGTACAGTACAGTAAAGTACAGTACAGTACAGTACATGTATAAGCTACAGTAAAGCAACAGTGATAATAATTTTATATTTAGTACTGATTTTGATAGTGATACATGTACAGTTCTGGTAATTGAAACACAAATGAAAACAATGTACACATAACTCACAGTGCAACCAAACTTCCCATTATACAGTTTGTGATGTAACACCATGGACTTGGCAGGTAGGTCACAAATGATGCTGTGTAAATGGACTATAAATTTGGCACTGGTATTTTCTTGCTCTGTGCAGATTGTAAATCCTATGCAAGTTAGATACGATGGAAAGAATTTTAGAATTTTATTCAATAATTTAAAAGGTGTTCTAGATTGGGTCAAAAATAATATAAATTTATCCCACTAATAAATAAATAAATAAATATTAATAAATACATACATACATACATACATACATACATACATACATACATACATACACACACACACACACACACACACACACACACACACACACACACACACACACACACACACACACACACACACACACACACACACACACATACATACATACATACATACATACATACATACATACATACATACATACATACATACATACATAAATTAATTAATTAATTAATTAAGTAAAACTCTTTTCTAATAAATTAGTGCATCATTACAGTACCTCCATTCTCTTTAATTTTTGTGAGTTCAAAAAGTGTCTCCTCTAGAAAAATGTTGATCTCAGGTTTCTTTGGTCCATACCAAATACCAAGTAGCATCACATTCTTGGATGTCAACCTATTACCGTAAATATAATGTAAAATACATACAGTCGTACTGTACATTATTGAAATTTGGGTTGCTTGTAAAAGTTTAAGCCTAAAGAATTGGTGTTAGTTTCTGGTACATGTACTGTTGATAAGACTTCTGTACTATATCAATCACACATACTGTATACTATACCTTCTATGTATTGGGAGTTCTAATATGCTTGCGTACAGAGGCCATATTGAAAAATTCTGAGACTTAAAAACTGGAGCACCATCTGTATTAAGCATCACATTTATATGGCAGATGTCATTATCATGATCTTCATGGACTTTCTTGGAAAGATTTTTATATAAAGTACCATCAGTGATATCCTTGAAAACAGATGCTTCCTCGTCACATTGAAGTTCCTGGACTCTGCAGTTTTGGATAACAGCCGGTGCATAATCTTAATGAAAAGCAAATATATAGGAACATTTAAAAACCTTTTTATTTTGACGTTTTAGAGCACAGCCCCTTCTTCAGAAAAGCTTTCTGAAGAAGGGGCTGTGCTCTGAAACGTCAAAATAAAAAGGTTTTTAAATATATATATATATATATATATATATATATATATATATATAATTGTGTTTTTTTTTTATTATTTGCATCTATTACCTTCAAGTAACATCCTTAGTTGGGGCTCTAATGGGATGGTGTAAAAATAGCATCTCTTTTTGCTGTTTATACTGTCTTGTTGCTGTTCATGTCCATTTTCACATTGAGGGGAATTGGCTGGGAGTGCCTTTCTACAGGTGGTGCAGATAGTTTGTCGTTGGACATTTTGCAAAAGTGGCATAACTCTCTTTACCAATTGTCCATGTGTTTTTGGGAAGTGTTCTCCGGCTTCCTCTGGACAATGTAATCTAATAAGAGCGAGCAAATCATTCTGTGCTTTGCGCGATATCTGGTATTTTCTACAAAACTTTAAAATCAAGGTACAGCTTGCTCCGATGGAAAGATTACAGCCATGGTATAGAGATCTTTGAAACACGTCATTTTCTTCGTTGCAGTCCTCGTCCTCGCTTTGATCACTACTTTCTATAAACGACGAAATCTCGTTCTCTGAATCATTTCCTCCGGAATTATCGTTAGATTCGCTTTCACTTGCTGAGGAATTGGCATATCTTGGCGGCATAGATTCCCCATCAGAACTGCATAAAGAACCCATGTGGGAGGAATCATTGTCATTGATATCCTGAACTACATCTGGTGGCTCTAGCAGCTCCCCATAACCACACTGGTTGAAGTCAATATGGACACCATCGCTCGTACTTGGATCACAGCACATGCGCGCACTGACTAATATTGACTCTGATGAGCGACTAGGCGATTCTTCGTTGTCACTGGAATCACATTCGCTATAATTGCGTAGTCTTTCGTAACAGCCTTTTCTTAATTTCGTTTTGCGATGTCCCGATGAGTTAGCGTATTTTCCAGGTCTTTTGTGAGGTGATGATAAATTTTCTTCACTTGACACTTCACGATTTTTCGAGCATGTTCGACGATATTTTTGCGGGGACAGTACGAAACTATCCTTCGACTTGCGATACTTTTTTGGAGTGCTGAACTCTTTGGGTTCGTCTTCGCTATCAGACATTTCTGATGTTATCAGTTCTGTTCTGAGTCTGCAGGGGACGAGAGTGAGTCTGCACTCTGCAGTCTTCTGACACGTGAAATTCCGGAGATCATATTCCCTTTCTCTTGCTCACTCAACTCACTATACGCCAATTTCAGGGTATTGCGCGCGCATCATTTTGCAAAGGAATTGGCGGGCTCTTGGTGGGCTCCCTAGCGAGCCAACAACAGCAGAATAACAGTGTTAAACAACCAGAAACTGTATCTATACTTTGTTGATTTTAAACAGTATGTTTACTTCGAGTGAAGCTTGCCAATTTTTTTGAAAATTTCGACTGTAAAAATAGCCCGATAGCATTTTGTGATGTGTGAATCACAGCATCACGTGATCATCACGTGAACAAGATTTGAACTTGGCGCTCGCCGCACTTCTCACTTTACTTGCTCACCGCCACTGGTAGACTAAGATCGCTCAACGTTTGTGTGCTTGGACCTTCTTTTAAAAGAAAGAAACAAGAATGACTGCAAGAACCATACTTAGTTTTACATGTGAAGGTAAGATGTTATATTCGTTAGCAACTGGATCGCAACGTAACTATTAATTTCTTATACGCAGATTTTTAACCTAGCTTGCGTTCTCGGTGCTTTCAGTACTAGAGAGTTTAAGTAGCTTCACGTTCCTACGCCAAACGGCAGGCGAAGGTAAATTTCTTATTTAGAACAACCACTCACATAAAAAGACTTTTCACGTTAAAATATAACGCCAAATATAACCATAACAAAACGGCAATGTGACGAGGGCCAGTGGAATCTACATCAGTAGCCGGAGCTCTCGAACGCGAAGCTCAAACTCTCTAATCACAGACTTCGTGAGTTGCGTGTATAGCATTCTCATATTCGTTAGTTGAAATGACCAAGCTTCTCTAGAATTCGTATTCCCCTAACCGCAGGCGTTGATCAAATCCCGCATCACTTTGATTCCGTGCCAGTGGCGGCGTTCCCGCGCATTTCAGAGAACTAGAAAACCAGCAATTGAACGATCCAAACTTACTCAGGCAGGTTTACCTTTATACCAATATACAGTGTTATATAAAAACTTGTATACATAAAGTTGTTTATAGCTTCATTATGCAGTAATTTTCTTCCTTGTCACTCAGGCGCTATATACCACATAGCAAGATTATCAGCAAACCTATTAATCTGTTAGTTCGATATGCGGTATACATTATCTATTAGTAAATCTACTCACTACGGCCAACTTCGAATCGATGAAACTAAAGTTAGACTCTTTTCATTTGAATTATTTAAATCTAAATGGCTCGTAACGAGTAAATATATATACCGCATTTTTGAGACTGACAAATCCTGAGAAACAGGTTGGCCACTCGTGTTTTTGAAAGGAAATAGCTGGTAAAGTCTATAAACCTCAACGGAAACATCATTTTAGCGCATTTAATAGCTTCGCGTTGTTTTTGAAAAAGTGTGTGGCAAACATCTAATCAGAAAAAACTCAACCTTTCTAAAGCCTAGTTTACACGAGCAATTTTTCCTTGACAAGTTTTCCCTTGACAAGTCTCCTTGTTGAAAAGCTGGCATGCCAAGGGAGACTTGTCAAGGGAAAACTTGCCATGTTTCCTCATACACACGGGCAAATAAAACTTGTCAAGTTGAAAATTGCCAAAGAAAAATTGCCCGTGTAAACTAGGCTATAGTTTACACGGGCAAGTTTTCTTTGGCAATTTTCAACTTGACAAGTTTTATTTGCCCGTGTGTATGAGGAAACATGGCAAGTTTTTCCTTGACAAGTCTCCCTTTTGAAAAGCTGGTATGCCAGCCTTTTGAAAAGCTGGTATGCCAGCTTTTCAACAAGGAGACTTGTCAAGGAAAAACTTGTCAAGGAAAAATTGCTCGTGTAAACTAGGCTTAAAAGTCGAGTGTAATTTGTAATTCTTATATCTTTAAACAAGAAAAAATAGTAAAACTAAAAAATATTATGAAACTGTAAAACATGACCCAAATAGTGTGATCAAATGAAACAACGTGGTCTTCCTGACAAACACAGCAAATCGGCATAAAATACATTCGCAGAACACACTCAGACCACTATAGTTAAACAAAAATACACAATTTCTGTTCGATCGTCCTATATTCAGAGAAGGCGAATAATAATGGACTAGTGGTTATAACACGGCACTTTCAGTTTGCGCATCCCCCGTTTGTTATGAGAGTATAATATGAGACGGTGAGACTGCCATATTGCCTTTCCAACGCAAAAGATAATGTGATTAACATCACCTACAGGCCGGCACAGTAAGAACATGGATATCTCCATTTTTCGAGAATGCGCAATACAGATACATTTAAATAATAGATATTTACGTATAATTGCGCATTTTTCGAAAAATGGGGATATCCAAAGTTTCAGACCAAACTCCAAAGCAAGTTTGATTTTGTCGGGTCTGATGGTGATGTTAATCACATTATTTCGCGTTGGAAAGGCAATATGGTAGTCTCAACGTCTCATATTATACTCTCATAACAAACGGGGGATGCGCAAACTGAAAGTGCCGTGTTGCAGAGAAGGCGAATAATATAAATGGACTGGTGAATATAGGACGATCGAACAGAAGTAGTGTACTTGTGTTTAACTATAGTGGTCTGAGTGTGTTTTGCGAGTGTATTTTATGCCCATTTGCTGTGTTTGTCAGGAAGACCACATGTGGCCATGCTTTCACAGTTTGTATTCATACTGAAAATCAAAATATATCTTACAGTTTCATAATATTTTTTAGTTTTACTATTTTTTCTTGTTTAAGGATATAAGAATTACAAATTACACTCGACTCTCGACTTTTAATCTCGACTCTCGACTTTTAATCTCGACTCTCGACTGTTAATCTTGACTCTCGACTTTTGGTTTATACACTCCTGTGAAACTGTGTGGGTGCATGGTCACCGGCAGAAAAGTAGAATTTTTTCTGATTAGATGTTTGACACGCACTTTTTCCAAAAAACAACAATTTCTTTTATAATTAAAACAGTTAAAATACTCCAAATCGTCAGCTGGACCGTTTCCCCGCAGATAAGATCTGAAAAATAAGTGGCCACGCTGGCTATATAAATGAATGTCACAGCGTGCGCAATGCTGACCAGTATGGCCAAGCTATTAAATGCGCTAAGATGATATGTTTCCGTTAAGGTTTATAGACTTTACCGTTTCAAGCATCATTTATATGATGGTTTACGCATGAAACAAACTAAGCGTGGGTCCGATTTTCTGTACAGCAGTTCAATATTCGATCGCCCCCTGACTTCATGTGGGGTTTTTTAAAATGGTGCGGTAACTTATGCCTTGCATTTACAGAAACAAAAGAAACACATTACTTGTTCTTTTTTAATGACGAGAACAAGTACTCTATTGCCAGCAGAAAACTGGTTGTTTGTGAAGACAAGGAATTAGTTGTTGGATCTATGCTGAAAGTTAAGGACTCTGGCAAGATATTTATTGGGTGTCTTATTAATATAGGTAAGAATTTTAAAATAAACAAGGCAACCGATACAAGGTCCTGAGGACATAGAAAGTTGTCATCTCATTTATGTTGTTGACTTGTTCCTACGAGCAAATTCTCTGTTGGAGACATCACTGATTTCTTTTTATTTATATAGTGCAGTTTAATTATTAATAATTATCTATTTATGTTCATTATCTTGCATGTGAATTATTTTTTTGTTTGTACATGTAGGTGAGAAAGAGCAACTGGAGAATATTCTCAAAGTCCAGGAAAAAGTATTTAAAACTCCAGGTACGCTAACATGATCATTTATTTTGATTACTGTGATTTCAACTAGATGTTTAGTATCCAAGTGTTAGAATTATAGTAGCTTTCAAACAGGAATATCAGGATTCACAAACCTAGTATCCTACTAGAAATAGTACAGTTCTCATGCCTTGTGTAGAATATAAATGTTTAAAAAAGATTGGTAGACTAGCTAGTAACTGTGTCACATAATGGATAGACTAGTAAAAATCTTGATATTGTGCAGTTATGCTATCAACACTTTTATCATATGTTGTGATACATACTGCAACTGCAAAATGATATCTACAATATATCCAAAACTATTATCCTGTTGATTTTGAGATACTACAAATTTTACATCATGTTATATTATTGCATGGGAAAAAAATACTGAGGGGACAATTTTGTAACTCATTTAGTACCAAAACAAAAGAGCAAACTTGTTACAAAGACCAAAGGCCAAAAAAGATCTATGTGTACAACAAATTTTGATACTGACGACTCAGGAGAAGATCAGCCCAAAGCCTGCAACAACCCAAAGAGAGTAAAAATTCTTGCGTCAGAAGAATCTGCTTCATCAGAGAGTGATTATGAATATAGTTTGAAAGAAGAGAGGAGGAAAGAACAAAAACTGTTGCAGAAATCCAGGGATCTTGTAAGTTATTTGTAGGGTCCTTAACCCATTGCTGTTTGCAAAGCTGTCTAGGTTGTCACACTGGGTTCTTCCTTTGACAAGTAATTAAAGTGCCTATGAAATGAATTTTTTATTGCTTCATCTGAAAGAGCATCAAAAATTAGGACAATATGCAAATCAAAAGACGTCACAATTTGTGCAGAATCAGCAATTTGTTTGTGCCATATTTTTTCTTCATTTTGACATTTTAAATCTTTATAACTCTGGAACTATAAAATATATCAAGGAATGGTAAACTAGCTGCATATTGTTCTACTTTTTGATGCTCTTTCAAATGAAGCAATGAAAAATTTCATTTCATAGGCACTTTAAATTGTCTGGCATTAGACAGAGGGGTCATTTTTTTTTTGGATCGGCTCATGCGGGAAATACATGTAATGTGTTAATTAAAAGCCAAGGCCAGCTGACAATTTAAAGAAATATAATATAAAACACAGTCCAAAGATGAACATCTTGAAAACCCAAGATATGGGACAAGACAAAGATGAAACAGTTATATTTCGACTCTATTTCAAAGTCATCATCAGACCAAGTGAACAATCATCACTTGGTCTGATGATGACTTTGTAATAGAGTTGAAATATGTTTTCATCTTTGTCTTGTCTTGATCCATATCTTGGGTTTTTCAAGATGTTCGTCTTTGGATTGTGTTTTATAATTATTATATGTGTTAAATAACTTCAGCAAAAAATAGCATTTAAATTTTGTGACAAAGCTTTACTTTATAAATAAGTTTTGTGGAAACACCACGTAAAATATTTCTTAGAAATATTTTGAGCAAAGAAATATTTTACGTGGTGTTTCCACAAAACTTATTTATATTACTTTATCGCCATGAAAACATTCAAAGAATTAAGCTTTACTTTACAATTTTGTTGCAAATTCTCAGAAATGAGGAATATAGTTATCAATTAAATTATCCTACATGTATTTATCAAAAACCGATTTTCTTTATTAATTTCTAGTCAATTGTTAAGATGCCCATAACCAAATCATCAACAGATCCTTTAGCCACTAAGGTTAAAAGCCTTGAGAAAACTGTTCGGGAACTTGAGGAGAAAGTGCAGGAATTGCAAAATAGAGTAATGCAGCCAGCCAGTCCTATAGAACATTCTACCTCACAGGTATTGTACACATTTATCCAAAATAATCGTTTTGTTTATTGGATTGTCCTTGTAAGAGAATTCTATTATAACATATAGTTTTATTGTGATGTATGTGATATATGAATGTTAAACAACAAGTGTCAAACTACATGTACTTGTAATTAATATATTAGGTTTGATTATTTATAATTTTTTCAGGTAATGAGTGCTTGTTCCCCTTCACAAGTGGAACCTTGTAAAAGTGGAGTAGAGAAAAAAGAAGTGAAAGAAATAGTAAGTGTTCTACAAGTGGCAATATAACTATAGTCTTCTGTTTACTCTTACTGTATAATTGTGCAACTCAGATTATAATTTAATATTCCTCCGAGTATTCTTCTGCCTGGTTACCATTCTTCACAACTGTTATTGACCAAGGTTTTTAAAAGATTATAGTTTGTTTTTTTTTGTTTTGTTTTTTAATTGTAGTTCCATAATGGGATCAATTTGATGAATATCAGTGCCCCAAGTAAACAGCCAGGAAAATGTGCGCTGAACCTCCTGAACTGCTTATTCAGCAATAATGAATTGGAAGGTGGCATCCTCATCAAGACACGGAGATCTGTAAAGCCTGCCCTTGATGCAGAGCGGGTAGCAAAATTATTTGGTAAGTCCTGTCATGTAACCCATGTATTAAACTAAACTAAACTAATCTTATTTATACGTCTGTTCTAAGGATTTTGGGTGAAGGAAAATTCGAGTATTTATACTGGATAGCTCTATCAGTTAATAACTAACTGTTCTCCCTGCCAGCACATGTTGCTTTACCCCGGTATTATACCTCTTACTGAGTTTTTAAAGGAAAAAGTGGTAAACTGCTGAGATACTGTAACATCTTGCCACCTTGTTACTCTGTTCTAGTTTATCCTAACTGCCTCTGTAGCACTTTTTACACTCTTTGTTTTTGATATTGTTCTTTTCTTCTGGAAGTTGTACAAAAATGTTTTGAATTGTTGGTTTTTGATAGTCATTAATTTACAATACACAAAGCAATCCATACCCACTCTTTAGAAATGTTAAAGTGCTTATGAAACGAAAATTAAGTTTGTCGTATTTGAAAGTGCTTTTGAAATGACAAAGTAACATCTTTTTCAGTTTTATTTCTTCGTGGTTGAGATATTTCAGTTTGTTTGATATGTGAAACTAACCAGTGACATCACAATGTGCATAATTATTTACTGGGAAAGGTTATATATCTTTGCTATTATTAAACAGACTCAGTTGAAAATGTATATTTTTGTTGTTGTAAGAGAAACACACACACACATAATTGGTTCGAAGTGATTCTGTTTGATAATAAAAAAGATATACAGTATAACCTTTCCCGATAAGGCATTATGCACCAGCACGATGTGACGTCACTGGTTAGTTTCACTTATAAAACAAACTGTGATATCTTAAAAACAAATTAGCAAGGAAACAAAAAACTGCAAAAGATGTTACTTTGTCATTTTAAAAGTACTTTCAAATAAGACAAACTTAATTTTCGTTTCATGAGCACTTTAATAGACTATAGACTTGTTTTTGTCACTTCTCTATTAACAGGTGTTTTGTGTTCTTATTTTTTCTTTCTATTTTTGTTTAGATGTTTTGAATGCCAATTACGGATTGGAAAAGGTCAAGTGCCGTGCTCAAATCATCGAGGCATGCAATCAAAAATGCCGAGATCAAGGCAGAAAGTCTAAAGTAGCAAAGTTATACCAGCAATTAAATGCAATCAATGCATCTGACTCATAACTTTATTTGAACTTTTTATTTGAACTTTTTTAATTATCAACTTTGAATGTAGCCTGGGTACAGCTTTAATATACACCCTGTATATCAACCTGTGAAAACTTCTAACATAACATGTACGGTAAATTGACTTACTCATGCAGAACAGAGTAGAAGATTATGATTGGTTGTGATCCATGCTATAGCACATTTTATTTAGTTATCCAAATGCACCATTATTATAACTGTATGTGATTTGAACCAATCAGAATCTGCCACACAGTTCTGATGGGGGTTAACTATACAATGTGGGAGCTTTCACATATTGATAGAGCGTGTACACTCATGTGTTAGTACATGTAATTTTGCTGATTGAGAACATAAATTATGGAGCAGTTGAAAATTTGTATTTCTAATTTTTCTACATTTTAGTAAGTTCATAATTGCTTGTTATCTTTTCAATGAACAAATTAAACCAATGTCTGCATTTGTATGAGAATTAGTTCTGTCATTCTGCATCGTAATATACATAAATTATTAAATTATATTTATTGATCATAAAATCTTGGATAGTGCTATTGCAAGGGCATTACTCTGCAAGGGTGTGATCCAGCCACCAAGATACTGGCAACTGGATAATTCTTGGTATGATCCTGTAAGATCTTGGCAAGATCGCCCCAGATCTTGGCAAGATCGCCCCAGATCTTGGCAAGATCGCCCCAGATCTTGGCAAGATCGCCCCAGATCTTGGCAAGATCGCCCCAGATCTTGGCAAGATCACCCCAGATCTTGGCAAGATCCCCCAAGATCTTGGCAAGATCCCCCCCAGATCTTGGCAAGATCTCCCCAGATCTTGGCAAGATCCCCCAAGATCTTGGCAAGATCCCCCCAGATCTTGGCAAGATCTCCCCAGATCTTGGCAAGATCTCTCCAGATCTTGGCAAGATCCCCCCAGATCTTGGCAAGATCTTGCCAAGATCCCCCTAGATCTTGGCAAGATTCTGCAATAACTCTGGCAAGATCTTGCAATAACTTGCCAAGATCTTGGCAATTTCTTGCAGGATCTTGCAGGATCTTGGCAAGTTCTTTGCAGGATCTTGCAGGATCTTGGCAAGATTTTGGCAAGATCTTGGCAAGAAATTAACCAAGATCTTGGTAAGATCTTGGTAAGATCTTGGCAAGATTGTCAACCTGGGGGACAGCATTCGCTTCTGAAAAGGTAGAATCTCCAATGATTGTGAAATCTTTATTGTTTGGAGGGCTTTTGAGGAAGCGGTCAATGGCGGCTCTTATCGACCTCATTGTTGTTGTTTTGTAGTAGGAGCCGTCTTTTTGTCTAGCGGACGTATAAAATAGCTTCAAACAACTATTTAATTCCGTTTTAGACATATCGGTTATGTATTTTTCAAACTTCTTTGAACTTGTGAACCACTCTAAAAATTATAACCGAAATTTTTTATTTAATTTTAGAAACAATGTTTTTTTCCACCAGCTCAAGGCACGGCACCGCTCGGCGTTTTCAATCGATGTTTATTTGAAGAATTTGCAATTTTAATTTAAAGAAATATTTTCTTACCATCAAATACATTCATGCCATATTTTGTTGCTTTGTTTGTATTTTTTGGTGTATTTTTTTCAAGTAATATTTGAATTTCTTCTTCGTTCAAATTAGCAAATCGTTCCGCCATTTTTGCTGATTTCTCTACTAGTAGGCTATGAGCTGATAGCCTAGTAGTAGGGAACCAATCAGATTACGCAAAAGCTGATATTCGATAGCATGCTATATAATAAATATATATAGTTAAGGTTAGATATACTGCCGAAACAGAGAACGTAGGAGTCTAACGTTTCTCTCTGACGAAGGGCCTTCGCTCGAAACCTTAGACTCCTATGTTCTCTGTTTCGGCAGTATATCTAACCTTAACTATATTTCGATTGTTGTTTCTACACTGCCTACGCAGCACGCTACTTTTATATATATATATATATATATATATATATATATATATATATATATATATATATATTGTTAATAGATGGCAGATGAAATTCAGAAACAACACAATTATGCTGTTGAGTTTTATTCGCAACATGTTTCGAAAGTAAC
This sequence comes from Corallium rubrum, assembly GCA_964035015.1. Lineage (NCBI taxonomy): Eukaryota > Metazoa > Cnidaria > Anthozoa > Scleralcyonacea > Coralliidae > Corallium > Corallium rubrum. The sequence continues at coordinate 104,475 of CAXIUP010000265.1, read as the reverse complement.
TTTACTTACTCCTTCTACCATTTGTATAATTGTAAAAGTATGTGTTCAAGCAGCGTCTTATATATTATTCTAGAGACTGAATGATTGTACCTCGTGTAGTTCAACTTCATCAGGATGCGGGGTTGCGTGTAGTACAAAGTTTCGTGTAGTTTTGAGTGTAGTACACAATGTGCAAAAAACTTTTAAGCGCCATTGTATTACCAACCCAAAAATAATAATTCTACAAGATCAAAATATAGTTTATGTAATACATTAAAACCAAATAATAAATAATTGTAATATATACTGTATTAAAGGACCATTTTCAAATGTCTGTTTCAGAATCGTCGAGTAATGTCCAATATAGGCATCCGTTTGCAGCTGCTTACGGACGGTAAGATGTGTTTACAGGTGGTTGGGTGATAACAAGAGTGGTGTAATGGTTACAGGTGGTGCAGATGGGAGCAGCTGCTACGGACGGTAACAAGTGGTTACAGATGGTACGGATGGGAGACTTAGTGTATAGGCTTTACAGGTGGTGCAGATGGAAGCAGATGCTACGGACGGTAACAAGTGGTTACAGGTGGTACGGATGGGAGACTTAGTGTATAGGCTTTACAGGTGGTGCAGATGGTACAGATGGAAGCAGCTGCTACGGACGGTAACAAGTGGTTACAGGTGGTACAGATGGAAGCAGCTGCTACGGACGGTAACAAGTGGTTGCAGGTGGTACGGATGGGGGACTGAGTGTATAGGGTATACAGGTGGTGCAGATATAGGTGCTGCAGATGGTACAGTTGGAAGCAGCTGCTACGGACGGTAACAAGTGGTTACAGGTGGTATAGATGGAAGCAGCTGCTATGGACGGTAACAAGTGGTTACAGGTGGTGCGGATGGGGGACTTAGTGTATAGCCTTTACAGGTGGTGCAGATGGTACAGATGGAAGCAGCTGCTACGGATGGTAACAAGTGGTTACAGGTGGTACGGATGGAAGCATCTGCTATGGACGGTAACAAGTGGTTACAGGTGGTGCGGATGGGGGACTTAGTGTATAGCCTTTACAGGTGGTGCAGATGGTACAGATGGAACCAGCTGCTACGGATGGTAACAAGTGGTTACAGGTGGTACGGATGGAAGCAGCTGCTACGGACGGTAAGAAGTGCTTACAGGTGGTACGGATGGGAGAGTTAGTGTATAGGCTATACAGGTGCTGCAGATGGTACAGATGGAAGCAGCTGCTACGGACGGTAACAAGTGGTTACAGGTGGTACGGATGGGGGACTTAGTGTATAGGGTATACAGGTGGTGCAGATGGTACAGATGGAAGCAGCTGCTACGGACGGTAACAAGTGCTTACAGGTGGTACAGATGGAAGCACCTGCTACGGACGGTAAGAAGTGGTTACAGGTGGTACGGATGGGGGACTTAGTGTTTAGGCTTTACAGGTGGTACAGATGGAAGCAGCTGCTACGGACGGTAACAAGTGGTTACAGGTGGTACAGATGGGAGAGGCTTTTCCAGTGGAAAATATAATGTCAAATAGTAAAGAGAAATTTTCGAGAAGTAAGAGTTCTACGTCAAAGGTGTTACGATTAATTATTTTGTGTGTTGTGAGGGTAAGAAAAGAAGGAGAAAGCCGACAATGTGAAGTTTCGTATGTAGGAGAAAGCAGGAATCATTTACATAGACTGATAGTATTGAATACGGAATGTGAAAGGTGATAGGGGTTCTAAAAGGATGTTGTTAGATGTTTTGAAGTAAATTGGCACTACGTTTCGCACGAGTTAACGTTGTGTTGAAGACGTGATGATGATCTGCATTAGGTCTATGTGGATGGAAGGGGAAGGGCCTTAGCGTTAGTATTGCAACTAAAAAGTTATTCATCTTCTTTGTTATTGTAATGTCCTTGACGTTTGCGTTGTATTTCCGCTGCCTAATCTGTGTTTTACAAGGGCTTGGATATTATGTATATTGCCGTCAGGAAAAGAGTTAATACATGAGTTTCGGAAGAAGGAGATGCCATGTTTAGTAAGAAGATGGTGTCGCGATTGCAAAGTTAAGTATATTTGAAGGAGAAGTAGAGGCGTATAAGTAATTGGATATGGCATTCGATGAATGATTGTATGGGTTATATGCTAGGGATAAAGATGTCACTCAGGGAAATACATATAAAATAATGATTCTCCTGAGGCCACGAGTGGTAAGGCAATTCACAGAAATGGTGAAAGAACAGTGAAAGCAAGGGTATATAATTTTACGAGCGGCGTCGTGTAAACCAAAACTAAAATGGAAAATTAAGGTGGCCGCGAGTTCAGGCTGGCGTTTATATGTAAACACGTTGTTAGGACACATGGGGGTTTCGTCGTTCACAGGGAAGAAGGTGACAAGTGTTTCACCTTCTGCCGTTCTAGTATTTAAAGACATTTTTCTAAAACATTACACTCTGTTTCTCCTAATGATTTTTGTTTAACGTGTTTTTTTTCGCGCTTCACGTAATTTTGAATGAGACATTCGAGCAAGTTGACTAGTCATTTGTAAAGTGAAACCCTGTTAATGAAAACATGTATGCCTTCCGTTCTTGCTACTTATTGTAATTCTGTGTTTTCCACATGTTGAGCCTATCGCTTAATTGGTATGAATTTGATAAGTTGTGTAAAAATAATTTTGATAATAGATAAACATGCATTTGAAGAATAAACAGCGAGGGAATGTTTAGTATGCACAACGGAAGAGTTTATAAGTTACATTATGACGCGTTTGTTGGGATAAATTTATGCGTTTGGTGGGTGGGAGAGAGGAGTTGTTTTGGGGAATGGAATTTTCTTTTAGAGTCAGAATAGGGGGATAGGTGTCATTTGTTGTGTCATCTGTGACGCGCGTTAGCAGTAACGTATCTCGCACGTTTGTAGGGAATTCATGAGTATATAAATTGATAGAAATATTTAATTGCCTGTGATACTTTCGTAGGGTAGTATCATAAAAAGGTGGTCTGTTATAATTTCTTTTGTTGTAGAAAAGCATTACTTTATTTATTGATTCATATATACATATAGAATATATATATATATATATATATATATATATATATATATCTATATAAATATATGTATATGTATCTATAAAATAATTTAGATAGTACAGGTTTTTGCATATGGTGATGAAAGAGTCCTCCGAGTGTATGATATTGCATGTAAAAGAAATCAGTATTTTAAGGAAAAATGAAGGAGAAACTTTGCTTAATTTATGCCGTTTCTTCGTGCGATGTGGAAACCACAGATAGGGTAGTGTTGTCGTTTGTGTTGTGCTCATGAAGTATTAATGAGCTTGACATGTATATGTATTGATGGTTTTTGATATCCAAGTGAGGTAGTGAGAGGTTGTGTAATGTTTTATATTTCATTATGAAACGTAATTGAAAAGAGTGTTGTTGTGGTTTATGAATTTTAAGGTGAGTAAACATGTATAATTTGTTGATGCTTCCGTTTGCGGTGAAGCGTTTAGCGAATAAGTTGTTGTTTTCGAGTTTTGGAACAAACGCTGTCCAACGACAAGTATACGTTTGAGGGATGAAAGGTTAAGGAATAGGGGGTGTAAGTTTCCGTTGTGATTGCTTCTGTTTCAAGTTTCAGCGTTGCGTACATATTTTGTAACAAGCGACGGCAAAAATGGAATATGTTGAAGTGACAATGTGAAATATTGTCAAGGGAGAGTGATATTTGTGGTATAGGTGATATTTGAAGTGAGAAATATTGAGAAAGGAAAGAAGCGTATAAAGTTTCAAGGCGGTGCGGTGCGCATGTAAAGAAAACGCAAATTGAAAATTGAAAGCGGTGAGAGTTTAGGCATGCGTATTAAGGACACCCTCAGAGGAAAAATTATCGTTGTGTGGGATGAAATGTTTGTGTTGTGTGTCTGACAAAGCCGGTTTACGTTTACAACGAATAGTTTTGAGGGTGAAGGGGTTATAAAATATAATGAAAGGGACATAAACATTGAGGAGTGAAGACGTGTAATAAACATGAGTATTTACATGAGTTGACTGAGTGCCTACGTTAAGTAAAATGTATGACTATGTGGTGAAACGTTGAGGAAACATGATAGTTTAATATGGGGCAAAGGTAATGAGCGTGTAAATAATCATTGCGATTATTATATGAAGTGCGTATGTGTGCATGCCTTTTCGTAGTGTTTGAAGTAATGAAGTGGTTGTCGATTCCGTTGAGAAAAGTGAGAAATACGAAAATGCTCGGAAACGTTACTAGGGAGTTTTATATGATGCCACGACGTCACGCTCAACGACGCCGTCTAAAGAAACGAATTCTTTTGGACAAACAAAGAAAATGAATAATTTTAAGCCTCCAGAATAATGTGAACAGCGTCCTCGTTCTTCATACCACGCCACTTAGGACATGTTCACCTCTTCAGGAGAAGGTCAACGGCCAAAGGGTGAGAGCTGTTGCTTGAGATTGACTTAAACGCGGACACTACAATAATTTTAGCAATACTGGGGCCGTTTTGGAAGGCTTTAAACCGACTTCAAATGTGAGATATAATAGTCAGTTAACCGTGACGTTTAAATTGTAAAACTAGCTTATCCTGCGTTTTATCCGGCGGCGGCGTCCTAGCATCTTAAAGTCCCTACTATGTGCGCGTATACAGTACGTTGACGTCGGATTTTTTAAGAAGGCAAGAGATACATTGCAGGAGAGGAGAGTAAGTTTTCGTGGGGTTTTTGTAAGAACGAGGCAACACACAGTGGAGGATAGGAGAGTAAGTTGACGTGGGATTTTTCCAAGAACTAGGCAACACAGAGTGGAGGATATGAGGTTAAAGTGACGTCGGGTTTTTGTAAGAACGAGGCAAGACATACAGTGGAGGAGAGTAAAGTGAGTTGACGTGGGGTTTTTGTAAGAACGAGGCAACACATAGAGTGGAGGATAGGAGGGTAAATTGACGTCGGGTTTTTGTAAGAACGAGGCAAGACATATACAGTGGAGGAGAGTAAAGTAAGTTGACGTGGGGTTTTTGTAAGGACGTGGCAACACATGTGGAGAGAACACATAGAGTGGAGGTGAGGAGAGTAAGTGTCAAGTGTCCAATCGGTACCACCTGTAAGCACCTGTTACCGCCCGTAGCAGCTGCTTCCATCTGCACGACCTGTACCACCTGTAAAGCGTATAGACTAAGTGTGCAATCCGTACCACCTGTAAGCACCTGTTACCGTCCGTAGTAGCTGCTTCCATCTGTGCGATCTGAAAGCACCTGTTACCGTCCGTAGCAGCTACTTCCATCTGTGCGACCTGTAAGCACCTGTTACCGCCCGTAGCAGCTGCTTCCATCTGTACCACCTGCACGACCTGTAAAGCCAATGCAAGCATCTGCAAACATGTCTTACCGTCCGTAAGCATCTGCAAACGGATGGTTATATTGGACATGTATGGAATCGTCAAGCTGGGGATGGGCCTCAAGTGGACCAAGAACAACAAGGATAAGCCTGAAAAGGATATTACTCATATTAGTTTATATAAACATGCAACGATCTTCCACGATATGATTATATCTCGTTACGACACATGGATTAGTTTAGTTTATTGTACTTACTGTTAGTGAGAAATGCTGTCGTTTCGAGTGATAAAGCCCTTCTTTAGGGCGAACTCTGGACGGGCTTTCGCTGGAAACGTTAACATTTCTCGCTAACAGTAATAATTGTCAGTTTACCACATTTGCACTACTTTACCTTGTATATCACACTGTCTATACACAGCACTAAAACTTTGTAATATTATATATTAGTAGGAACGATGACATTTGGTAAGATTTACTGTAAAACATTTAGTACAATTTGGGGAAAATAACTAAAAAGCTCATTCTCGTAGTAATTTTTGATTAGGTTTTTTGTTTCTGGTTTGGGTATAATAATAAATTTTAGCGAATTCGCGTTATATATTTTTATATATATTTTATAAGTTAATTGTTGTTAATAAGAAACAATAAAGAGCGTGTTTCGATGCGATCTTTTGTTTTATAAAGTTAAGTTTTGCCAAGTACGCTGAATTCAATTGTTGCACATATGGTCGGAAAATATATCTGATGATCTGTCTGAAATGCAGCAGGTTAATTGCGCGTTATATAGTCCGCCTAGATAGGTCGCGCATCTCATCTTTTACATTATATAAGCTTTTATAATATCTTCTATTATAATATGGGAGTTTTAGTAAAACATTGGGAGAATATATAAACTATATACCAATGTCATTGATTCCAGATGTATTACACAGCGTCGCTAACAAAGAATTGCTAAGAAATCGTGATTCTATAACGAAGATACTATCATGAAAATTTTTCAATTCATGTTTTCCTTAATGTTGTGTAAACGTTGTGTGAGCGTTTTGTGAACGTTGTGTGAATGTTGTCCGAACGTTGTGTGAACGTTAAAAGCGAACGTTATCACGGAACGTTATGACGACGTACAGCGGAGTCGACAGAAAGACGTGCGAACGTCGTGATGTAACGTTTTCCGGACGTAAGTGCAACGTTCCTACAACGTTCACACAACGTAGATGTGCTCACTGGGTCTCGTCCAAGACAACAAGTTTACGTCAACTACTAGAATCAAGCGTTGAATGGCATTGGACCGAGCACCAAGACAAAGCTATCACACAGTTAAAGAAAGAAATATCGTCCAGCCCAACTCTCAAGTATTACGACCCTAAGTTAGAAACCATGGTATCAGTGGATGCATCAATTTACGGACTGGGAGCTGTTCTACTGCAGAAGCACGAATCATGGGCCCCAGTAGCCTACGCCAGCAGATCCTTAACGAAGACTGAACAAAACTATGCACAAATTGCGAAAGAGACCCTGGCAATCGTATTTGGCACTCAACGATTCCATGATTACATATATGGCAAGCGTTTCACAGTTGAATCCGACCATAAGCCTCTACAACCAATCTTCTCAGAGCCAATTGCAAGTGCACCTCCACGAATCCAGCGATTCCGATTAAAATTCCAGAAATATGACATGAAGATACAGTTTATGCCTGGAAAGAACTTATCTATCGCTGACGCACTCTCAAGAGCGTATCTACCTCAACTGCCAGAAGACGAGCTCAATCTCGAGAGCCAGGTGCACATGGTTCTATCCAACCTACCGATATCAGACACGATGATGCACACATTTCAATTTGAAACCAGTAAAGACGAGGTACTACAAAAGCTACGAAATGTCATAATCGATGGATGGCCAGATACTAAGGCACAGCTGCTAAATGAACTAACACCATATTTCGCATTTCGACATGAAATTAGTGAAGCTAACGGTATCCTGATGCAAGGAGAACGAGTGATAGTACCATCTACCTTGAGAAAAGAAATGAAGCAGAGAATACACGAAGGCCACCTTGGAATAGAGAAGTGCAAGTGCAGAGCAAGAGAAACCTTATTCTGGCCTGGAATAAACACAGAGCTAACCGAGATGATCCAAAGATGCAGTACATGTCAAGAACAACGCAAATATCAACAGAAGGAGCCTCTGATGCCGCACATTCCTCCTACCAAGCCTTGGGAGAAAGTGGCAACCGACCTATTCAAATTCAAGAAGAACGACTATATAGTTGTGGTCGACTACTACTCCAACTACCCTGAGATTGCAAAGCTGGAGAGTACTACTAGCCAACAAATCATCGAGAAACTAAAATCCATATTCTCAAGACATGGTACATCGAACAAAGTAATGTCGGACAATGGCCCACAATACAGCAGCAAGGAGTTCAAAGAGTTCGCAAGAAAATGGGAATTCACACACATCACGTCAAGTCCAAAGTACCCAAAGTCAAACGGGATGGCAGAACGAGCAGTGCAAACCATCAAACAACTCTTCAAGAAAGCTGCAAAGAATGGTGAAGACCCATACATAAGCAGTTCAAGCACATCGAGCATGCCCTGATCCGAATGGTGGTCCATCACCCGCTGAACGACTGTTTGGAAGAAAGATTCGAACACGACTACCATCTTTCCAACCGTACAACCGGAAGCAGAACCAAATTAACGACCACTACCTACTGAAGAAAAGAGCCATTACTGAGAAACAAAAAGAATACCATGACAGAATGGCAACAACGGTTCGAGTGAGCAAAGATGGTTCATGGCCAGTCAAGGCAAGAGTCATTGGACAAGACGAACATCCAAGATCCTTCCAAGTTCAAACAGAAGAAGGAAGAACACTGAGACGGAACAGAAGAGATCTACTCCAAACCAAGGAACCATTTGTACCAGCCCGATTCGAAATCGATCCGCCCTCAGAACTACCTGAAAAGAATGAAACAATACAGTCTCAGACCTTGACGGAACGAAGCCAAAGCCCGAGAACAACAACAACAATGAATCAAGAAAGACAACCAACAACTATGAGGACCAGATATGGACGCATTATACCACCAAGATACTTTTACTAAGTCATAAGAATAATCTTAATTAAGAAATAACTATATATCGAACTGCTGATTTAAACTTTGTTAAACATTTAGATAAAAGGGAAGATGTAATGATATACGACACTGATTGATTAACTGATTAACTATACATATCTTTATAAGACCAATGTTCTGTAATCGGAGGCCAGATGATAATAGACACTGAATAAAGAAACACGAATCATAACAACTTTGGCATATTGATGGAAACCCTAAATTAATAAGGTGCATAGACGGATTTTCATATTTATTACTAGGGGGGATGCCAGAAATTTTAGGGGGGTGAGCTGGTGCCAGGGTGAATTTCAGAATTCTCTGAACCAAACATTTTCAAACATTTATTATTTGTGCGCCAAAAAACTAGAAAGCTTGCGCCAAAAAAAAGTGTACCATAACTACGAGCTTGTAAATCTGCGCCAAAAACGTGCGCCAAAATTTTTGAGGTAAATGTTCTGCGCCAAAGATCTTGGTCAAATACCCCCTCAAATTCAGTTTGGAGCTGGTGAGGTAACACAAGGCGTCACCAACGTTGTGCTGCAGGGCTCAGCCCCCAGTGAGGTCCAGGGGTGGAGCCGCTGGTGGGAGGCTAGAAAGCAAAACACCCCCAGAACATTTTGAAAAAAAATCAAGGTTTATTACAGCACATCATTATTATGGCGAAAGTTGGGGGGCGGGTTTGAAATTTTTTTTAGAGGGGTGAACGTTTAGTTTGGGGGGGGGGTCAAAACAAATATTTGGGGGTGGGGGGCACCTCCCGCAAAATCCATCTATGATAAGGTGGGTTTTACATTTGGTGTTTAACACATTTTAATATTATTTATATTGTATATATTGTAAGAATGCAATTCTTAAATTGAAACCTCTGTTCACAAATGTATCAAGTGTGTGTGTGTGTGTGTGGGGGGGGGGGGGGGGGGGCTAGGGCCACCCAAATAATCCTTTTCCTGTTATATACATTTTACGCTTAGCTATTTTACGGATATCTATGCATTTAGATTTGGTATAGTGAGCCCCACCCCTTTCGATGGCCGTGAAACTCATAAATCTTAATCTTAGCCCAAACATGTAATTGTCAACAGGTTAAATATTAACCCATTAGCTGGCAATGCACCCTACTTTAGTATTTGCTCTGTCTAAAGCCCAAAAATTTTACTCGTCAGTGGTAGAGTACTGCCAGTTAATGGGTTATAAACTTGATCATTTGAATTGGTTAAAATAGCAGTGTCCCTCGCTTGTATGCAGTACACTAATAGCTGTCAACAAGTTCTGTACTAACAGTCATTAAATATGCAAATACCTTATAATTTCCTTCCTTTAATAATGGAATCAATGACTAAAATATGTTTATATTTTTAGGTGGAGGTTTGTCATCCATGGTGGCATAGATGGATATTCTCGTATGCTTGTTTTTGTTCGGTGTGGCACAAATAACAGAGCAGAGACAGTCTTGAATCTTTTTCAATCTGCTGTTCATTCTTTTGGGTTGCCATCAAGAGTAAGGACGGACAAGGGTGGAGAGAATGTTGGCATTGCTCAATTTATGCTGAACCATCCTTTGCGAGGTCCTGGAAGAGCTAGTCATATTACTGGTCGTAGTGTTCACAATCAACGGATTGAACGTTTTTGGAGAGATCTTTTCTCTGGCTGTACAAGCTAATAGCTGGCTGTACAGCCTGTTTTACCATATGGAAAGCTCTGGAATATTGGATGCTTCAAATGAAGAACATTTGTTTTCACTACACTGTTTTTCATCCTATCAACCGAAATTTGTCCATTTTTCAACAAGGCCACAACAGATCTCCAATAAGGACAGAGAGAAATTTGTCACCAGAGCAGTTATGGATACAAGGTTTCTACACAGATGGTGCATCAGAACCAAGGGTGTCACAAGAATTTTCTTCATTGGTAATTCTCTAACGTCTAACAAAATATCCAATTAGAGTTCCTATAGCAACTATTATTGTAAGAAAGGCTCAAATTTTTATTCATATGACATTGAAACCAATAAGAAACCAATTAGGAAAAATCATTCCCACTATAAATTGTCCCAATTCCAGTTGGAATTTTAATGGTTTTGTATTGCTTATTGCTAGAAATTGTGTAACCCAACAACGCCCTACTGCCTTTGACAAATACAATTTTCTGGGATTAGGCAGAGTAAAATACATATGTAGTAAGTTTCTAAATTTTACTTTTCTTTCGACTATTACACAATATTGCACTGCAAACTTAAAAAGTTTAAAAATATCACAGAGTTTGTCAACTATTTGTTTTGACACTGAAACATTTTGTGGGCCAAAACAATTAGTTTCACGTTCAAAATTTTTGCGGCATCTCTATTTAACGGAATCAACGGAATCTGCCGGAAATTTGGTTAATCGCTTACTAACAAACGGTTAATGAAATACATTTATTTACGTTTATTAGCTGAAACTGATCTGTCGTCGATATTTCAAGTAAGGTTATTGGATTAGACATATTACGTACATATATACCGGTAATTGTTGAAGAGATTTTATATTTTTTTATTGCTATGATCGCGCAAATATACGTGTCTCATATTTCAAACTTACTAAGGCCTACTAAGTAAGTGTTAAGTCGGACACAACCTGTGGGTTGATTAACAGAAAAAGATTTTCGATTTTTAATTAATGATCATAGCAAAACCAATTAAGGATCATAGCAAGACCACCTTCTGAAGCTTCGTTAAATGTAAATAAAAAAATCAGGGGTGTTCATTTATAAAGATATAAATACACAAGTGCTGTCTGTTGAACTCTTATTCTTTGACTCATAAACACGGGTGTTTTTATTAAGACGATTACATTTAGTGTTTTCCACACGTATAGGTACTATTGCATCATGGATTGCATGCGCACAAATGCAACAAATAAATTGTTGATTGAGTTACTTAGTATGAACAGAGACAAATGATAGTTATATATTGGATTTTAACCATACAGTTGCCTAAGTGAAGTAAAGCATGAAGCTTCAACATATATATGAATTAGATTATATTAAACATTCACGCATGTTTTTGACTATGCTATAAAACACATCTTTGAAAATATTGTGCAATTTTTCAAAATATAAATCTTGTATCCCTAATCCCTAGGCATGTAAGAAAGACGGCCACACTACCCCTCAAAATTATGTCTTCCTGGAGGAGTTTGGGTTTTGGTCGAGTGTCGAGGGTTGCAAGTCAAGGGTAGTTGGTCGAGGGACGTTAAAATACGCTAAAATTTACGCACATAATTTCCTTATAGCGGCACAAATAATATTTAGGCAGACGATGTACATATTTATTGGACATTTCATGCGCGCAGCAAAAGGTGTTTACTCGGCATTGATGACAGGAAATATTTAGTAAATTTGTCTACAAAATTTTATTACAAAATTTATTTGTTGCATTTGTGCAATCATGACGCAATAGTACCTTCTACGTGGCACGTGCCGAAAACGCTAAGTGTAATCGTCTTAATAAAAACACCGGTGTTTATGATTCAAAGAATGAGTTCAACAGAAAGAGCACGTGTATATTTATATCTTTATAAATGCAGACCCCTGATTTTTTTATTTACGTCTATCTTTTTAGATTTAACCAAGCTTTTTTGACTGTTAATCAACCCACAGGTTGTGTCCAACTTAACACTTAGTAGGCTTGTTTATTTTGTAAGTTTGAAATGAGAGTACGAGACACATATATTTGCGCAATCATAGCAATCAAAAATATAAAATCTCTTTCAACAATTACGCGTATATATGTGTCTAATCCAATAACCTTACTTGAAATATCGACGACAGATCAGTTTCAGTCTCAGCTAATAAACGTAAATAAATGTATTTTATTAACCGTTTGTTAGAAAGCGATTAACCAAATTTCCGGCAGATTCTGTTGATTCCGTCGGTTCCGTTGATTCCGTTAAATAGACATGCCGAAATTTTTGCTCAAAATTTAATTTTCATGGTCATATTTGTTGAGCGAAACTCCCTTTTTGTATAATCTATTTATTGTGCCTGTATATTTTATCCTGCGTTGTAACATAAGATACTTTTGAATTTGAAGTTACATAGGCGAAACTTTTAGTTTTGACTGTGAAACTAATTGCTTTGGCCCCTCCCCGGGCTAGCTACCCCCTCACAGAAAACGTTTGAGTGTCAAAACAAATAGTTTTAAGTTGACAAACTCTGTTGACTAAAAACTTGTTTTAACAGAACGCTTAATGGAAGCTTGCAAATGGCTGTATAATGGTTAATTGTATACTGATTACTCCACTTTACACCTAGGTTGACCCAGATCCATTCCGATGCAATATGCAGGAAAGAATTGGCACCTGTGAACCACAGCAAGTAACAATCCCAGAGACTGCTTTTCCACTAAATGAAAGGGACCTCACTGCTCTAAGAGAAAGTATTGATGCATTGAGACCATCAAATCACAATGGTGTGGACATTTATTTGGAAGTACTCCAATTTGTTTATTCAAGAGTACAAATGTGATTTATGATTATGAATGATAACACAGTACTACTACATGCATCGTTCCTACATTATGTATAGTCTGCACCAATTGATTAAAGTGCTTATACGACCATTTTTTTATGAAATGTTTAAAGGGACACTCCACTCAAAATACAATGGGGGTTTAAATAAAAGATCGTACTGACTTTAGGTTACTCACGAAGTTTGAAAGGTTAATTAATTTTAGTTAAGGAGAAATCGCTCGTCGAATTCGGTAAAATCGTCAAATTTTCGACGCCATGTTGTCTTTCTCAAGCAGACGCGTATGGGTCAGCGGATTCTCAAATATGACGTCACTGAGTGCTTTTCGCTCCATCGCGGGAATTTAGAAAACCTTCCTCTGTTGTGTTATTCGTGTTTAATCGACTGTTAAATTAGCAAAAATGCCGCATTGTATGGCTCCCAATTGTACAAACGGTTGGAAAAAGACTAAAGGGACCGATATAACGTACCATAGAGTTCCAAGTGGGCCACTGAAAAATATTTGGCTGCGAAATGTCAGAAGGGACAACCCGCGCAAGATAAACAACTCGTTCGTCTGCAGTGCTCACTTTACGCCAGATTGCTTTATTCCTGCTACGGAAATCTGTGGTAGAAAAAAGCCAAGAACGCTGAAATCATCTGCAATTCCGACGCTGTTTGAGCATGCAAAAAGGAAAATCCCTCCACGCTCCTCTAGTTTAAGACAAATTCATGAAAGAGAGGTAAGGAAGCAAGTTCATCTTGGAGGGGGGTAGGGCTTCAGAAACGGCACTTTTCGTATACATATTAAAGGTTAGTTTAGTTTAGACCAAAAGTAAAGCATTAATATCAAGTTAGATCTGGGAATATATGAAATTAAACCAAAGTAATTTACTATATGAAAATATAAAATCTTTAGTACAACTTACTTCACCTTTTAAGACTTTTATAGATTTGACCTGACAATGCCTGTTTCTGTCAGGGCTGCAGACAGGGCTGAAAGGACTTGCATGCACCAAAATATAACTTAATTTTAGCTTCCACCAAAAGAAATAATAATTATTATAAACCCATTCCTATTAAATGCCAGACAATTTTATTCAGTTGAGGGAAGGGGCCAGATGCAGCTGGCCTAGGCAAGAATGGGTTAAAAGTTACCTCCTTGTTTCTACCCCCTAATAATTAATTGCTCTATATAGCTTGTGACAGTGCCAGTGATTACATGCACAGAAGATACTCCCTCTATGGTCTCTATCATGGATGAAGAAGTAACTGCAAAAAGTAATCTTATTAAAGCAATTTCTTCACCCACAATCATAGACAAAAAGCAAATTGGTTTACAAACATGTGCTTTTAATATCAAGACATTTAGATCTGTAAAAACTCAGACTGACACTAACATTTTAATAAATGCTGCAAAGTGTGCAACAGAATCAAGCAAACATCTTGAAGACAAAAATCTTGTAGGCCATCTGCAACATCACAGTTACTCTGCAGGACCACCAAAATCTTCACCACATCCAGAACCAGCTGAGAACCAAGGCAGTGACAGTGACTTGGATCACAGAATAAAGAACTGAGCAGAAGGGCCACTCGGGGCTTGGAGTGTCGCCGTTTTTTCAGTGCGCATGCGCGAGGTCTGCGAAGCTCGCAGCCAGTAAACCTCAGCCAGGTCAACAAGGAGTGTAATGGCGAAATACGGATTTGCTTCACTAAAATCGCTATATCTCACAAACTAGTCGCCTGATCTTCACGCTACAACCAGTAGTGACTGGGGGGAGGTAAGTGACAATATTTTTGCTGTTTAGAAGACATGAAAAACATCTGAAAGTGAAAATTTACGGAATTAAAACCGCCACAGTATAGAGCCACTAAAGTATTCTTGTCGATTTTCCACTTGCCTTTACGGCTTGAAAAAAAGAGTAGAAACTCTTTGAAAACATTTCCAACATTGAGTACAAAGATGAAATCACACGTATGTGTTATTATTTATTGAATTAGACGAGTAGCTCTGAACAGCGAAGCAATTCTGTTAGGTGAATTTGGGGCAATTACACACTGTGACACTCTGAAATTTGCTGACCAGTATTCCATAGATCAAACTACCAAGTGCCCACAATCTACCCGCTTTTCAAAACTAAAGTTAATAGCTCTCCAATAATAACTTTAATATTTTTATTGAGAAGCGTGGCTGATTTTTATGTTTGTTTTGTTTTTTATTACAGTTGAATCATGCATACAGTATTTCTTCTTGAACTTGTTTAATATATTCATATCATGTCATGTCATGTCATGTCATGTCATGTCATGTCATGTCAGACCATTGATCTTCTTGAACTTGAAAGCAGTGTACTGAAATATATGCGATCAGTCCAAGATTGGGGTTGCTAAGCTCCTTCATAGTGCATATTTTAGATCAAAACTGGTGTATAATAGGAATTTCAATGGAGTATTGTGTTTATTGGATGGTCACTTGTAAATTATCTCTATAGTTTGATACTGTACTTTGATTTGTACTACAGTGTAAATTATTTTTTGCTATATAAAAATAAATCTTTGGGATTGACTGTTTGTGATTGAATTGAGGTTGAATTTCTTCTTGAACTGCACCAGTGCAACAGCAAATTTGCACTAACTTTGAATTTTGCATAATTATATATGTCCAAACATCCAAACAAAGTCATTCAGAGAAATTAGTTTTACTAAAACAGTGTCCTTGTCCAATCTGAGATTAAATTTTGCTAATCAGGCCTTTCCAGATCACAAAAAAGAATGGAGAATGCAATTGCATGCAAACATTTCTGCCTAGTAGTTTCAATTAATCAATGGTTTATAGTGCTGTATATAAACTTGCACAATATCAAATGATTTCAACATGCAAAACTGATTGCTATTGAAAAAGTTTTGTTCCTTCTGTAAGACAATGATGTGAAAAGACTTTATATATATTCTATCATGTATTCTAATAGAAATTTGGTATATTTTGTAATTCAGCTTTTTAACTGCAAATATGGTATTAAAACATACAAATAGCCCTGGCCCCTGGTGTCAAACAAGACAGCAAACAGCTCACAGGTAGTGACACCAAGCAGTAATTTAAACATAAGTTACCTCTATCATAAGGTTAATTCCTACATGTTAGTTTTATGAAATTTTAAAAAAATATAACAACAGTACTAAACTGGCCTAGTTAATTTCAAAATATATTTAATACTGTAAAACGACAAAACATTACCTAATAGAATTGCTTCGTTCTTCAAAATTACTCAATCCATTCAAGAAATAACAGGAAATATGTGCAGTTTAATCTTTATACTTAACGTTTAAACTGCTTTTAAAGATTGTCTACTCTTATTTTTGCTTGCAAATGCAAGTTTAAAGAAGATGGTAATGCTTTAAATAGCTTCACACAGTGGCGGTTCGAGTTCGTTTTAATTCCGTAAATTTTCACTTTCAAATGTTTTTCGTACCTTCTAAACGGCAAAAATATTGTCATCTACCTCTCCTCTATTCCTACTGGTTGTAGCGTAAAAATCGAGCGACTAGTTTGTGAGATATAGCGATTTTAGTGATCCAACTCCGTATTTCGCCATTACACTCCTTGTTGACCTGGCTGAGGTTTACTGGCTGCGAGATTTTCCGGAAGTGGTTTTCGGTAACAAGCGCGGGGACAAAAACTTCAAAGGTTCCGACCCGAGTGGCCCTTCTGCTCAGTTCTTTATTCTGTGCTTGGATGGTAATTTTTCCAGTGATGATTCTCCCATGTATTCTCCTTCAAGTGGCAGTGAAGATATCGAAAGTGAAGATGATAATGTTAACCCCACTGAGGAAAAAAAATTGATTGTTTTCGAAAGTGAGCTTGACAAACTTTTCAAATTCTGTCAACAATGTGGAAACATTACTACAACCAAAACAAAACTATTTAAAGGTAGTATGATAATAATTAAGACCACTTGCCTACACGGACATTCAAATACATGGCAATCACAGCCTTTGATGAATGGAGCAGCAATTGGTAACCTGTTAATCCCTGCAGCCATTCTGTTTAGCGGTAACACTTACCAACATATCTATGACTTTGCAAAATTTCTCAATGTGCAGTTCGTGAGCTCCCCATATTACTACAAAATCCAAGAAAAGCATTTACTTCCGGTCGTTAACAATAAATGGAAGCCAAGTCAAGCTGAAATTGTTCAACAACTAAGCCAGGTCAGTCATGTTGATATCTGTGGTGATGGACGGTGTGACAGCCCTGGCCACTCAGCGAAATATGGCACATACACCATAATGGACGAGACTACCAAGAAAGTGATTGAATTCAGTATTGTTCAAGTAACAGAAGTCACATCATCAAATGCAATGGAGTATGAGGGATGCAAAAGAACACTAAATTCCCTTCTTGAGAAGAAAGTTCCTGTTCGATGCATGACCATTGACAGGCACACTACAATTACAGCCAGGATGAGGAGTGTGTACCCCAAGATCAAACATCAATATGATGTTTGGCATTTGTCGAAATGGGTAACTAAGAAGCTTAATAAAAAGGCGAAGAAAAAATCATTTGCAGAGCTGATGCCATGGATCCAGGCGATATCCAATCATTTATGGTGGTGTGCATCAACCTGTGGTGGAGAGCCCAATATTCTCTGGGAGAAGTGGATATCCGTTCTTTACCATATTGTCGACCAAGCATCGATGGGCTGGTCATCAGTTGTTCAAGAAATGTGGGCATTGTACAATGTCTAGAAGAGAAAGGAAAAGCATTAAATGGCTGAAAGCTGGTTCTCCTTCCCATGTTGTTCTAGAGGAAATTGTCACCAACAAGAAGTTGCTGAATGATATTGAAAAACTCACCGAGTTCCATCATACTGGTGAGTTGGAGCAATACCATTAAGATTTGCTAAAGTATGCCCCAAAGCGAGAGCATTTTAGTTACAATGGAATGGTGGCTCGTACGCAACTTGCCATGCTAGATCACAACGCTCATGTCAACAGGAAACAAGCAGTTGTACGAAAGGCAACCAAGCAAGGAGACCAGCGGTTTAATGTGGTCTGCCCAAAGCAACGGAAAAACTGGGTGGCAAAACCAATCAAGGAGCCAAAGTCATACGAATATATAAATTCTATGATGAAAGATGTTCTTTTAGTGAAGGGAGGACAACACATTGACTATGAGCCAGTTATTCAAGCGAAATGCATAGCACCAATTCCTAAACCGCCTAGGCAAGAGGTAATTGACCGACACAAATCAAGAATGAAACGTTAACAATATTAAATAGACTATAGAGGTAGTACTTTTGTGTACACTCACATCAGATATTTGGTGAGAATGATGTTATATTCTTACAGAATCATCCTCAGAGAAACACGAAGAACAAATAAATATCGAACACTTACCGGTGTAGTATGGTATCACTCATCTGCAAAATGAAACCCAACGAACTCCAAGTCATCTTCTTCACCAGGAGGGGGAAATGGGCTCGGATACAACTCACGGCACAAGATGGCAAGACAACTCGTACCTCTTTCCCAATAACTCCCCAACACCACCTCACTAACTGTCTATAGGCGACATGACGGTTGATTTTATGCTCTGGTCCTTCCAAAGCCTCTGTTCCATATTGTTGTTTATATTGAAACCAAGCAGCTTGTAAAACCCAACGATTTAAACAAACTGCTTGAAATCCAGGATTATTTGTTATACATGAATAAGGTATTGGCGGTTTCTCTTGTTCAAAAACTTCGTCATTTTTATTCAACACCTCTTGAATTTCTTGACAACAGACACACTCAACTTCCCTGTCCATTATTTGGCAATTCTCGCATGTGCACCTAATATAAATAATGAAGAAAGCCTTTGTTTCAATTTTCAAACGACTGTGTTTGCATACTGTAGGAAGTACGAT
Organism: Corallium rubrum; assembly: GCA_964035015.1. Classification (NCBI taxonomy): domain Eukaryota; kingdom Metazoa; phylum Cnidaria; class Anthozoa; order Scleralcyonacea; family Coralliidae; genus Corallium; species Corallium rubrum. The sequence continues at coordinate 85,634 of CAXIUP010000265.1, read as the reverse complement.
TGAATCTGGTGTGTTTTTATCTGTATGTCAATGTTACAAGTAAGGTAATAATCGGCAGACAACCAAAACTTACCAGTCCAAGTTACTCAGTCGGACAGATGCACTTTGTTCTGTATCACTGCTCTGTCCATTGCCATGACTGTCATCTTCATCGCCATCAGACTCGCTAGATTCACTGGCGTATGAATCGCATCTCAACTGGAATTGATATCCCTGAATTTCATGGGCTTGCGCATAATTCCCGAGAAATTCGTCTAGATCTTCACTTGGGGAACTACACTCACTTGAACTCGATGAATCGTCTCCAGATAACCGATTAGTAACAACACTCATAGTGAAGTGTTTGCCTTTCGAGAAGAAGCACTCAGTGACGTCATATTTGAGAATCCGCTGACCCATACACGTCTACTTGAGAAAGACAACATGGCATCGAAAATTTGACGATTTTACCGAATTCGACGAGCGATTTCTCCTTAACTAAAAATAATTAACCTTTCAAACTTCGTGAGTAACCTAAAGTCAGTACGATCTTTTATTTAAAACCCCATTGTATTTTGAGTGGAGTGTCCCTTTAAGAACCTGTTCAATTAGACTAAGATAATCTTTAACGAAATTAACCCATTAAATGGCATTACTCTACCACTGACAAGTAAAATCGTCTGGCGTTAGACAGAGAAAAATACTCTGGTGTTAGACAGAGTGAAACACTAAGTAAGGTGCATATGAGTGCATTGCCAGCTAATGGGCTAACAAGAGACACTGGCAAATAGTTTTGTTAATCCATTAAATGGCAGTACTCTTCCACTGACAAGTAAATTTTTCTGGTGTTAGACAGAATAAAATACTAAAGCAGGGCGCATGCCAGCTAATGGGTTAATTGAATTGCTCTTTTAGTTCTAGAGATATCTCTGGTCAAAGTTTGGCAAATTTTTACCTAAATTACGTAATTCTGTTGAAATTGTGTCTTAAATGACGTGATTTTTTCAACTAAATAACAGATATTTCAATAACAATTAGCTATATCCAAATTCTGAAAATAGGCACTTGAAAAAAAAACGCCAGGAAATTAGGAAAACCTTTATTCAAACTATATTTTATACAATAATAAGTTTAGTTCATGGATGGTGTGTGTATAATAGTCTCTTCTATATGAACAAAACAAACAACATAACATTAGATTAATACCCATGGCCATGTAATAAAATATTACTTGCCAAAGCATACCATAGTCATAGTCTGGATGGTAGCCAAATTTAAATGTGCATATTAGGCCAAAATGTTTTTAAGCCTATACAACTTTGTTCTAGAAGAATACTGTACCCAAAATATCACATAATTGACTTGTTTTTTACTGCAACATAGAATATACACGAAAGGTGTATTGTTTATCAGTGGTATATCTGGAAGTGAAGTGCTTAACACCAAAACCATTTAGGGCCCAACAGATCGATATCCCAACTGTAACATGTCAACCTTGTGATGTTCATAGCTCAATTGATAAGACATGAATGGCCCCTTTTAACACCCACTCTAATTTAAAGTTCTATATAGAGTATGAATTTGTTTTAACTACACTGTAACTACCTACACAAGGGCTTCAAATGTGTCATTATAACTACATACATAATGGCTTCAAATGTGTGTGAATCCTTTTGCACCAAATAATAGTGCGTTGTCCATCTTCACTTTGAGTACATCAAAGCTTGCATATGAGGGCATGATTAATTGGTGGAAGCAAGTTCTACTCTCTGGCAGCAACTCTTTGGACTTGCTGAAATCCACTTTAATATTAAGTATCTCTCCAGACCTAGGAAGTAAAGACCAACCAGTCCAGGAGAAAAGCAGATCTTTCACACTTGGACCTATAAGAAATATATACATAAAAGAGGCATTGTTGAATTCAAACAAGAAACCAATAGTCAAACATATTAAATTTTATTGAACTGACGTTTCGTTACTGTCCAGTAACATCTTCAGAGTGAAGGGAATAATTTACAGCGGTTGATTATAAATAACTTAACTGATACATAACTAGGTGGTGAAAGATGTGACAGAAAATACTAATGAGGCGAGAAGCGAGACATCGGAAATAAAACAAGAAAGGTTGACAGGAGTATAATAAAGATGAATAATGAGACAAACCAAAAAAATAAAAAATTATAAATGTATATATATAGATAAAAGCAACAATCAAAATAGAGATAGAGGAAAAGATTTAATGTTTTTGTTTAAAGACGGATTAATCTTTGAAATTAGTAAACTTTCCCGAGTAAGAACTTCAAATGGAGAAGCGCCGGAAGCTAAAACAGAAAAGTCGTCGAAAGAAATAGGGTGACCGGATAATTTATGGTGTGCAAGCACTGCCGAGAGGCAAGAAACGGATAGAGCTTTTCCTGTATAAGGCGGGATGTCCATGTGTTCAGAAACTCTGACATGTAAATGTCGGCTTGTTTCGCCGATATACAACGCGTCGCAGCGTTGGCACTTGTATTTATACACATATCGGCGAAACAAGCCAACATTTACACGTCAGAGTTTCTGAACACATGGGCATCTCGCCTTATACAGGAAAAGCTCTATCCGTTTCTTGCCTCTCGGCAGTGCTTGCACACCATAAATTATCCGGTCACCCTATTTCTTTCGACGACTTTTCTGTTTTAGCTTCCGGCGCTTCTTCATTTGAAGTTCTTATTCGGGAAAGTTTACTAATTTCAAAGATTAATCCGTCTTTAAACAAAAACATTAAATCTTTTCCTCTATCTCTATTTTGATTGTTGTTTTTATCTATATATATACATTTATAATTTTTTATTTTTTTGGTTTGTCTCATTATTCATCTTTATTATACTCCTGTCAACCTTTCTTGTTTTATTTCCGATCTCTCGCTTCTCACCTCATTAGTATTTTCTGTCACATCTTTCACCACCTAGTTATGTATCAGTTAAGTTATTTATAATCAACCGCTGTAAATTATTCCCTTCACTCTGAAGATGTTACTGGACAGTAACGAAACGTCAGTTCAATAAAATTTAATATGTTTGACTATTGGTTTCTTGTTTGAATTCAACAATGCCTCTTTTAAGAATAATTTGCTGGGCAATAATCTTTTTAACCAGACTTCGATTTCCGCCTGGTACCTCAATTGCATCGAAATATATACATACATGTATTTATTTAATTACTTAAATTCTAGCTAAAAATGTTAAACCATGAACATCTGATCCTGTGCATCTCTATTTGTGGAATAATATTATGTGTTTTTTTAATTCTACAATAATTTACCATTTCTTTCACTTCCAACAAGATCAATATACTGCTCTAACAATTGAATCAGCTGGACAGAAATAGTATCTTCGTCTTCAAGCCGAATGAGAGCTTTGACTTCCTCTTTGTCAATAACAGACGCAGCTGTTCTTGGAAATAGCAATGGTTGAACAATTTCCTTGTTTTTCTTTAATAAGGTAAGGAGACCAAATTCATTCATCCCTTCCATAAAATCTTTTAGCTCAGCTTGCCGGCGGGTTATAACGCTGTGCAACATGATTTGCTGTGCAACTATGTGCCTCTTGGTGCCAGAAAGTGATGTTTCAAGTATAGATGCTTCATCTCGGTATGGCATCAAGAAGTCCTTGAGATCATCTGAAGGATTCTCATTCTTGTCCAGACTTCCAAGCTAAATGGGAATTATAAAATTAATTAAAGGCTGCAAACTATGTATGCACACTATAGGTCAAATCACATTGCAAAATAGCTGCGAAAGAACTTCACTACCTAAAATAACAATTTATTTATCTATTTATTTATTTAAGTTTCGCCAGATTTGGTAATTAGGTACACATTGTTTCAACACTAAAGTTATACATAGTAGACACATGGCATATTAACCCTTGCATGTGAGCATCCCCCATTGATTAGTAAATCTCTGTAGTTATGGTACATTACTGTACCCACTGGGTCATTCCAGAAAAGATCCACACTTCTCCCAGAGGAAATTTCTCCCAATCGGAGAGGGAGGGGAGAAAAATATTTTTTCTGATAATAGTAAGTGTTCCAGGTTATCTGAAGAGGCAAGAAGGTTAATTTCTAATTTCCTCTATGGGGGAGGTATGGATGTTTTCTGGAATGATCCATTGCGATTTGTCATCTACGATAGTCTGGTGAACCCATTATAGCCAAACACGTCCCTCGGCAAGTAAAATTGTCTGCCATTAAGCCCCATTCAAATGATCGAGTCTAACACATGTTGGTCGTCATTTTCCACAATGTTGAATGAAAATTTTAAACAAAGTCAAACCCGAACCAACATCTTTCCAACTGAACATCAACCAATATTACTCAAAGTAGTGTTAAAACAAGGCCAACAATGTTGGATGATGTTGGACAAACATCCCGATCAAATTTGAACAGGCCTATAGATGGAGTAAAAGTAAAAAGAAGGATGCATTGAGACACACTGCGGTCTATTTAATTAAAGAATACATTGGCATAGTTTACCTCAATCAAGGTATCTCTTAAATCAATGTCAGGTATATCAACAGCTTCTAAGGATGAGATTTCTTCATTATCTTCTGCCAATATATAATCAACAATTGCCTGTGATATTCCAAATATAAGTGGTCCACCGTGTAAGAAGGAATGGGCAATCATTCTTCCAATCAACTTATAGAAGCCAGTGCGTCTCAGTAACGAATTTGCGACTGGGACTTTGTGATCAGCTTCACCCTTAAACACAAGTGTTAGAGGTTTGTCTTCACCCTCCAGTGGGAAACCATTTACTATCATACTCATCAAAAGACTGAAGAATTCACGGATACGTCCACTACCAACTGAAGTTTCATTCTCAAATTTCACACTGAATGGAGAACACAACTTTGAAATTGGTTTCTTGTAGACTTCCAAGACATCGTTGGCAAAATCACTCGTCATTCGGTTGATATATACTCGAAAAGTGGCACTCTCGGTCAAGACTGTCCTTCGATATTGTTCAATAATGTTCTGCTTTTCGTATAAACATGATATAATGAAAAACAGAACGAAACTTGATTAATTTAAGACACTGGTCAGTAAATTAAAATTGCCCTGTGTTATAGTAAAATCGTACAGTGAAAAAATCAGGAATCTTAAAACGAAAAAATTCTATAGGCGCCTATAGGCCATGTTCCAATTGCCTATAGAGGCCTATAGGCACATATAGGCCTCTATAGGGCTTCTATAGGCTAATAGAATCCTATATAGCTTGCCTATAGAAAATGTTCCAAATGCCTATACAAGCCTACAGGTTTCTATAGGATCCTATAGGTTTGCCTATAAGCAGGCCTATAGAACTTTTTTTGTTAAGGATATAAATGTCTAAAATGGCAGCCATTTCATTGCGAGTTTTGTAAAAATTTTGAAAGAATCTCAGCCATACTGTATTATGCTTTTTACACATCTGTTTATGACAAAAATAAATTAATAGAAAACACAAGCCAAAATTTCATTTACCCCGATTTGTTGAGTGTACTAAAAAACGTTTGTACAATTTTAGCAAGTATTTGTGCCAAAACAATGAGCAAATATCAAATGGCAAATCAGACATGGTTAATTTAATTCAAACACTTTCTAACCTTGAGGAATATGGGTCATTCCATATGGAGTAATGAATATTCCATAAGGAATATGGAGTAATGGGTCATTCCAGAAAACATCCATCCCCCCCCCCCCCCCAGACGAATTGGAAGTTAATCTCCCTACCCCCATGTTCGGGTATCCTTATACACTTACTATTATCTGCGGCAGAAATTTCCTCTGTGGGGTGTGGATCTTTTCTGGAATGACCCTCAGAGTTACATGTAATATATTAAATTACATTTTTATACACATAGTATATTTAATTTTATTAAATTGAAATACTATTGATTTAAATTGAATAAAGTTTGAAATATAACATTTATCAGTAACACGAATCTTACAATTATAATCGCACAGATTATCTTTAAAGGCAGTGCATGTCACCTACATAATGAGCTTATGAGCTATATAATATTAATTGCCATTCGTTTTGCATGCAAAAATCTTGAAAAAGGTCATTTTTTCAAGTTTGATACTGACCAAATCACATCGCTTAGCAAGTGACACTGTGCCTTAGGCTGTGATGTTGCCGGTTAAATGTCTCAAAGCAACCTGTTAAGATCATGCAAGCTGTTGCAATGTATTCCAATGCACACTGAATCATTAGGATTTGATTTTATTACTATAAGTATTGTTCACTTACTTGTTCTGAAGAGACATTTTGAGTGCATTCAGTTATATGTGTCTTAAGGGTACCCATGGGTATTTCTTTTTCGCAGCTTATACACTTTACTGTTGGTCCAGTACATTCTTCACCATCATCCTATAATTTTTATTAGTATGTGCAGGATTGATAAAACCTTATAAAAAGAAAACTCCAAAATACCTGGGTTAAACAATTGTCCAACAGTATTAGCAAATATAATGTAGCAAATAACTTCAGATATTAAAAGTAACATCGGAATTGTGAATTAATTTAACATTGGGATATGGAAGTTAACATTAAACTTCTTATGGCCGATTATTTCCCCGATTACACATTGTTTATAATCGTTATGTTTCTCTCACAAGTGTACAGTATGGTTAGGTTAGGGTTAGGGTCAATGTCAGGAGATGTACAGGTATTTGTGGGCCTGCTAGCTTGGTCTCAAGAAGCATGGTCGCATGATGGTGGAAATATGAGTGTGTTTGGCCATGAAGTCAACAAGTACATGTAAACAGTATTTAGAGCACTGATGTTATGCCAACAACACTGTTTTTATCAATCACTCTTAATTACTAATAGCGAACAATCTTGTATTTCTTAGCTGATGTGACCTTCGATTGGCTACACATAGCATCAGGTAAGAAGTATGTGAGCTAGCAGCACAGCTCTTATATATGTCAATGGTATCAACTTATGCACTTGTAAATTGTACCCCACCCCACACCCCACACCTGTGGGACATTTTTCTTCTATAAATTTGGCTGTTTCTTAAGCTGACAAGGTGGGGTATTTTCCCGTTAGAGTCCAGACCATTTTATTTCGGACTATAACGTGGGGGAATATATGGGGATAGACACCCCGCTTGCAGGCTATGGTTTGCCTGTTGTATGGTTTGCCTGAACCTGATATATTAAATGCACATGTTTCTACATTCTATTTTTAAAAGCTCAAAGTGGAAATAGCATGCAAAATTATTCTGAGTAATGGCGGACTCGTCAGAGAAGTTTGACCACTTTGGCGTATTGCGTCGTCTTGGAGTGGCGCTCGACAGCGGGAATTTCCCATGTTTTTATTTAAAGCCACTCCAAGTCAAGTGTTTTGAACACATACTGAAAGGTTATGATGTTATTGCCGTTCTTCCAACTGGTTTTGGTAAATCGTTGCTTTATCAACTTCTACCAAATTTCCTGCCCACCAAGGCCGACCAGAACATTGTGATTGTTGATTGAACGCCATAAGAGATGATCAGCTGAAAGTTTTAAGAGATAAAGGAGTAACAGATGATGTACTGCAAGTCGTTGGGTACGACTTGGAAGTTTCGGAAAGTTTATTCGAAATATCAAACCTTGACAAGAGCAGCACGCAAGACAACGTGGACGAGGTGAAGCTTCGTAGTCCCACAGAAATATTTTTAAATGGCGATACCCAGCTGGTCTTTGCCCATCCAGAGGCTCTGCTTTGCAAGGAAGGAAGGGAGTTAATGAAAAGCCAAGTGTTTCAGAGAAATGTTTTTGCATGTGTTGTTGATGAAGCACACTGTGTTGAAATGTGGTAAGTTAGTAACAATTTTATATAAATACCCAAGCCACTCTTTTATCAAAATATAAACAATATATTTATAACTTATATTATCTTTACACTAGTGCTAACTACAAGTTGGGGTTTGGGGCTAGATAAAAGTCATAAAAAACTCACCAGTAATGATTTATTGCTAATACCTTTCCCCTGTGTTTTTAATTTGAAGGGGGGTCGTTCAGAAAAGATTTTAAAGATTTGTCAGTTGTAAGAGCATTTTTTCCCAATGTTCTGGTTCTGGCACTCACAGCAACAGCACCACCACATCTGTTGACAGACCTGAAAAATAGTCTGATTTTAAAAAGTTCTTGCAAAATTGTCTTAGCAAACCTTAATTGTGCGAACATATACTTTGACAAGAAAATGCGCTTGAGTAACCATCGTGCTTATGAAAGCTATGACTGCATCCTCTTACCTATTGCAAATCAACTGTCTGTTGAACGAGAAAACTATCCAATTACCATTATATATATGAAACTGAAGTATTGTGGATATTCTTATGGTTTATTTGAAAGGGTACTGAAGGATGACCGGTATGTGGGGAAAACTACTGATCCAGCTGCAAGGCTATTTGCCCAATTTCATGCTCCTCAAACAAAGCAGATGAAAAAGAGTATCATCTCAGAGATAAAGAATCCAGATTCAAGAATAAGGGTTTTATTTGCCACATCAGCACTCGGAATGGGAGTTGATGCACCTGATGTACGACACGTTATACATATCACACCTCCAAGTAATATTGAATCATACATGCAGGAAACTGGACGTGCTGGCAGATCAGGTCAACTATCGAAAGCAACGTTTTATTACAACAACTCAGATATTGAAAAAAACAAGGAATATGTGCAGGAATCGATGAAAGTATACTGTCGATCTCAATAAAACTGCCTTCGAAAGCTTGTTTTGGATTACTTGGGGTTTCCTTGTGGTCCTCAGGAAAGACGTTGCTGTGTTTGTGATGGGAAGAGTGAAAGTGCTGTTAGTGATTTGCCTGCAGTTAGAAATGCTTCCAAGTAACAAAATCATGCTAGAGGAACTCATTTCTAATGAACTTTGCCTTAATATGACTGACAACAATATATCTGACAGCTTAATGCTCTCCAGCCCTCCAGTACAATTGGATGATCTTGTAGAAAAGATCATGGCAGGGATTGAATACATCGATACAGAATTAGACCTGCTAGAAACCTATGGCATATGGAATGAAATGTTCATTGAATATCTTTTCTTTTATATCCAAATATGCTCCTTTGCTTTGAATATGTTCATTGAATATCTTTTCTTTTATATCCAAGTATGCTCCTTTGCTTTGAACTGAAGGCACATTTCAAAATAATTATATATAGTTATTAAATATTATGAACTAAAAAAACAAACAAATTATCCATCAAAGCCATTCCTGATCCTCCATCAGTTCATTCTTGCTACAGTAAAGAAATACTTTACATACAGTAGTGTATCATATAAAAATGTATTGCATAAAAAATGTCAGTTCAGTGTAATTCATATGCCCATGCTGCTGTAAATAATGAATATATTAGTGAATATTTTGCTTAATTCAAGGCTTGAAATTGCTGCTTGCAAACTCGCAAAACGCTAGTGAAGTTTTGGCTTTAGCAAGTTTTAGTGAGTAAAAACACATTTCACTAGCAAAATTTTGTGAGTACAGAGAAATTGAACGATTTCGATGTTTTTAAAAACATAACTTCTTGTAGCATGTAATATGTTGGTCTGATGATCGAATATATTCGTGCAACTCATGCAAGACTGCAAGCTGAGAAGCGAATAAGAGAGCCTGGGTTCACTACAAGATTTGTGGACCAAAGGTACAGTATATTCAAATGTAGTAAATGTGTAAAAATACGATTAAGTTTCTTGAGTTCAGTAAAGCATAGTTTTGAAGTTTTAATTTATTATGGTTTCTGTTGTTTTAAAGGATTTTACATTTTGCTAGTGACTTTGGAACTTTTGCAAGTGAGAACAAAACCTACTGGTATATGTTTGCCAGTAGTTTCAAAAGTTAAGGTAGACCCTTGGGTTAATTAGATTAATGGTAATTGCAAGGAAGCTTGAATGTTGTGTGGACTTGAATGTTGTGTCGACAAATACAGTGTGATGTGAAAACCTTATTTATTATTACATTAATTTCTTTGTTATTTCATTAATTTCAGCAGACCCAGTACATTAGGTAGTTCAGTTAGTTTACAGATGAGACGGATAAGCAACAACAGACCCAGTACAGTAGGTAGTTCAAACAATTTTACTTTATAGCTGAGATAGATGAGCAGCAGACCCAGTACATTAGATAGTTTAATCAGTTTATACATGATACAGTAACTTCAACTTTATATACATACAGTACGCACTGTACATATAATTATAAACAAAATGATATTGACTGCTGTATCAGTAGAAGTTCTATACAAAAAAGTTTAAGTTCATTTTATTATATTTGAGAGTTCTCTTTTGTGCTTTTCTAGCCAGCGATGGAATTCAATAATATTCAAATATTTCAGTGGACACCTTTTGGTATGTGGAAAGCTCTCGGGGAATCTTCCGGGGACTTTCTTGAATGGATTCAATTTGATTAGATCAGTAACCATCTCCTTTTCATCTTTCAATGAGTTGGGAGTTGCGTGTTGCACTGAAACCTTGTGTATACCTGTAGATTAATAGTAGTATATGTAATGGGGGTACTAACTTTCGCTGCTATAGTGACTTTTTGCTTAAAATAGTCGAAAATAAATTTTCTCCTATTTTAAGAAAAAGTCACATAGCTGCGAATGTTAGAACGCCCCATTTCCGACACTACTTTTACAGTAAAAATTGGTGGGGTACTAGCGTCCCTCCCTACGTGACTTTTTTAGGACATTTGCAATTTCTGCAGAAACCTCCCTGATCATATGTTCATTCCTAACCGTTATGATAAAATTTTCAATACATTCTAGTTCGTCAAACTATTCACCGTAATTATTTCCGTTTTTTCTCTGACAGTCTGAGTGAAAATCTTCAGCTGCTATAACGTGTTCCAAAATCTGACTCACCAAAAAAATGTTTAAATTCGCTTTGAAAGTGTTACCCTCCATAATTTCTTATAGTCTCATTTCTTTAAGTCTAAGTAGTTTTTTCTACAGTTGAGAATATTTTTATGTCCATATGCTAAACTGCTTATTCCATTATCCAATAAATAGCGTTTATTTTTCACAGGTGGTACAAATATATTTTAGCTAATAATAATCAGTGAAGTTATACATCATCTGTAAAAGTCAGTGATTTACACAATTTTGTGTAGAAGTCAGTGAAGCTACAATTTTTCTGTATATCTATATCTATATCTATATCTATATCTATATCTATATCTATATCTATATCTATATCTATATCTATATCTATATCTATATCTATATCTATATCTATATCTATATCTATATCTATATCTATATCTATATCTATATCTATATCTATATCTATATCTATATCTATATCTATATCTATATCTATATCTATATCTATATCTATATCTATATCTATATCTATATCTATATAGAGCAGGTGGCAAATATATACAATCCCATGTAAAAGTTAGTGATTTGTACAATTTTGTGTAGAAGTCAGTGAGGCTACAATTTTCTGTATGTACATATAGAGCAGGTGGAATTTAGCTGCCATCCAACTGAATTTGCATATTTTCTGCAAGTGGTAAATCACTTTCATTAGCGTGGGTTTTATGTTGATAAATATGTTTTCCGGTGGTTACTAGTCCGCCAATTACCCCAATTAGTGGAATGTATGGATTAACTACTGAGATAACGTTTTCTATATCTTTTCTGAGGATGGTATTCTCCTTTAGTTCGTCAGACAGTTTTTAGTATCTTCAATAGCATCCAACTCACCTAACACAGATGCGAAGTTACTTAATAGCAAATCAGTTAGAAATTCGTCAGCGTCTCTTTTTCTCTTAGCTGTATATTTCTTGTAAAGTTTGTCAATCATCTTGCTTGAACGTTTTTTCAGGTACTCGACTTCCCGATCGAAATATCCTTCCTCACTGCTTTTTATGAGTTCAGCACGTTGTAGGTCATTCTGATTGTCAACTTTTGGGAGATTATCATTAGTTAGGTTTTCCGCATTTTTTAATAATTCATCTAACTCAATGTTGATATGGGTATCATCGGCAGGAGGGTTAACTTTAGGTATTTTCTCCTTCTTAGGCATACACTTAGTCATATTTTATTTTATATGACTCATCATCATCTAATTTTATATCTAAATATTTCCCCCTACTAAGTGCCCTCAATAATTCATCCTCATTTTGAATACGTCCGAAAAATTCCTCACTAAGAACTTTTTTACTATGTTTGTTATGGGTTCTAAAAAATAATGCCCTAGTTGCATTGTCTCTTACACCTGTAGATATACTGTGGCAATAGACACACCAGGCGTAAAACGTAATTTGAAAATAAATATTAATGCCCAGCAAATAACTTTGAGACAAGACATAATATAAGAAAATTTAATTGCTAACGTTTCGTTGCTTTCAGCGCAACATCATCAGAGCAGTTTGAGATTATTACAAGTAATTGTATATATATATACATAGATATGGTATTATATTACAAACGGTCAAAGTAGAATAACAAATTTCAAATTTAAAAGTACAAATGAGCGTTAAGATTTTAAATTCAAATAATGAGAAAATAAGATGTCATGTTTAGTTAATCCAATCAAACAAAAGATTAGTGTGACGTAAAGATTACAGGGATATTAGTCAAGAGTTAGAATAAGGAAAGTGGTACGGAGCTAATATTAGCGTTAAGAATGGGGTTAAGTTTAGAAATAAAAAGACTTTCCTTTAGTAAGAGTTCAAACTTTGAAGTTGATGAGGCGAGTATTTTAAAATCAGAGGAAGAGATAGGATGTTTAGTTTTGTGTTTATAAGCGAGAACAGCTGACATGGCTGACACAGAGCGCTCCTTCATATAAGTGTCAATGCTGTGGTGCATTGTATGTCGGACAAACACGTCGACACATTCACACACGTATCTCAGAGCATATGGGGTTTCGCCTTTGACAATGCTGTGGTGCATTGTATGTCGGACAAACACGTCGACACATTCACACACGTATCTCAGAGCATATGGGGTTTCGCCTTTGACTGGACATCCTATCTCTTCCTCTGATTTTAAAATACTTGCCTCATCAACTTCAAAGTTTGAACTCTTACTAAAGGAAAGTCTTTTTATTTCTAAACTTAACCCCATTCTTAACGCTAATATTAGCTCCGTACCACTTTCCTTATTCTAACTCTTGACTAATATCCCTGTAATCTTTACGTCACACTAATCTTTTGTTTGATTGGATTAACTAAACATGACATCTTATTTTCTCGCTCATTTGTACTTTTAAATTTGAAATTTGTTATTCTACTTTGACCGTTTGTAATATAATACCATATCTATGTATATATATACAATTATTTGTAATAATCTCAAACCGCTCTGATGATGTTGCGCTGCAAGCAACGAAACGTTAGCAATTAAATTTTCTTATATTATGTCTTGTCTCAAAGTTATTTGCTGGGCATTAATATTTATTTTCAAATTCTGTAGATATACTGTTCAACTTTTGGCTGATTATATATAGGGAGAAATTATGATGCCTTCCACTATAGGCTAAATAGGTTATCATGTTGGTGTTTATATGCTGTTCCTTACTGTTACTCATATCATCTATAACCACAGCAGTTTTACTACCAGAGTATGTTTTTACAACAAACCTCAGTACATCATCAACTCTCCATAAGGACAGTCTAACCCTATAACGTCTTTATCAGTTTCTAAATATTTCCACTGTAGGTAGGTTTTGTTTATCCATAGTGCTGGGCATAGAATTAAAATATAGTCATAGTAACTCATATAATCTCCAGTAAGTATCTCCAGTAATTTATAGGTCTTTCCACATCCAGATGGTCCGACTATTAGAGTGGTATTAGGTTTATCCATATTCTACTACTGAATTGATTGTAACATAGCATTATTGTTCAACAGTCCATCACTTACCACATACATATAGCAGGTACAAACACTAGCAGATGGGGCTGTCTTAGTTATTTCCAATAGAACCCGATTTTGGCTGTCAGTCAGTTTTGCTCCATGTCCCTGGATGTCACTCAGCTTAGTAGATGAGAAATCTATAACAAGCGCGAATTTATCTGTAAAGAAACTTTCTTGGGAAACATTTCTATCATTGGTATTATCACTTGGGAAAAACACTCTACTAGCCTCCCCATAGAAGTCATATTTTTTCATACTCTGGCTGTATAGAAAATTGGGCTGCCCTTGGAAACTTATTTTGACGCTTTCTATATTTGGGTAGTAATAACTTTCACTGCCGTCTGTACTCCTCTTAAAAAGTAGAATAATACTTCTCATGGACTTTCTAGGTAAATTAATATTCTCATGGATCTTAGTAGTTGGCGTCTCCACTGGAAAAATTTTCACCAGAGTCACATGCTCATAGTAAGAAGATTTCCCACTATTATAGTTGGCTTCTACTTCCATAGCCAATGGTTCCTTCTCTATAGTCTCATATCTCATTTTTATATTTTCCAGTTTAAAACTGCTTGGTACATTTTTACCACTTCCACCAGGTATCAGCACTTTCCCAGGACTATTGACTTTTAGAATAGTTTCAAAGCATGTTGGCCAAAGCATGTGGATAGATAGCTCCATTCTCCGAAAGAAAGTCATCATCAATAGGTACTTTAAACCTGACACCATATACACCATTAAGAGTAGTATCATTAGCATTACTCCCACTGGCAGAAGTGTCTTTACACCTCAGTTTAGCTAAGTTAGTACTCCCACCTAACCCCTGATCTATTTTCCCTAACCTACCACTCTTAGACCAAAGATCCTCATAGCATTTATACACATGGGCCTCATTAAGATCTCTGTAGATTTCCCCGTTGAACTTATGGGTGATCTGTTTGAACAATGTGCTTTTCAGGTTAGGCTGGTGGTATGATTCTGTGTTGCCGTTCTTAAAATCAAATGTTAAATATCTACTACCAGGTATCAACACATGATTCAATGGTAATGTAGCTAACTTCACATAAAGATCCTGACCTGATGGGATTTCTGTTGGATTGAAAGTTACATCCACTACCCGCCGTGTTCCTCTTTTCCTACTGTCTGATGTTTTCTTTCTGAATGATGCTTTTATCCTGTCGGCCTGCATATACTACTAGTGATATTTTATTTCCTTCTTCCGTCTTCCATAGTTAGTTCTCTGTCTGTCGTATATAAACCATGTAAGTGCAATCACCAGTACCCATAAATTCTGAGCCAACCATGCTAACCCAGTAGCACCATACTTTAACACAGCGGACAAGATACTCCCAATAGCAGAAAACACTGGACCAAGTATAGGACCTAATTTCTTGGCGATGTCTCTAAAGGCTTATAAATAGCCTTAGCGAATTTATTAGTTGTTTGTGCCCCTTTTGTGATAACACTTCTCGCACTTACTATAACAGTGGTGATTATACCGGCTATACTGATTGCTATAACCGCCAGTCCAGCGAGAAATTCCTTTTCCTTTAACCACTCTTTAAACCTCTGTAGTCTACTTACGTCCTCCTCTTGCTGCTCTGTTACCTCCTCCAGTTGTCTTTGCTCTAGTGTCCTGTCCCTAGCGTTTTCAAGACCAATCACACGTTCGTTCAACTCGAAATTTTCTAAAGAGGTGGTTTCTTCATGTTCAATCATTTCTTCGGTCTCGTTAATAGTTTCCTGAAAATGGTCAGCTTGAATTTGTAAGGCCCCAATGTCTCCAACCCTAGAGTTAAGGTCTATGGTGTTTGAAGGGTTCAGAACGCCTCTTAACTCTTTGTTTTCATTATGGGTTAAACCTGGTATGTCTGCATAATTTTCACTTCCGGACTGTGTCGACTACTGGATAGTCTTTCGATTCTTCTGGTTCTACAACTGCGTTAATGCCTTCTTTGTATTGCTTAATGAGTTATTTAAACTGTTCGACTGCGGTTTTCGATTGTTTAGCTGCTGGGTACTGTGCAACTTTAGTTTTACCCGTTTTCAAAACTTGAATGGATCTGTTAGATATTTCACCGTTTTGTAATTTCGGTCTGAAGTATAATGTATCTGTTCCATCCTTTAACTGAAAAACGATGGATCTGTCTAGTATCTCTTTTGCTATTGCATTTTTTGGATCCATATTAACTCTGTATTTGGTTTGTATAATTTTAGTTACGGCTACCACTCTTTCAAGTTGATCGTTTATATTTGCTTTGTTTTTTGCTTTAACATTTTTTAGTCTATCCATCACATCCTGATACCTACTTCCGTCAAGTATGCTTTCATTATCATGCAATGACTCATTGAGCGCGTTATATAAACGTTTATCAATATCATCGAATTTGGTGTTGTCATTAGGAACGAATTTAACACCCAGCGTTTCTATAGCAGAACTGTTAGGAGTCTGCGACCCTTCAATAGTCACTGTTTTCCTATCATCAGCAGCAGCGTTGCCTATGAATGATGATTCTATCTCACTCTGATCATAACGCCTATCCCTCTCAGAGATTTCATTAAAAAAGTCATTGAGTTGATCGTTACTGTAGTTTTCTATTTTGTTAACATCAAAGTCCATCATTTCATATTCGTCAAATACTTCAGCCATTCCTTCTGTTATATACACTAACCTATATTTTGTATATCACTCTCACGTATCCAGCTGTTGTGCTTACTATCATAGCCAAGCCATTTAACAAGTATCAAGTTGTCATTCTTACCTTTCACTTTTTTCCTCTTCAGTATTTTCTCCACCTTGAACAAATGATCATCTTTCTTATCAAACATACTTAACTCCTCTTCATAAAACTTCCCAATGATTGGCTCTCCCTCTACCAGGTCCTCCATCTCATACACATTAGGGTCACCGCGGATTACCTTACCCTGAACAGTTTCCTCTGTGAAGTTAGCCTCATACCCTTTTGTAAATGTGGATTTATACTTTGAGATTCTAACTGTCACCAACTTTAAATTTAGGCAGTGGAAGGTCTGCGTAATGTTGTCCGAATAAGGTGGTCCATACTTCACCCTTATTTTTTTTCACTTACACTGGCTAGCTTCATTAGGGTAGTACTATGCTTAGTGTTATTGTAAAAATGTACAAGCTGGTCCAATAGTGTGGGTTTTTTATCAATCCACTTATATGTTCCTTTACTGTAAAAGTATTTCCACATCATGCTTTTCAGGGTTCTATTAAACCTCTCCACAATAGCGGCTTTTTTATCTGAGTTCGTACTGAAGTATTTGATACCATACCCCTCCAATAAGGTTTTCACCCCCGCATTATTTACCATCGTCGAATTGTGCCAGTTTTGGGTACTTATCAAAATGTTCTTTAAATTGCTTCAGCAGCTCTGTAACTGCCTTAGTCATATTGTTAGTGTCTTTTCTATAGACTGCCACAGCAAAGGCATATCTACTTAATATTTCAACAGCTGTTAGTATCCAATAGTATCCTTTATTTTGGTTCTTATACTTACCCATATCAACAAGGTCCATTTGACATTTGCTCACTGACGTAGTCAACCATTGTTTGCCTAAATTTATCCTTTCTAACAATCGGCTTATGCCTAGTGTATGTGTCCAAAGAATTCAACCACTCCTTAACAGCTTTGCTACAGACATTCAGACCATCCGCTAATGCCTTCTGGTAGACTCTCTCAGCTGACTGATAACCAGTTGATGGGTTGTAGTATATATTCCTCAACCCTTGTTATAATTCTATAGCGTTGTTCATACCAGGTATTATAAATTACATAATGTAAAGCTCCAATAAGATGCTACCGTAATCAACGCTGTCCAAAGGCTTTCCATCCTGGTCTGTAACATGGAATTCCAATTGCTTGATAATTTCCTTGTTTATGCTAACCCTTGATTCAATGTCTTTGAAACTCTGAGTTGAGCCAAAAAGAGGTTGGTTGGATGTGCATGGTAGATTCACCAGAACATCACTCTTTTTTCCAGCATTGTCAATATTAAGTGACTGGTCTATAATATTACATGTGACCCTTAGATACATCAACCCATTATTCACATTTATACAACGCTTGCTTTTGATAGAACTATCAGGCAGAAATATACGGGTGTTGAATCCTAGAAGCCGTGCCAGGTTAGCGTGTAGGACTAACGTTGTACTAGAGTCAGTAGTCATTGTGCATTTAGCTTCTGGTTTATGTAAAAGCAGTTTAACACCAGCATTGCTTTCAAGAACCCTTTTAAAGTCCTGGAAATTATAATAGCCATCACCAAGGAATTTGTTAAACTTTTTATTGAGAACATAGTAATTGCCTTTGTCAGCGGATACATTGTACATCTCCCACATTACATAAGCCTTCTTAAGTAGGATATAAGGTTCCCTAGCCGTCAGTATACTTTCCTGTAGATCCACTACCTTTGATGAACCACTTATCAAGATGCTTAGCTTTCTCATTATGTTATAGGTTATGTGATATATATATATGAACAACACCACTACTCTTCTGAAAAATTATTATGGAAAAAACTATGATAAGGCTATGGAGAATATGAGAAAGGGCAACACCAAGGCTAAGGTGAACCTACTTAAAAAATACCCCCATGCTACCCTCAGTAAATTCGAATTTGTAACCACCTTCAAACAAAATGGGGAAATCGATAACACCACTACATGGTTTAAAAACACAGCGGATGATGCTATTTCAACAGACATAACATCTTCCACTTTCACCCATGACAAAAACATGTGGAAATGGCTACATAATTATAGCTGAGCCCCACAGCAAACCCTCAGTGAAGCCGCAACATGGTCCTATCCAACCATCTGGCTAGGCAACGGTGGAATTTATCCAATACCCCATGGAAAAGGTCACTTCAGGACCACATTCGGGCGTCGGCACCGGTATTACGATGGGTTTCCCACTGACAATGTCTTAAACTATTCAATACATAACTTTAGGGTCTATGTAAATGCTACTGACTATTTCATGGAGTAAATTACCAGAGTTACATATCAGCTTCCCTGGGAAACCATTTGTATGGGATGATGAAGGTAGTTATTTCACAACCATCTTTTCTGTTTATTGTGCTACTTATTGTTGTGGTATCAGCATCCAACACCTTACCCCCTCCTCAGACAAGAGTATTTATCCAGTCATAACCTCTATAGCATGTTCTAGGGATTTTTGGTGAAGGAAAATTCCGGCTTTACCTCCGTGTAAAAACCTCACGAGTTACGCCACACAAGTGATTATACGATACGTCACCCAACTATATACGAGTTACGTCACCCAACTTATTATAAGATAACTAATTCCTGATATCGATATATTAATTGGTTCTTGTGGTTCTCGTGGTTCTTCTGGTTCTTCTGGTTCTTCTGGTTCTTCTGGTTCTTCTGGTTCTCGTGGTTCTTGTGGTTCTCGTGGTTCTTGTGGTTCTCGTGGTTCTTGTGGTTCTTCTGGTCTCGTGGTTCTTGTGGTTCTTGAGTTTCTCGTGGTTCTTCTGGTTCTTGTGGTTCTCGTGGTTCTTCTGGTTCTCCTGGTTCTCCTGGTTCTTCTGGTTCTTGTGGTTCTCGTGGTTCTCGTGGTTCTTCTGGTTCTTGTGGTTCTCGTGGTTCTTGTGGTTCTTCTGGTTCTTGTGGTTCTTCTGGTTCTCGTGGTTATTGAGGTTCTCGTGGTTCTTCTGGTTCTCGTGGTTCTTCTGGTTCTCGTGGTTCTTCTGGTTCTTGTAGTTCTTCTGGTTCTCGTGGTTCTTCTGGTTCTCGTGGTTCTTGTGGTTCTTCTGGTTCTCGTGGTTCTCGTGGTTCTTCTGGTCCTCGTGGTTCTCGTGGTTCTCGTGGTTCTTCTGGTCGGCATTTTGATAAGTCTTCAGGCGATATTACACCGGTCGAGGAGGACTATCAGCAACAATTTTGAAAATTAGCGATGCGTATACATGTATGCCATTGCCATTTACAAACGATTCTAGCAAAATTCTGTTGCGATAACACCGTTAAGAAGCGTCGTTACCTATATTTATTATAAACAATTGCCGTGAACAGCTGTTAAGAAACGCCATTTTGATCGCTGTAACTTCAACATTGAGAACAAAATGTAAAGAGGTAGAACACAATGCTAAATGGGTCCGTATATAAGTCAATAGATCAGTGATATCCTGTCGTGTAGTACCATTGGTTTGATCCTCCGCGCTTCAGTGCGTGGTCTTTACGGAAAGTTAAATTCTACTAACGCGCTGCATTATACTTTGGTGTTAAATTATTAAAACATGCAGTGCATTATTAAATTAAAGCACGTGGAGTTCATCGTATGTTGCGATATGCTATTATACCAACAAGTTTCTCGATGGGTCTTCAACGCATTTTATTTCTTCAGCCGCTCGCTCTTATATTACGAATATCAACTGGCACATATTTTTTAGGGGTCCTTACTAGATCTGTGATCAATGCTTGTGCGCGAGACTATGTCGCGCAATATTTAATATTTGTACTGTCGAATATTTGTACGGTTGATGTTTGTACTGTATATCAATGTTTTGAAATAATGCGTATAATTACCACATGTTGAGAACAGAACTGCTTCATCTGACAAAGGTCGCTGAATATTTACATTTGTGCACTTTACTGTGGATCCGTGATTTGTGGTTCTTAATTCGGACAAGCTGTTAATGTTAGTGACTGAGATTTTGATACTACCACTTTGTCGTCGCTTCTATGCAA
Source organism: Corallium rubrum (assembly GCA_964035015.1). Taxonomy (NCBI): domain Eukaryota; kingdom Metazoa; phylum Cnidaria; class Anthozoa; order Scleralcyonacea; family Coralliidae; genus Corallium; species Corallium rubrum. The sequence continues at coordinate 65,020 of CAXIUP010000265.1, read as the reverse complement.
ACTCTCGGCCTCAATTCATTTTAAAATTCGACAATGTATTTCGTGACGTCGACTGGAGTTTGTTGCGTACTACGACAGTTTCTGTCTAACAACAATAAAGTCTGCAAAATCCAACTAACACTGACGACAGATAAATAAAATCACCGGAAATGTGATCATGGTAGACAAGTTCTGAACATATATATGCTACAGGAAAAATGCCTGCTATATATCATTCGTCACAGTTTTACTTCGGGTTCTACTAGAGCCAACTGCCGGCATTAAAACGAGTGGTGAAAATACCTTATAGTTAGCCGCCATGGCATTTAGGTTAGTGATTTAGGTTAGGTACTACACTTGCCAAATAATTAAGAAAGCAATAGAATAAACAAATTAACCACTTGCAGATAATAATTGTAGGTTAATGTTATCATGCAGGAAATTAACTGCGTAAGGAAAAGGTCAGTTTGTGTATATATATATATATATATATATATATATATATATACAGGTTTACTTCAACTGCATGACTAAAATAAATCTGCAGCGTGAGTGGTAAGTAATTGAAGTGTGAACACTGTCGCGTACTTGTGTAACGTAAGTGATGTTGTTATATCCAAAGGGTCTAAAATGGTGTCATGATTTAGTTACGTAAACCGTGACAGACTGGGGGGGGGGGGGGGGAGCGTTATTGCATCAGTTGTCCTGCATGACTCAACTTTTGTATTGCCCCCCAAAAATAAAACTTGCACTCCCAGATTTCCTAGTCTAGCTACGTGCCTGAGTGAACCTTGTATTTCACGATTGATCATGCACGATTAGGTGTGCTATAGCTATATAGTGTCTATAATAATAAGGTGTTACTCCGAGTGACGAACAATACCGGACAAGTAGAGAAAACCTAGTATACTTGGCCTGACTGGGATTCGATCCCGCGACCTTCGGTTTACTAGTCCGATGCTCTACCAACTGAGCTATACAGGTCAAGTTGGTAGCCGACCACCAGCATCGGACTAGTAAACCGAAGGTAGCGGGTTCGAATCCCAGTCGTGCCAAGTAGAGAGTATATCGAATTTTCTCTACTTGTCCAGTATGGTTCGTTACTCCGGAGTAACACATTATTATTCTCCACCCAAGTTCACTGTCCCATAATAATTATTCGAAATCTATAATCTGTTGGTCATTATTGATTGAGAGAAGTCCAAAAAAGTTAAAATGCAGTCCCAATTTGAGAACGAGCGACTTGCAACATGGGGGAAACTGAGGCTGCATGAGCGAGTGATTCTGTGACCTATAAATAGCCTAGGCACACAATAAGGATTGACTTTTACTGATACTTTTTAACAAGTTTAGACTTTAATTCCGTACAGCATATGTATGAATAGCCTTTCAATGTAAAACGCAGTCTGAATGTCTGATGATTGCATGGTCCGTAAAACTCTATAAGTAATTGTTTTAACTATTTTATCCATTTTCCCGTCCATTTGCATTATTGCATCAACTACTTTTATCGACCGAGTGAATAATATCAGTTTGTGGTACTAAATATCTTTTAGTGTATGGAGTTAAATTTTGAACGAGATTTGGGCTAAATTTTCTACTTTTTCAGCCTTAATTCCCTATTGTGCGGTATAGATTCATGATTCATCACGAACAGCCGGCATGGACAAAGTCTTTTCCCATGCCTGCAGTTCGTGATGAATCTATACCGCGCACGCAAAGACAACTGAAATTGGTTTTAGAACCGACTCTTACAATCGTTTCTGAGCTACGCCAAACCCAATAAACTAATGAAAAACGGTTGTTTTCTAAGCGGTTTTATAATTTGATAAACACGTACCCACTGCTGTCTACATGTCACAAACATGTAGCGACATTTAAGTGCCTTTTTTTATAGCCGGTAGTAGCATTTCTATTTCCCCCTCCGTTGCCTTTCGACGGAAATTGAAACAAGGAAGACGATTTATATAGCATGCAAAATACTTGAACTAGAAAATATTTATAGATTAGTTTTACCTGGCGATTGATGTACATAATTATTAAAACAAATAATTTTCGGAGACACCATGCAGAATGTAATGAACTAAAAATAAACAATACGCAATTTTTCCTATTGTTTGCCTATTATAAATGCTTATAAAAATAGATCTCATGAATTGTTTATAACTGTGCGGAGAATCCTAACATTATACACTTAATGTCTGCTCTCGAGGGAAACAGTTACTTAGTTTTAACAACTATATTTGTGAGCCAACTATATTTGCCGTATCGATAAGAGTGAACCCTGTCAGCCATTCAATTTAGACTAGCTGTGGCTGTATGTCTCGTTCCTGATATTGTTCAAGGGCTTCACGAGATGGATGCCCACCCATTATAATATCCATGTTGCTCCTGGTTAGTTTATCATCTTCCAAATCAAAGATAGATGAATAGTCTTCCAACGCAATGTTGAATTTGGCCAACTTTGGTTGAAGATCTAAGTTGGGCAAATTCTTGTAGAATATCTTCAGTTTGTTGACAACTCGAAATGTCCCCAAACCAGACTCTTGTAATGCCTCCATAGCTGCTTGCACAATGTTAACCATGGGGCGACATTTTGACGAAAAGCTGGTGCACACACGACGAGCAGTTGTGAAAGGCCCTTTCATCCTCAAAATGTTATCTTTCACCTGCTCTTCTGTCACACCAACCCTGACTGCTTTGTTGGTAGGGTTGATCTTGCATGTCTACAAAAGTTATAAAAGTGGCCATGTGTTACATACATGTGCTATTTTCTGATTTCCCCCCATTTCTTTCTATTTGTAATCACCGATTAAATTTTACCACTAAAATTATCGAGTGTCCAGTGTCCACAACTTGGATTTACAGGCATTTTATCGGCAATTGGAAATTTTCGATTATTTTGAAATTAAACAATCATTGCCAATCAATTTTGACAATTTGCATTAGTTTATATGAACAGTAAACATAGGCGTATTAGGCGGGGGAGGTGATGGGGGCAGGGGGCAGAAATTGCCCTCCCAAAATATTTGAGGAAGGTGAAAATTCGGGCACTTTCTGTTAGGAATTTTGGCAATTTTGACACGTATTGCTGTGAAATGTTCAAGTAAAATTCATACGTTAAACTAACACTGAAAAATACGACTTAAAATTAGTATTTAACCCTAAATTTTTCGGGAAAAATCTTTTAACCTCCCCCCCCCCCCCCCCCCCAAGAGCATTGGGCTGCTACGCCTATGGCAGTAAATAAAGGTTGTATATATAATTTGCATGACTTTGTTTTAAAGTGCATGACTTGAAAATTAGGTTTGTCTTAACATATTTGAAAGAACACTTAAAATGACAAAGTAACATCTTTTTCAGGTTTTTGTTTCGTTGTTGAGATATTTGAGTTTGTTTGGTATGCAAATGTCACTGCATGTTGTAACGTACATGTGCACAATGACTTATTGGAGGTTTCACCAAACTTAATTCGAAAGAAACACGTGTGTGCATGTTCGGCCTCACACAACACATGTAGATTTTTGACAATAGCAAACATACATAACTTTCTCTGATAACTCATTGGCACGTGTACGTCACAACAGCGACATTTACATAATATCAAACAAACTGAAATATCTCAAAAACGAAACAAAGAAACCAAAAACTGCAAAAGATGTTACTTTGTCAATTTTAAGTGTTCTTTCCAATAAGACAAACTTGATTTTCGTGTCAAATGCACTTTAAATATCAAGAGTGATAGCCTTCCAATGCGGTTACAAAGGACATATAAATATAATGACAAAATAAATCATATTCAAAAAATGTGGATAATTAAGATATATTCATACAAATCCGTTTTCTTGTTTGTTTACGACCCTATATTCACTTTTACGTTTTAAGATGTTTGCTGCGGCCTCTTGCCGGTGGAATGATCAGCTTTTGAATAGGCCTTGTCGAGGAAAAACGTGGTAATTTGTGGTGTACATGTACGAGCAAGTAACATGCACTTCTCAAGAAAAAACACTTGTTGAAAAATTCTGGTCGGGGTAGAAGCCCACGAAAAGATCCGTTTCAAAATTCAAACTTAAACTTTCGTGCCAAATTTTGTTGATTTCGAACTAAAATTTGTGCAGATTTACTCGATGAAATTTATCACGTGAACATTCAACGCTCTGTGAGACGTATAACTATTAAAAATACAAGAATAAATCTTTAAACTCTATCAGACTCAGTGTAGGCATGCACTGAAAAAGTGAACACAAAAAGATGCTGCACTAAAATTTTATCTACACTGTTAAACCATTTCTTACCGTTTCAGATATTCCCATAAAAATTTCTAGGCTCTCCACCATCGCGATCGCCATATTCAGAGTTGTCAGGTTGATTACTCGACTTGTTGGTCCGGTCTGCTGAGCTAATGCTTTCTGAAGACGGTCATAAAGAACGTGCATTGATAAAGCCAGGTGAAGAACATGTTTGTTTCTCTTGGAATGCTTGCAATGCGAGGGTTCTTCCGAATTTGCAACTGATGCTTGTGATTGTGGAACGTTGTCCTGCGGTTTCGAAAATTTGAAAAACGCATCACGAGCTGATACATCAAGCGTATACTGAACCAGGCCATCATTTGTGTGATCGGCATATACCTGTTCAAGTATATGGTTCAGCGACTTAATTGGATACTCTTCGAGCTCCTCGCAGCTAGCCGACATAGCCTCTAAATCCTTTTCCAGCACCTTCTGGTAAAAGAGAAAAACTCTTTCTGCCAAACCATTTTCAGCGGCAAGGATCTTTGGCCAAACTTTACCAAAAAATGCTCTCGGGGTAGTAAACGCCAGAAGAGACAGTCTAGCAGATTTCACGCCTGTACGTTTTCCCTTATTTCCCTTTAGAACATACCAACAATCCCCATCAAAGCACTTGCATAGTCTCTCCATTGTCAAGTTCGCTTGTGGTGCTTTGGAGACGCTAAGTATCTTGGACAGAAAGGACTGTGCTTCATCCACGCATAGAATGGGAACAGTGTCACCCGCCGTGAAATGATTGAAAAGACCGTTAGAGGATTGCTTCGTCTACAACAATACTTTTCTCCAACTTCGGCTCTAAATGCTCTACGATCGGATCTATACACCCAAGATGGCAAGCAGGTGTCTTTCCAGATCCAGATGGTGCGACAGCTATAAAGAATAGGTTGGCTTTCTCTTCGTACGTTGCGAACACCTTTATAGTACTTTTATCGACCAGAGCACTTGTCGAAGCCAAAGCGCTAATTAAAAGGAGTTCGCGCGTAGTTCCGTGACTTTTTGCCAGCACATCAAACCAGTTGCCAACATTCTCGGGAACTATATCGTTGATAGGAAGAACGATCTCTCCCATCTTAATCTCCACGTCAACGACATTCCGAATTTCACTTTCGTTTTCCATATCACCTTAACTCAGACAATACTCAGTACACAACAGTGGAGAAAGTTTTGAAAAACAAGCATAAACGGCTGATATAAATACTGTTGCGATGACATGGGATTAAGAACTTGATAGATTTTCCGGAAATCAATTTGTTGAGCATAATCACGAAACTCGACTGGATTTGATACAATCTAATTTTCCGCACATGGGCGCCTGCATAATTGGTACATCATGCAATTTTCAATTTTTGTATGCTCGCTTTTTTAAAGTCTTTACGCTGCAATATTCATCAATCTTGTTGATATATGTGCTATTATTTGAAAACCACGTCATTAGTTGCCTCCGCCCTTGCGCAATTCACCGCATAAGCGTACACGCCTTTGGACCAGAATAAATTAAATATTTATTAGTCTTTCCTAACCAGAAAGGTCTGGAAAGCAACGTCATTGGAATAAGTTAGGAACATAGAAAAAGTTTCAAAATTCGTCGGATATTATACAAACTTCCTTATTTAATTACAAGAATTAAACACATTTTTTCTCAAGTTAACTGACGATCGAATTGTTATAATGTTTCAGGGGCGCCCATTCCATGGTACACGGGTATGGGCCATTCGTGAGATAAATTAACTAGCGATGAGTGTTGAAACAACGCATGAAATCAAGGTATCCTGCGTGTAGACCTTCGTATTTCCGGCGTCTGCACGCAGGCAAGGCAAGACAAGGTACTGAGCAGCAAAACGCATGCATTGATTGCTTCACGCGATAGTGATAATATTTTCAACATTCATTTTGGTGCTGGCATGGCAACTCTTACTTAATAAGGTTACAGGATACCCTAGGAAGGCATGTCAGGAGATTTGCTATTACACGCTGAATTTTCCCCCAATTTCTCTCAAATTTTCACCAAATATAGTCAGATAAATGAAGAACACCATCAAATTATTACATCAGAAATAAATAAAATGCTTTGTGAGATATACTAACAGATTTAAAATCAAGGTGCCTTCGCCCCGCAGTCGTAGTTCATCGCCAGTTTTACTAAAAACCTGTCAGCTTGTCATAGTTACACTTCTGAAAGATAGTTCTAAAAAAGGGTGTGCGCGTTTTCTTATTGTTTTAGTGGTTTGTCAGCTAGGGCATATTCTTTCCCGACCTGGATAATTTCGCAAACAATGGACAAAAGAAGACCCGTAACTCGATTAATGTTAAGTTAAATACAACGCGCGCACACCCTTTTGTAGCCCTTATATACACCAATGATGTGTACAAATTTGGGAGGAATCGGTTAAAACCCGCGCTTAACGTCGTCCTTTGAATGTGTGGATGTGACTCAAAATTCCTCGGGCTGAAAATAGGCTTTGAATATTTCGCGCGGGTTTCTCGCAATTTTATAATCATGTTACTGTTAACCAATAACATTGCGACTGGCGGCTGGCCAGGTGCGAAAGAAAAGATTGAATCTCAGATGTTATTAGTATTAGATGCCCGCAAAGCGAAAGTCTAAAACTGCGCCAGGCAAAATTACTGCACGATCGGCGAAGAATCAGAAGAGGAATTAATGCCGGCAAGATTTCTGTTCCGCCAGAGGCAGAGGATAATTCTCTAACTTCAGAGCTGTCTGGAGAAAGCTTTGGCCACTGCTTTTCCTGGTTAAAATATGAGCCCTTGTCACTCTCGGATAAAGATTTCTTTCTCTCCTCTGAGAACATAGCTTTGTCACCTTTATTCTTGCCGGTGACTGGTTTCTTCCGACGAGCCTTACAGAAAGTGCTTTTGTTCCTTTTACCAATCTTTGACTTATCAGTCGGCATTTTCAATGGAAAGAAAAAGAAAGTATAACGGAGAGAGACTGTATTCGGCTTTCGAAGATGAAATTTGATACAAATACACTCTGCATAATCTGATACAAATTAGCTGTCATTCATCCGCTGTTAATAATGACAGACTTTCCCGCCACAGACAGACAGTTCGGAAACGTTTTACTAGATAACTTATTCAATATTCAATATTTTTGAGTAAAATTTGCGCCAGATGATAGACCTATAAGTAAGCTTTACGAAATGTAAAATATCATTTTCTGAGATTTTTGACCTTCTAGGGTATCCTGTAACCTTAACATAACACACACTACAGCTCGTATAATTAGTATCAGTCGTTCCGCATTCTAGATTCCGGACGGCTTCACACCAACGTGACATGACACAGTTAAGCAGAAATCGCAAAACGCGATTTTCACCCAAACTATATAGGTTCCAACTCTCAGGTAATATAATCGTGCAATATGTAAATTTAGATTCGTTTCACGTTCAAATTTCCCAATCCCGCAACAATTTGAATAATAACAAACACAATGGAATTTTAAACTGCACGCCCTTCCTTCGCGTCTGCATGATTACTGGATTGAACAGAAGACAGTGGTACATCATGCAATTTTCAGGGTCGTTTCCTTTAATGTTTTACCAGTACAATGTAATCATTTCATTATACGGAATAGTATTGGTAATTTAGATTTTTTTAAATTCATGTTAAAATTTATTAGTGTTTCCTTATCAGATAGATCTGGCCTGGAAAGCAACGTTTCAAGATTCTGGCGGTATTCTTCCACTTGCGACCTATAATAAAATGCCATAGATATGTTTTATGTGTGCCCGGTATATCTGCCTGTATATATATATATATATATTCAAGTTTTGCAATATGACTACTCACGAGACAAACATTGTCAACCCGTTGGTTGATGATAACTTGTCTTCAGCTCCCATGGACACTGCACGCAGGCTAAGCTAGTGTTTTATGCATCCCGTGCAGCAATGATGAAAAGGGATTACTGCGTGAGAGAATCAGTCAGGGGGTATTGTGCATGAACAAGCAACTTGTTTTAATTTGGTGTAAATTTCTCACTTTACCTTCGTCTTTGTGTAGTGTCCAATTATAAATGGCAAGCGGACCAGAATATATTAAATCTTTATTAGTCATTCGTAACTGGTAAGCAACGTATTGGAATAAGTTAGGGACATAGAAAAAGTTTCCAAATTCGGCGGATATTATACAAAGTTCCTTATTTAATTACGAGAATTAAACAAATTTTTTCTCAAGTTAACTGAGGAATTATTATAATCTTTCAGGAGCGCCCATTCCATGGTACACGGGTATGGGCCATTCGTGAGATAAATTAACTAGCGATGAGTGTTGAAACAACGCGTGAAATCAAGGTATCCTGCATGGTAGACCTTCATATTTCCGGCGTCTGCACGCAGGCTAGGCAACGCATGCATTGCAATATTGCTTCACGCGATAGTGATAATATTTTCAACATTCATTTTCGTGCTGGCATGGTGTTTAAAACTATTTTCAACTCTTACTTACCCATAACACACACTACAGCTCGTATAATTAGTATCAGTCGTTCGGCATTCTAGATTCCAGACGGCTTCACACCAACGTCACATGACACAGTTAAGCAAAAATCGCAAAATGCGATTTTCACCCAAACTATATAGGTTCCAACTCTCTGGTAATATAATCGTGCAATATGTAAATTTAGATTTGTTTCACCTTCAAATTTCCCAATCCCGCAACAATTTGAATAATAGAACAAATGCACGCAATGGAATTTTAAGCTGCATGCATTCCTGATTTAGATACATGTAGCGTACCCGCCCTTCCTTCGTTCGCGTCTGCATGATTACTGGATTGAACAGAAGACAGTGGTACATCATGCAATTTTCATGGTCGTTTCTTTCTAAGTGAGTACAATATAATCATTTCATTTTACGGAATAGTATAAGTATTAAATTTTTAAATTCATGTTAAAATTTATTAGTGTTTCCCTATCAGATAGACCTCACCTGGCCATTATTACGCTATTTACTTGGCGTGCGGTCAAACGCGATCATATTTAAAGTAAATCAATCGTCTGTAGGTTTGTGCCATTTAAACTTATACAGTTAGGTAGAGCGTTAAATTATGTACAACATATGTGAATTACAACAAATCGTATGGAATAGCAACGGAGAAAAATCTATTTGAACTGAGGTGAGCGCAAATATCAAATTGCATTATTACGCTATCACTTGGCGTACGGTCAAACGCAATCATTTTAAAGTATCCATGAATCATACTACTCCAATCATACAGCGTTGCAATTGACTTTCTTCGAAAATAATGTTGTTCTTCGTCTCGCTCCGTAGTTCATACAACATGGCGAGGAAATATAAACAGTCACACTACTGCACACATTACTGGTCAGCGGTTACACCAAAAAGTTAACACACAACACGATAGCAATATATCTGCCCGTTGCGCAGATACAAAAACCGAAGGCACCTAGCTGTCATGCCCGACGACGGCGATCAGTTGGCGTTTGTCCATATATACTGTCTTAGAATTAATGTCAACTGAGACCGATTACGTTTGAAAGAAGCGAAGAAAACCTTGCCTTGTCACTAAGTAATGTGACCACTTGCATATACTGATATCCGAAAAACCCAGATATCTAAAACTTTCGTGATTAGAACAAGACATAGCTAGCCTGCGTGCAGACACTCTAATACGTGGCCGGGGACGAAGGATTTCCGATTTCCGATCCGGTTTATGCATGCGCATGCATGCAGGCCTTATAAATTATTTTTGTTGCCGTTTTTGGTGCACATATCGTCATCATGTCCCTGAATATAAATACAAGTTATGTATTTCTGGTAGCTTTAATAGTAACTTTTTCAGGTTGCTTGGCGACAAATATTGATGAAACTACCAAGGAATTCATTCGGCTTTTGATTGAAAATCTAAATATTAATGACGAAGGTGTATTAGTTTCAACTGTACCCACTCGAGCAATACCGCGTGGAAGGCAACTCAGAAATAGACTCGGTGTTTCTCCTGTAGCATTTATTATTCAAGACGTTGTTTTGTGGGAACCTCTTGCCTATTTCCCGCAGATTTCTTTGTGCTGTCCATCTTGTGCTGAACAAGGCCTACAAGAGAACATTTGGCCAATTAGATGGAAAGATGGAAGTACCACATACGATCAGCCGCGACTTCTTTATGGTCTTCGAAACGACATGCTTCTTGTGAGCCGAATTTACCTTTGCAAAAACAAGCATCAAACTCTTAGCCATGACCCGGGTGTTCTCTCTCAAATAGTACACGATTTCCCGCCGCCCTTCGTGTTGTTCCACAAGACTGGAGTAACGAGAGAATTATTTCAGTTCTTTACGTCACATATTACAATAGGAATGACAGTTGCTGATGTGCTAGTTCTATGGCACCAGAGTCTTTTTGATGAATATGGATTGCGAAAGCTGTGTTATTTAAGAGAGGCAAAGGACAAAGTAGAACAATTTCCCGATTTCTCAGCAAAAGGTAGAAAGGTTGGTGAAAAGGTAGCAATAGCCTGTTACATACAAAAATACTTCGACAACGAACACTTGTATACCAGAAGAATGTGTCAGATGACCGCTTCCTCACTAAGTGCAGACCATACCTTTAAAGTATCGGCCAATATTGGTTTCTGGTGTAGGGGGAAATGGATACAACTATATGATAGTTTATTCATAGTTATGAATGAAATTGGAGTTGTAATGTCATGGGAGATTAACAAAGGAACAAGTTTCGATGCGGTCAAAGATCTGTTACGTGACCTCAAAAACCGACTAGATAATAAAAAATGTTCCATAAGCTATTTCTATATTGACAACTGCTGCCATTGGAGAACTAAATTAAATGGTATTTTAATTATGTTCTGATATCATTCACGCTGTCATTAACGTTGTCACTATTAAAGGCCTGCGCTAAACGTTGCACAATAGACGAATTTAATTGTTTGAACTTTATTCGAGGAAACTGCCACGTTTAACTCGACGTCGCATTTACCTCGCATTCAGTAGCCTAAAGTTAATTCGCAGTAAATTCGTCGTCTGATCGTCTGAATTAAATTCGTCTATTGTACGACGTTTAGCGCAGGCCTTATGATTATAGAGTTTTATTCAAACAACAACATAAATGCCAGATTTGGTATATAAGATACATACAAAATTTTTAAAATTATTAACTTCTATATATTACATAGTTGTAGTAAATATTTTGTGAATAATATTGGTTGTAAATTAGAGTCCATACAGACTCTCGCTGCTACACCAGCGAGGGTATCTGTAAAAGTTGAGCTTTATATGTAGTCTTATCTGTATATACAAACATACAATATGCAGGTCTACACACATTGTAATGACTGCATGCATTTAACGATTTACCGAATAAATTAGCCTCTGGCTATGGCATTCACATATGAGTCACGATTTAAGAATTTAGGGGCATTTACTATTTTTAGAGTATATTGATTATTGTCTATTGTATTCTTTTGTATTCCGCTTTATTGTTTCTATTGTATTCTATTGTGTTGCCTCGTCTTTGAAAACCACTGAAGGTATTGCCTACCCCTAAATCATGACTGGTTTAGTAGGCGATTACATGGACCTCACCGGGCTGGCCTGGTTAACCGGGCTAGCCCGCTTTATATATAAAACGCATGTTGTTTTAACATTTCGATTACGTGGCAAGCGGGCTAGCCCGGTTAACCGGGATGGAAATGTCCATATAATCTGAAAAACAGTTGAACTCGCTATGTCGCTACTTGTGTCGGCAGTTTGTCGACATGTTGGCAGTTGGCTCTGGTGCTCTGGTAGAACTCGAAGTAAAACTGTGGCGAATGATATATAGCAGGCATTTTTCCTGTAGCAGGCAATGAATCAATATATATATATATATATATATATATATATATGTATAGGTTATATACCGAGAACGCGGGATATAAGTCATATATTGACCCGAGGGGCCGAAGGTCCCGAGGGTCAATATATGACTTATATCCCAAGTTCGAGGTATATAACCGACTTATATCACGATTGAGGAGGTTTTCGAACAAGGTTTCGTCAATTTCGAAGAGTTTCGATCAAGATTTTTCGAGTTATATCCACAAGTTTTATCTAATTATTTATTCACGGGATATAACCTGTATATATCCCGCGGTACATCAAAGAAAACCGACTCAATCGTGATATAAATATGTATATATGTTCAGGCCGGCGGGGGTGTGATATTTTATTGTACCACGTGCAAATGGTTGTAATAAGAAACTTAGCTTATGTCAGTGAATATTGAATAATCCCAACTAATCTGCTGCGTTTTGATCTAAGAGCGGTTTGAGGCCACGTTCACGGGCTGGTTGTCTATGGGGTTTTTTATCCTTAGTTATGGTGTTCTCTCGATTCCAACGAGTTTCTCGATGTTTGCTTTCAGTCGATCCTAGCTCAAATACATCGTATGGCATATACGGTCCCCCTATTGACAAAACACAATAAACTGACGGAATAACAGCTGCTTGTGCTGTTTGCAGAATTTGTGGATATTCTGTATACGCGGCAACAACCAAAGAAGCCCAAAGCAAAAACTTTGCTGTGACGTGGACTTTAAACGCGCACGTTAATAGTATTTGTTAACCCATTGCTGCCGACCCATTTGCTGCCGAGACCGGCTTCAACCGACCAACTGCTGAATAAAATCGTCTGGCGTTATCCCGAAACTCTTGGGTCATATCTTGAAGGCGGGCAACGAAAAAGTTCTTGGTCAAAATGAGACGCGGCTTAGTTTTATCGCACTGCACACAGCTGTGATATTCCTTCAGCTTATTGTTTTGTTTAGGGGGACCGTATATGCCACACGATGTATTTGAGCTAGGATCGATTGAAAACTCATTCGAATCGAGAAAACACCTAAACTAAGATAGAAAGCATAGACAGGCGCTTAACCAGCGTATTTATTGCCGCAAAACCGCCTAGCTTCGCATTTCAGCGAACGGGCTTCTCACGCCAAATAACGCGTCGCGACTACAATTTCGGGCTATTTTCTGAACGGATTGCTAATCATTATATTATATCCTCTTAGAGCAATACCACAGCAGAAGTTGGAATTTCACTGACATAAGCTGAGTTTCTTATTACAATAATTTGCACGTAGTACAATAAAATACACACCTCCCCCGCCACAAAATATTATATTTTCTTAAACCCCCGTCCAATTTGACATGGAACCACGAGAACCACGAGAACCAGAAGAACCACGAGAACCAGAAGAACCACGAGAACCAGAAGAACCAGAAGAACCACGAGAACCACAAGAACCAGAAGAACCACGAGAACCACAAGAACCAGAAGAACCACGAGAACCACAAGAACCACGAGAACCAGGAGAACCAGAAGAACCACGAGAACCACGAGAACCAGAAGAACCACGAGAACCACAAGAACCAGAAGAACCACGAGAACCACAAGAACCACGAGAACCACAAGAGCCACGAGAACCAGAAGAACCTGAAGAACCTGAAGAACCAGAAGAACCACGAGAACCACAAGAACCAGAAGAACCACGAGAACCAGAAGAACCACGAGAACCACAAGAACCACGAGAACCACAAGAACCACGAGAACCACGAGAACCAGCAGAACCAGAAGAACCAGAAGAAAGAAGAACCAGAAGAACCACGAGAACCAGAAGAACCAGAAGAACCAGAAGAACCACGAGAACCACAAGAACCAATTAATATATCGATATCAGGAATTAGTTATCTTATAATAAGTTGGGTGACGTAACTCGTATATAGGTGGGTGACGTATCTCGTATAATCACTTGTGTGACGTAACTCGTGAGGTTTTTACACGGAGGTAAAGCCAAAATTCCAGTGTAGAATATATACATTTTAAGACCAAACCGGGACCAGTTGCGAAAAATGCAACTATACAGGCCTTCCGGCAGGAATTGAACCCACGACCTTGCAATTCTAGTGCAATGCTAGTGCAATGCTCTGACCACTGAGTCACGGAGGTCGTTGCCGAGAGCTTGATCGCGAGTTCTGTATATATTAAGGTGGTAATGCCAGGAGAGAATTGGGTTTATTAGAAGTAATATTGGGTATTTCACTCGATTACATAGCATGTTCTAGGGATTTTTGGTGAAGGAAAATTCGAGTGTAGAATATATACATTTTAAGACCAAACCGGGACCAGTTGCGAAAAATGCAACTACACAGGCCTTCCGGCAGGAATTGAACCCACGACCTTGCGATTCTAGTGCAATGCTCTGACCACGAGTCACGGAGGCCGTTGCCGAGAGCTTGATCGCGAGTTCTGTATATATTAAGGTGGTAATGCCAGGAGAGAATTGGGTTTATTAGAAGTAATATTGGGTATTTCACTCGATTACATAGCATGTTCTAGGGATTTTTGGTGAAGGAAAATTCGAGTGTAGAATATATACATTTTAAGACGAAACCGGGACCAGTTGCGAAAAATGCAACTACACAGGCCTTTTCCTTCACCAAAAATCCCTAGAACATGCTATGTAATCGAGTGAAATGCCCAATATTACTTATATATATATATATATATATATATATATACAGTCGTCGTCTTATGCGTATTACCATTCACTCAATGTCCCAACACGTCAACCAAATTGATTCTGATATTTTGAACGTTAAGACAAACCTCTCTAACGTTTGTCCTACAGTCATATATTCAGGCATCACCCAGTTTATTCGCTCGTTGAACTCGAAATTTTACACGTTTCTCAAGGCTAGTAAAACTTCGAAATTCAACA
>CAXIUP010000265.1:2500-45000 GCA_964035015.1 Corallium rubrum | reverse complement strand
GGATACCGAGATACACGAAGACAACAACACCAATACTTAGCGTTGATTACAGAAGAGTTCTCAAGGAGGTAAAGACAAAACGCGCGGAGATAGAAGAGAAGAAGAAAGATGTTGAGGAGCTTAAGAAGTCGTTGGCGTTGCTTAAACCATCTGGTCCGTCTTCAGAGCGGGGTTCAGAGTCGCTTTCTCAATTGGAGCCTTCTACCTCAGCGACAGCCCATAGTGGCGGAATAGTTGGAAGTTCAATAAGAAAGGTGATTACAACACCAGGGGGAACCAAACGAAAAGCTATTGATGAATACGTCTGAATGTTCATTCATACGAACGCTTAAGCTTATATATTACTATTGTTATCGAGGTTTTTAAATTATCCTTGCATCCTGCTATAAGCTTACATATTTTTAATACAAATTGCATTTCTTTAGTGAGACCAGGGTATGTGAAATATCAGTCGATGCTGAAGAACAGCCTTGATAAAGTGTTAAGGAAGAAGGCCAACAAGTTTTGGTAGACGATCTCCTAAAGTCTTTAGACATGTATTTCCCTGCAGCAACAACAAACCGTGCAGAATTGCTTAGAGAAATCAGCATAATTCTAAAAACGAAAGCTGAGCATAAGGGGAAAGGAAGAAAGGTGTAAGTAATGAAAATATAAGTATAACTATCAATGGTTGTTGACAGGTTATAAATCGTTTGGTGTGCAGGTAAATAATAAACATTTCTTTTGTTTGTATTACTAGAATTTATTATGAAGGATTCAAACTTGTTCCAGATCAGGCAAGGCCATTAGCTGCAAAATCTCCACCTAGCAGAGTTCCAAGGAGAAAAGGTTAGTGTTGTTATTTTTATATGTATTGCATTTTTATATACTGTAGTTAGTTTCATGCATTGATGGAAGACTTCACTACTGCCATCAATGCACTAGTCAGTGGAAAGCCCCACACCCCTCTACCAGGGAATAATGGGGGATTATAGGTGGATTAGACCAACTTTTATGCCATAGTATACAGGGCTTTAGACTATGACTGCCAAATATTATTGGGGGCATAATTGGGGATTCATTTTCAGTTATACAAAAATTGTTCTGATGGACTCCATGGTCCTAGAGGGCAGGGGCATTAATTTCCTGGGTAGGGGTTGCAGGGCTTTCCACTGATTGGTGCATAATGCTACTGAATTTCCTTGAAAAAGTGCACTGGGCATTTATTCAAATTTCATTTGAAAGAGGGGGCACTTGTTGAAGGGTGGCTTAACTCATTGTTACAAATTGAGATTTTAAATAAATTTATAATTTTAAATTATTAAATATTAATGTCTTTTATTTTTTAGAAGATTCATCAATTAGACAATGTAGGACAAGGCTGTTTACAGATGGCAAGTGTAAAAAATTAGGTGTTCAACTTTAGAATAAACATCCATTTCATGAACGTCTTTATTGAGCATCCAAGTGGCATCAAATTTACTTAAATTCACAAAATATAATTGTTTCATTCTTATGGTTAGATTTTGGATTAGGGTTAGGTTTTATCATTATATTTTGTGTTTCAATACTTTATAGACTTTCTGGTCTTATTTGTTCCTTGAATTGGATGGGTATTGTATTGGATGGGTATTATAACATTTCCCCCTATAATATCATTATAATTATAGTTTTTTTAAGTCTGACATGTCCTAATAAATGTATGTCCTAATAAATGTATCTTTGTAGTGTTTTAAATTCTGGTATTTTTTCTTACAGAATCTATATCAACACCTTTTGACCAAGTTGGTTTGAAAATGCAATTGGATGCCCTAACAATTAATGAAAATATAGGTATAGAACTCAATCTACATGTTACCAGTATTACCTGTAGCTAAATATATGTTTGCTATTAACCATCGCACACCCAAATTGAGCAAAACTGGCTGTGTCTTTCCCCTCTGCTGAATGAAATCATATGGCTTTATCCAGAATAAAATTCTAAACACTTGACAAGGGGTGACAAGGTTAATTACCTGTTTCATAATACAGTACCTATATAATACAGTACCAGTATATGTAACTCTCTGCTGAAATCATACCAATTTAAATTCAGTTGACAAGTATATTTGTACCTAGGTCTTGTATATACATGTACAAGACAACTCTTTAATTTATTTCCTTCAAATATGTTTATTTTAGATCAACCAAGTGGTTTGTTAACATCTTCTCAATCCTCAGTACTAACAGAGCAATTCAAGGAATTGCAAGGTGCCTTGGAAAGTACAAGGACGTTTGCTACCAGTTTATCTGAGAAAGTGGAGCAGCTAAATGATAGCTGTTGCATTAGGCATGCTGTTTCCGCTTCCTGTTATATTAGCATATTAGACATGTATATATATCTGTAGAATTTATGTAGGAGAGTTAGTTATTTGTTAATAAAACTTGTGGACCAGAACATGGTGTCAGGATAAAAGTCGAACAATGGCCGATGATAACGAAGACGGACAACCGTCTCCGGGTGTTCCAGCGTTAAGTTTTACGTCAAACTTTCCTGTTCCAGCGCCCATGAAGATAAGCGGTGATCGAGTAAACAGCTGGAATTTCTTCAGATAGCAATGGGAAGATTTTGAACTTGCTACAGGCCTGAGCAAAAGAAGTCAAGCGGTTCGTCTCGCTACGTTGCGTTCGATCATGGGGAAGGAGTGCCTTGAAATATTCCTAAACCTTAAACTCAGCGAAGAAGAGAGAGGAAGCATCACAGCAAGTATAGCAGCATTAGAAGCGTATTTCAAGCCGAAAACCAGCGTGGTTTACGAAAGATATCTTTTCAATTCCTGCGTACAAAACACGGACGAAGGCATAGATGAATTTGTCAATCGGTTGAGAAGAGCAGCATCGTCATGCAAATTTGGTACGCTTACAGATGAATTGATTAGAGATCGCATTGTGATCGGTCTACAAGACAAGGCGACAAAGCTAAGACTGCTTAAAGAAGAGAACTTAGACTTAAATAAAGCCTTGAACATTTGTCGATCAAGCGAAATAGCAAGTATCCAGCTGAAGTCGATGAAATCTGAACAAAATAACTCCGAACAAGTCAACGCTCTTCAAGCGAGACGACAAAGGCAAAGTGAACGTAAACAAAATAAGCTAAGAAAGACAAAAGAGCAAGCCCGGCAAACATTCCAAACGCGAACGAAAGAAAGGTGCGGCCGATGTGGTAGACCAGAGCAGCACAAACGGGAAGTTTGTATGGCGTATGGCCAAATTTGTCGAATCTGTTCAAAGCCCAATCATTTCGCTGTGGTATGTCGTCAGAAAGAGAGAGCTACAGATCAAAAGACGAAACGTTGGAACGTGCGAACTGTCACAGACGAAATGAGTGAATCGGAAGACGAGTCTACAGATACAGACGACCCAATCTTCAAGATAGAAGAACTTTCAACAGTAAATTGCCCAGGAAAACAACTGTTCGCCAAGCTAAAGTTTTCAGACGAAACTCAACAGTATGTTACGGAATTAGAATGCCAGTTAGACACCGGAGCAACGTGCAACGTGATGAGTTATAGAGACCTGGCAGTCATCAATCAAACAAGTAATTTTCCATTGAAGAAAAGCAGGGTCAAGCTAAGATTATTCGACGGATCTACAATGAAACCCCGTGGCGTGGCGACAGTGAAAGTACACAGAAATGGCGCAGTAGACGAACTGAAATTCCAAATTGTGGACAAGACAAGTAAGCCATTATTATCTGCCGAAACCTGTGAGACACTGGGATTGGTGAAAGTTACAGTTGGAGATGAAATACCAGTTAACAGCGTGGTTTCCAAAACCGTAAAGCCTCGAAGTCCACTCACAAAGGAGAAAATTTTGAGGGAATACAAAGATGTTTTCGAAGGCCTTGGGCATATTGGAGACTCCAACAGCTTTGTTGTCGACCCAAAGCATACTCCTGTACAACATGCACCAAGGCGAATAGCTGTGACACTAAGGAAGGAAGTAAAAGAGAAGATTGAAGAGTTGGAGAAGAAAGGCATTATACGGAAAGTGACAGAACCAACGGAGTGGATCATCAGTATGGTCGTTGTCGCGAAACCAGGAAAGATCAGAATATGTCTTGATCCCCGAGATTTGAATAAAGCGATTTTGAGACCCAAGTACCAGATGCCGACCTTAGAAGAAATTCTCCCAAGTCTAACCAATGCAAAGGTTTTTACCACCCTGGATGCTAAAGATGGGTTCTACCAGATCGGACTTGACGAAGCAAGCAGTAAGAAAACAACTTTCTGGACTCCATTTGGCAGGTACCGATACCTTAGAATGCCATTCGGTATTAATTTAGCACCAGAGGAGTTCGAATGCAGACTGCACGAGAAGCTCGATGGTTTGG
Organism: Corallium rubrum; assembly: GCA_964035015.1. NCBI lineage: Eukaryota > Metazoa > Cnidaria > Anthozoa > Scleralcyonacea > Coralliidae > Corallium > Corallium rubrum. The sequence goes on along the minus strand of CAXIUP010000265.1, from coordinate 40,649 downwards.
AAGGTGTGGAAATCCTGAGAGATGACCTGCTGGTTGTTGGATATGGAGATACCTTGGCCGAAGCAGAGGTAAACCATGATGAAAACTTGGGAAGACTCTTGGACAGAGCTAGAGAAGTCAATCTTAAACTCAACAGTAAGAAGATGAACTTGAAGAAACCACAAGTCAAGTTCATGGGCCATATGATGAGTAAAGACGGTCTCAAGCTAGATCCAGACAAGGTCAAGGCAGCGAAAGATATGCCCAAGCCAACATGCAAGAAAGAGACTCTCAGTTTGTTGGGTTTTATCAATTACCTTGCGAGATTTCTGCCGAGATTGTCCGAAGTGGCCCAGCCTTTGAGAGATCTGACCCAAGCCAATGCCCAATTCGTTTGGTCCAAGCAGCACGACAAAGCCTTTGAAGAGGTAAAGAAGTTGGTGGTCGAAGCTCCAGTCCTCAAATACTATGACATCAATGAAGAAGTTACATTGCAATGCGATGCCAGTGAACGTGGTCTTGGCGCGACTCTTCTACAGAATGGCCAGCCAGTCGCTTTTGCGTCATGAACACTGTCCTCAGCGGAGCAGAGATACGCTCAGATTGAGAAGGAGTGTTTGGCAATTGTGTTTGGTTGCCAAAAATTCTCGCAATATATATCCAGAAGAGTGAAAGTTACCGTGGAGTCAGATCATAAGCCGTTGCAGTCGATCTTTAAGAAGCCACTTTTAAATGCTCCCTGCCGACTCCAACGAATGATGCTCCGATTGCAGAGATATAACCTCGAGGTAATCTACAAACCAGGGTCACAGATGTATATAGCCGATCATTTGTCAAGAGCGTCCTTGAAGGATACAGGTTCTGAGGATAAAGAATTCCAAGTGTTTTCGCTGGAGCTTGAAGCCATGAGTCCTTTCGATTCCATCACAATAAGCAGCGAGAGACTACCTCAGTTACAGAAAGCTACAGAGCAAGATCCAACCATGCAGACCTTAAAGACAACCATTCTGATGGGTTGGCCAGAGCAAAGAGAGGAAGTCCCGGTACATATTAGAGAATACTGGAATTTCCGAGAGGAACTGACACTTCATAATGGTATTCTGTTTAAAAGTCAGCGAGTCATCATCCCTAAAGCCATGCGGTCGGAAATAACATCCAGAGCCCATTCATCTCACCAAGGAATTGCAGCATGCATTCGGAAAGCGAGAGATCTGGTGTTTTGGCCTTCTATGAGTAGAGACATCCAGGAAGCTGTCGAGAAATGTGAAGTATGCGCAGAGTACCAAGCGAAGAATGTACAACAGCCAATGCAGTCACACAGTATACCAAGTCGACCGTGGAGCAGACTAGGAACTGATTTGTTTAGCCTGAAGTCGAAGGACTACATTGTGCTTGTGGATAACTACTCAGATTTTATAGAAGTCAGCCAGCTGAAAGACACCACCTCGGCTACAATCGTAGAAGTCCTGAAGCAGCAGTTTAGTCGTCATGGCATACCAGATGTACTCGTATCAGATAACGGACCACAATTCACCAGCCGAGAGTTTGCAAGATTTTCCAGAGAATGGGAGTTCAAACACGTGACGTCATCGCCGTACCATCCGAAATCCAACGGCAAGGCCGAGTCTGCTGTTAAAGTTGCAAAGAATATCTTCAAGAAAGCCTATCGTGACAATCAAGATCCTTGGCTAGCGTTGCTGGATCATCGAAACACACCAACGCAAGGCATGGATTCGAGTCCTGCACAGAGGTTGATGTCGCGCAGAACTCGGGCGTTGGTTCCGGTCTCCTCAACTCTTCTGTATCCTAAAGTAGTGGAAGGTGTTAAAGAAAAGTTGAAGATTAAGAGACAGAGGGCCAAGAGTTTTCATGATAGGAGCACGAAGATTTTGCCTGAGCTTGAGATTGGTCAAGAAATCCGAGTTGCCAGTCAGAAAAACAAGACCTGGGATGTGGGAACCTGTGTCCAGAAACTGTCCGATCGTTCCTACGTAGTTCAAGCTAATGGAGAGACTATGCGTCGAAACAGACAGGATTTAAGACCAAAACGTGGTAGTGATGCAACCGTACGAGTACAGCCGAGCACAGCTGAGATTTCTGGAATGGAAAATGCCCCATTTGTAGCAGTACCCACTCCAGATACCACGATACCAGGAGAAGAACAACGATCTTCAGCAAGCACGGGTCAGAATAAGGAGACTACACCTTTGAAGGTTCATGGTTCCTTGCAGTGTATGTCGGGTACAGGGAAGACAACAAGAACAAGAACCAGGACTATCAGACCACCTGTGAGGTTCGGTGACTATGTCCAAAACTAGTTTATGTATAAACATTCATTTAGGGTTATCGAACACTTATATATATAAACACTTTAAATTGACGTATCTGGAATTCGGAGCTGCTATCTCAGAAACAGTTTTGAATTACCGTAATTTTAGGTGTTGTCTTAGTTCTTTATATTTTGAAAAAAAACTGAAAAAAAAGAAAGAAAGATGTTGCATTAGGCATGCTGTTTCCGCTTCCTGTTATATTAGCATATTAGACATGTATATATATCTGTAGAATTTATGTAGGAGAGTTAGTTATTTGTTAATAAAACTTGTGGACCAGAACAATAGCAATGCAGAACTAAAAAACTGCATACATTCCCTGGAAACATTGTTTGTTTCTTATAGAGAAAAAGCTGCAACCATTATTGAGGAGCAAGACCAGACAATAAAATTATATGAAGACATTGTTGGATGTGGCAATGTTATTGGAGGACTTCTCTCTATTTCGGAGAGACAAGCAATTGTTTCGGAGATTCGTATTGTGAGGCATATTTGATTTAGGGATAAGAGATCCAAAGAAATCAAAAGACCTGATGGATTTCCTTGATCCCTCCCTCTTCCAAAATATACTTTCCAAGGTGAAAGCTCAATGTCAAATGCTTGTAAGCATTCTGGAACAGCTTGTCCTTTCAACCAATGCCTCCCGTTCTATCAAGAAGACTCCAGATATGAAGATGAAAGCATCAATTCATTTGCTAGCATCTATACTAGACGTGCATGACCAAAATGCAATAAATGACATCCCTATTTTGTTTGGCTTGCTGTGTATAAGCTTTGGTGCAGGACCAACACTGATATGTGTACTGCAGCATTTAGGATTGTCAGAATCCCATTCTGTTTTGTAAGTAAACTTAGCTTCTGTTACCAGTTACCATATATTAATATTGTATGTTCAAATCAATGGTGTCTGAACAAAGTCTGAAAGGCTTTAATATCTGAATACAACATTAATATTCACTGCTGTGTAAACAGCCATTAAACAATTATTGGATGAGGTTTTTGTGATACTGGAATAATCAAGGTCAAGGTAAGTGTTATCAGCCAAAGCCTGAGGCTGATAACACTTACCGATGGCGATACCTTGATTAGTCAGATATCTCAAAAACTGAATCCAATAATTGTTTTATTATATATTGTGTTTTCAGAGTCTTTGTCTTCAAGTAATTTTTCAATTTCTTGTACAGTTGAAGATGAAAATCGAGAAGTCATGTTGTTTTTGCTTGTGTGGAAAGCTACCACTCATTTAAATCTTGTATTATAGGGAGCAACCTACAGATTAGTGAATAATCTGCTAGCAGATTATTCACTAGTCTGTAGGTTGCGCTGATTCCCATAATTAACTGTATGCACTTAGCCAATGAGAAGAGCAGGAAGTGACTACAATGTGTAATAAATTCTATTATTATACAATACTTATTCAATCTTGATAGTGATTGGATGAAAACCTACAGACAATTCTTGGTGTCTTGCCACCTACAAAACATCAAAAATTGTCTGTAGGTGACATAATTGAAATGACATAATACTTCCTAAACTCAAATTGTATAATAAAACAATTATTGGATTCAACTTACACACAATATTTAACAGTTATACCATGAGCTCGAGTTGTATATGAGCTCATAGCCAACGAGGCGCTTCACCGAGTTGGCTATTAGTTCGGATACAATGAGAGCGAATGGTATAACTGTTTCATTATATAGCCAAGCACTGTACAAGGGACAAAAACCACAAAATTACAGCGAAATATTTGAAACAACAAACTTCCAGCACAGGCAATTAATACTTCCGCCATGCGTAATGATGCATCCACATAGAGTTTCTCGCTGAGCTGTTCGGTAAACAGCTTCGAAATGTATAAATATAGCTCGAAAAAAATGTGTTAAGCAGATCAACAAAAAAGATTAAAGGTACTTTTATGAAGTCAAAAGGTGGGTCAGTTGTTTATATTAGCGTTGCTGTCGTGAAAAATGTTTTCATTTCATGGAAAACAGAAACTGAAACACCTTCGGCAGTGAAACTAAATTACCTAGTTGGGTGTTTTTAAAAAGGAACATGCTTTTTACTACTCCAAATGCTTATGTAAATCAAAAAAGTCTCTATTGGTGATCTCCTACGAAATGTGTGTTGTAAGCTTGATTTTAACCGTGAGTTTCTTTGTTTGGCAACACATTAATGCAGTCGGGTTTTTGAAGTAAAAAGACGTAAGTTTTCGATGAATTTTACGATTTAACATGCTAAATTGTGTATTTGTTAATGTATTTTTACAGAATGTTGTTTTTTATACATTGGTTTGAGGGTGTTGATGTTTTTCTGTATGAAAATCCGTCGATTTCAACTCTTTTCGGCAGTTTAAAAAAACACGCCGCCATCTTGTTTTTCCTCTACTAGTAGGATATGAGCTGATAGCCTAGTAGTAGGGAACCAATCAGATTACGCAAAAGCTAATATCCGATATAGCATGCTATATAATAACAAGAATTATTATATGGCATGCTCTCGGATATGAGCTTTTGCGTAATCTGATTGGTTCATTTACTACTAGGCTATCAGCTCATATCCTACTAGTAGAAGCAAAACAAGATGGCGGCGTGTTTTTTTAAACTGCCGAAAAGAGTTGAAATCGACGGATTTTCATACAGAAAAACATCAACACCCTCAAACCAATGTATAAAAAACAACATTGTGTAAAAATACATTAACAAATACACAATTTAGCATGTTAAATCGTAAAATTAATCGAAAACTTACGTCTTTTTACTTCAAAAACCCGACTACATTAATGTGTTGCCAAACAAAGAAACTCACGGTTAAAATCAAGCTTACAACACACATTTTGTAGGAGATCACCAATTAAAGAGACTTTTATTGATTTACATAAGCATTTGGAGTAGTAAAAAGCATGTTCTTTTTTTAAAGACAACCAACTAGGTAATTTAGTTTCACTGCCGAAGGTGTTTCAGTTTCATTTTTGCATGAAATCAAAACCTTTTTCACGACAGCAACGCTAATATAAACAACTGACCCACCTTTTGACTTCATAAAGGTACCTTTTAATCTTTTTTGTCGATCTGCTTAACACAGTTTTTTGTCTCTCGAGCAGCATTTATATAACATTTCGAAGCTGTTTACCGAACAGCTCAGCGAGAAACTCTATGTGAACGCATCATTACGCATGGCGGAAGTATTAGTTTTCTATGCCGGAAGTTTGTTGTTTCAAACATTTTGCTGTAATTTTTGTCTCTTGTACAGTGCTTGGCTATATAATAAAACAGTTAGACCATTCGCTCTCGTTGTATACGAACTAATAGCCAACTCGGCGAAGCGCCTCATTGGCTATTAGCTCATATACAACTCGAGCTCATGGTATAACTGTTAATTATCCAGACATCTGTCAATGTTTATGTTATGCTCAGCCTCATCCAATAATTGTATATTATTAGAATATTATTAGAATCCTCAAAATAAATCATGTTTAAGTGTGAAACGTTGTGTGAAATGTTTCTAGGATGTCTGTTTTACGAAAGCAGTTGGAGCATTACAAATTGCTTATCAAGACCAGAGTTACTCCAGAAGAGCCAGTTTTAACTTATCAGGACAACATGCAGATAATGAGGACATCCTTAAGGCATCTCAGGCTCTCTAAATTGCACAAGGATAAATTAAAGCAAGGAAAAGTTTGGGATTTCACTGTCCGAGGTTGGCGTGCAGCCAATGTATCTGGCATTGAGAGTATGTTTAAAGACCCCAAAACTGCTGCTGAACCACAAGGTTATTACAATAATAATAATAATTATTATTATTATTATTTTTATTTAACAGGGGTTGATACTTGATACATATTATAAATAAACAGTCGATCTGACCTGGTTCCTGAATGTATGTGAACATATTAGTCATGTATTCTGGAGCTACTGTAGATTATTCAGACTTTGTATACAATTGTAAGTAACTGTTCTATATTGCATCCAATCCTGTATAATGTTCATCCAATTTAAAGTTTTAAAGAGGTTTCTACTTGGGTATATCACATCTGTAATATCCAAACTAATTCGATCTGCCCTCTGTATGTAGATTGCAGATTGTGTGTGTTTGGGTTGAAATTCCCAGATACTGTTGAACAATAGTCTACAGTATATGGGTATATGTGAGCGTTGAAGATTAGCTTTCTTGTTTTAATAGGTCCAGTTTCAACCATAAAATATGAAGATACTAAGCTTGGTAAGTCTTTCATCTAAAATATTTATTAATATAAATTACGGCTGAATAGGTTCGGCATGTGCGACGATCGCCGCAACCCTTTTTTAGTTATGATATTTTAATTTTTAAAACAACTAACAATGATGATCAATATTTTCACAGAAAAACTAAACCGTGGTTTTGTATATCCGTGTAATAGCCACTGTTTCTTTCTGTAAACACACTGTCATCCGCGTTATAGTTATTTTTGTTCTACAGTATGTATTAAATTGAAATTTTGATATAATTTTTAATATTAATTGAAGTGTTATGGACTGACTGCATGGTATACGCCGTCGTGTTTCATGTCTTCACTTCAGGTGGTTCTATCCTGAATCTTTTCGCTTATCCAAGATAAATCACAAAAGGTTTTGAAAGTTTTATTCACAGTTCACAGTCACAGTTTAGTTTAATACTCTCACTCGAAGCACGGCCGCACAACGAACACACTCAATTCCCACGATCTTCAGCTTAGGACTATGCGTGTTATTTCCGGCGGAAATACGTATCTGTTTTTAGCTCAATCTCGAACACACTCCCCCATGTATATTCCCGTTAGAGATATACATGCTAACACTCATCTCTCACGTAATCTCGTACTAGATTTACTTTATAATAAATAATTTTAACAAACAAGTTTAAGTTGTTGAAATACTTGACAAAGGTTTCACAAATGTTTGTTCAAGCTTCGTTTTCTGCTATTTCTTGTATCCGCATTGTAGCCGCCACCGCAGCATCTCTCTGAGCTCTTGGGTGGAATTCAGGGGCATCAGGGTTCAGTGGTGGGTTCTGCTTCCGATCACAGGACAACTCCAAGGGAAATAAGTGTTGGATAGCTCTTTCTATGGTACTCTTGCCAGTTTACAATATTGCTCCCCGTGCAACACCGTCTCTCCCCTTTATCAATTGGGTTACCACAGCTAGTCTCCAAAGGTTTCTTGGTTTCTGCTCATCTCGGATAATGACTACCTCTCCGATTTTGGGGTAAGGTGTTTCTTTTCCTCCTGCTCGTCGATGCTGTTCACGTAGGCTTCGCACATATTCTCGACTCCATCTATTCCACATAGCTTGCTTGCACATTCTGAGGAACTTAGCACGTTTCTTCAGGTCCTTGTCAACTATGTGGTGTGGTTCAAGTTCAGGAATGTAGATTGGGTTGATCTGGAGCATGGAGTTTGGTGTAAGCACTGGTTGTTGAATGTCAAGCAGGGAATCGAAGGCATTTTGCTTGGTGGTGACTGCAGCGAAGATTTCCCTCTTCACCTTAGCCTCAGCTCTAGCTGCTTCTGTGGATTCTACAGTTGCATCTGGTGGCCATTCGGGAGGATTTCTTAACCATGTAGGACCCTCTCTCCACAGTTGGTTTTTAACGACGTCTCCCCCTCTACTCCCCAGGTCAGCAGGATTTTCTGAGGTCGGTACATGATGCCAGGTGACTTGGTCATGTTGTCGAATCTTTTTCACGCGGTTGGCTGCGAACTGACGATAGTCGCCTTGGCCCTTAATCCAGTAGAGGGCAACTGTTGAATCAAGCCAGCAGTGGATATTTACTTGATGATCCTTGAGAACTGCGTTCACATTAGTCACGAGGTTCACCGCCACATGACCAGCTATTAACTCTAACCATGGAATGGTTAAGTTACGTTTTGCGATGCGCGATTTGGCACAAACCAGACCTTGTGTTACTTCACGTTTTTGCCGGACCACTGCATAGACTACCGCACTGACTCCACGCGAACTTGCATCTCCAAATGCATGCATGGTAATCTCCGTGATTGGCAGATGGTGTGGTGTGAGTGAGTGAGCGAGGTATTGTGAAGTTTTCGACCAATGAGTCACTCCAATCTTTCCAACGTTTCAAAAGTGTCTCTGGTAGTCTTGCATCCCAGGGCAATTTGGTATCACAAATGTCACGATACAGTAGTTTGGCAACCAGTGTGGTCGGTGACGCGAGACCTAAAGGGTCGTAGATCTTAGCAAGTTGGGAAAGAAGACTTCTCTTTGTTGTACCATTTTCTGCGTTGAGGATGACGCTGATGGTGTCTCGTCCTCTATTCCAGGGTAGTCCCAGTAATTTTCCGACATTTGGTTCAGCTCCTCCCAGTTGTTGTTTGGCGTACGTCATTTCTTCAGTACCAGGCGATGACTTGCCACTTTCTTCCAGTTCTGTTCCTTTAGAGTGCCACTTATGAATGGAGAATGTCGCACTTTCAAACACATTCGTAGCGATTACCTTCTTTCCTCTTGTTTCTGCCACTGTAATGCCGCCAGTCATCAGATCGTCGACGTAGAGACCGTCACGTAGCTCTTGAACAACCTCGGGGAATTGGTCTTTCCAGTTATCAAAGTGCTGGTTGAGAACTCCTGCGAGAAGAAATGGTGATGATGTGAGGCAGAACAGCGCTCTCGTAAACCGGTAGACTTTCATCTCGTTACTGCTTGGCTCTTTCCAATGAAAACGTAGAGTCCCTCTCTTCCTCCTTGATTCTGATATGAAGGAATGCCTTTTTAAGGTCACCGGTTAGAAGAATTGGGTAAAACCACGATTTCACTAAAATATCCCACAGCCGGTTCTGAAGAGGGGGACCAGGATGTAGACATTCATTCAACGAAGGCTGGTCGTTGTTCTCCCTCGCCGACGCGTCATAGACAATGCGGAGTTTTGTGCTCTCTGCATTTTTCCAGACAACACCCTTGTGCGGGATGTAGAACACTTTTCCACTTGGCTCTTCAGGTGCGGTTTCAATTATTCCTTCCTGAAACTGCTCTTGTATTATGCTGTTGTACTCTTCATATTGGTTGTTCTTCTCTAGTTTGCGAACCAGTTGATCCAGTCGTTTTTTACTTCCCCTCTCATTGGTAGGCAACGTTGGATGGTTTCCTTTCCATGGCAACTTGGTCTGGTACCAGCCAGCTTCATCTCTTTCGAGCTGTTCTCTAAACTCCTGGTACACTATTTGTTGATCATCTTCAGGTGTATCTGCCAGTCCAAGAACATCTAAAGCGCAGAGCTGTTCGTAGATTGTGTCAGAAGGACTGGACTCTCCTCATCTTCTCTTCCTGGTGACATAACAGTCCATCCAAGTAGTGTCTTTTCTGTCACAGGTTGCGCAGGCGATCCAACTTTCTGTGCTGTTGCTGTCTTGACAGCTGCGTACTCACTTGCGCCCAAAACGACGTGAATCGGGATTTGCTCTCTCTCATCTTGATCGTTAATCTTTACTCCCTCGAGATGACTATACTTCGCGAGCAGCTTCTTGTAGTTAAGGTTTCTGGTCATCATAATTTGAGGTTTGTGTACTTTTGACAACTCGATCTCCATTTTGAACTGTCCGTCAACTGCTGCGAGATTGGCTGAATATATTTCCACTTTGGTGGTCGTAGAACTCAACATCATGTCCACCGTTCTCATCTTCACTTGCTTTGGTCTTTTCTTGAGAGCGTGAATCAGTTTGGCCGATGCATAAGAGCTACCAGACCCTGTGTCCAACAGTGCATGGGTCTTGATTCCATCGATTTCAACAACCACTATAGGGTAGATTATCTCATGGTCTTCTTGTCTGCTAGCTGTAAACCCTGCCTCCGGGTCTGGTTGGCTGGTCTCGTGGTTAACATCGCAAATCGAGGTGTGATGTCTTTTGCTGCAGTTCTTACACGTCGCTGTACTTTTGCACTCTGAAGCTCGGTGTGCATGTCCCGTGCAGTTGAAACACAACTTCTTGTTTGCCAAGATTTTCTTCCTTTCTTCTGCAGTCGTAACTGAGCCACACTCCGAAGACCGATTATTATCTTCGTTACAGTACACACACGCTTTTGGTTTTCCTGGCTGTCGACCCTTCCTTTGTTGTGTTTGGTAACATTCTCGGCTTTGTCGATCTCGTTTCTTCGATGGGTCTTCTGATTTCGTATCTTCTATGACTGGATTTCGTCGGGTCCAGAGTCGCAGAGCTTCAGTAAATTGTACGAAGTTCCAGCTTTCCCAGTTAGAGTCGCTTCTAACGAGATCTCCTCTGATGGCGGGCAATTTATCCAGAATCATTGAGACAGTGCCATTGACTGCGTCAAGTTGTTTAAGTGTTTCCAACGACTGTACACAGTAAGCCAGTTTCTCGAAAAACTCGTGTATTCTTTTTGCGTTAGTCGTGGCGATATGAGGCAGATCCAGTATTTCTTTTACGTAGGTTTTCACAATTTCACTTTCTTTTCCAAAACGATCTTTAAGAATGGCAATGGCTCGGTTATAGCCTTCGGCTGTATGCGGTAAAGCTGCTATGGTTTTCTTTGCTTTTTCACACAACAATTCTCTTAGGTAGGAGAACTTACTTACAGGAGGTACGCTGGTCTTGTCGATAGTTTCGGAATACAGACTCCAAAACCGAGGCCAGTCGCCATAAGTTCCGTTGAACTTAGTTATTTGAAGTTTAGGTAACCTCGCTTGTAACTTGAGCGCTTCGTTGTTTGTCTGCGGTGTATCTGGTTTAATTATTTCGGCTTGTAGTTTCACTTTCGCTTCGTGTAGTTTAAGCTCGAAGTGTAGTCGTTCTTCTCGCTCTTGATTCTCTCTTTCGACTTTCTGATCACGCTGTAATCTTTCTATCTTTGCGTCTTGTTCTTCCAACCATCCTTCTAACATTTCAATCATACCGTCGAAAGCTTCTAGGACAGCGTCGGTCACGGTTGAAATCCAAATATTACCAGGGTTAAGTCACGTTGGCCTGAAAAACAGAGAAAAATCTTCTCGACGTTTCGAGCGAAGGCCCTTCGTCAGGAGAAATTAGTAAACAACTCACATGCACTTCCTCCAACCTCATTTACTGTATTTCTTGCAGTAAATGTCCCATGCTTTACATCGGAGAAACTGGAAGACGTTTAGGTGACAGGTTTGTTGAACACCTTCGTGATGTCAAAAACGATGTGCAAAACAAACCTGTTGCCAGGCACTTCAACAGTGCCAACCACTCCTTTTCCAACATGAAAATCTGTGCCATTCAGCCCATTACAGGTTGTAACGATACTCGTCGTAAACAAGAAATGCGTCTCATTTACAAACTTGGTACCATTCACCCTCACGGCCTCAATGAGCGATTCTCTTTCATTTAGCTCACTCCACCACCCTATTCCACACCTTTTCCTTAACCTTTTCCCGATGATTTAAATAGTAATTTATAACCTGTTTCTTTGCCTATTTGCAGGTAGCTGACCCACAAATTGGGTCAGCACCTGCACACAGGCTAAAATTACATATTAATTTATTTGTTTACTTTGTTTTTATTGGCTTACATGTGTTCACGTGATTCCCATTGTAGCTCTGCTATAAATACGCGTGACCACATGTGAGTTGTTTACTAATTTCTCCTGACGAAGGGCCTTCGCTCGAAACGTCGAGAAGATTTTTCTCTGTTTTTCAGGCCAACGTGACTTAACCCTGGTAATAATCATACCGTCGGCTGTTTCCATCTTGTTTTCGACATCGTCGTTCCACTTGTCGATTTCACCCTCGTCTATGCTTTTAGCGATTTTTTCTGCCTCGACGTCCCTTCGCAATCGGTTTACTTCAGACAGAGTTTCTTTCAAGGTATCGACGTGCCTGGCAATTACTCGTTTTTTCTCCGTTTGTATAACTGTTTCAGCTTTCTCCGTAGCTCGCTCAAGCTGTGTAATCTTCATCCGAAGAACAGTTTCAGATATCACAAAGGCGTCGTTTGTTGACGTCGCTGTTTTGCTGTTTTGAATTTCCACTGACATTGTCGCGTTCTTGTTTAATATATGGGTTTTCACAGTCCCATCGGGGGTGCCACGTATCCTGAATCTTTTCGCTTATCCAAGATAAATCAAAAGGTTTTAAAAGTTTTATTCACAGTTCAGTCACAGTTTAGTTTAATACTCTCACTCGAAGCACGGCCACATAACGAACACACTCAATTCCCACGGTCTTCAGCTTAGGACTATGCGTGTTATTTCCGGCGGAAATACGTATCTGTTTTTAGCTCAATCTCGAACAGTTCATGATGTCATATATTTTTGCGGGATAAGAAGGGGGAAACTCGACAGTTGACTCTCAGATGTTTGTAAATTACCCCCTGATCAATACACCGATTTATGTGAGAAATGTCTCATGCACGGAAATCGATAAAATTCCAAAAATCAAAGTTTTCTGGGGTGCTCCCCATGCATAGCTATATCTCGCCCTCCACCACTTGGATAATAATACTCCTTTCGATTGCCGCACCACATGTGAACATCTTCCGCCGCAGTTGAAATTTTATCGATTAAAATAAAGACATGCAATGAAAAATTTGTCAAATTTCAGATAACAATCTTGAACATATGAAGATTTGGAAGGAGTTTTCCTCGCGCAACCTGCTGCGTAAAATGGGTTTGGCATTCAACATTGTGCCCAACTCGAGTGATGAAATTAAAGGAATCGATTCTACCAAGATGAAGAGTGTTGCTGATACACTGCAAATTTTTCAAAACTTGTTTTAAGAAAAAAAAACTTGTTTCAAGAAAAATAATCTTGTTTTAAGAAAAATTATCTCGTCCCTTCTACAAGATAATTATCTTGGTGAAATATCTTGACAAGAAAATTTTCTTAAAACAAGAAAACATTTTCTAGGCTAGAAAAACTAATTTTACGAAAAATATCTTGTTTTAAGAAAAAATATCTTGTTTTAAGAAAAACAAAATCTTGTTTTAAGAAAAATTATCTCGTCCCTTCTACAAGATAATTATCTTGATAAAATATCTTGACAAGAAAATATTCTTAAAACAAGAAAAAGTTTCTAGGCTAGAAAACAAATTTTAAGAAAAATAATCTTGAATGAAGATTTCTGTTAAACAGACAATATTAACTGACTGAAGTTCCCCCCTTAAAATCAGGAATAACTATCTGAAAGATGAATAGTTGAACATAAGTTAAAATATATTTAAATGGTAAAGTTAATTAGTAACAGCTTCTCAATGTCCTATATATATATATATATATATATATATACATACACACACATGCATGTCTCTATAAACCAAGTGTTATATATGCTGCAAGCACCATTAATTAATGTACAAATCCAAGTCTTTCCAAGCTTTAACAACGTCTGCCTGGCAATCGGGGTGAAATGTATTGTCAAGAAAAACGATTTTTTGCAAAATCGAAAAGGCAATAATCGATCCCAACGGGTAGTCCAGATCCAGCAGGTAAAAACATGCAAGTAGTGCAATTATCGCTTGCATCATCTCATCTTCCTTGAAAATTATGAAGATATCTCTTCCAAGCAGAAGAGCTGCACCATTGCTTGAGACAGCAAGCCCCGGTGCACACACAGATCTCTTCTTCTGCCAATCAGATGGTCCTTCATCACCCTAAAAAGTGAGAGCATCTAATTTAAATTAACTAGTCAAAACTTAAATATACAGCAAATTTATGCATATAAGAAACTGACATTTGAAATCAGCCTGTTCAGTTTTTTTATATGCAACACAACATTTCAAACAGATGCTGACTAGTTTCTTACTGTATATGTTTAATAAGAAGCTGACTTGTGTGTGCATGATACCTTTTAAGTAAACCAAACAAGGTAAAGTACAGTAGAACCTGAGTTTTGCGACCACCATTGGTTCACGTGAAAACGGTCGTAAATGACAGGTGGTCGTTAAGACAGGTCTGCAAATGACATCATGATTTTTCATAAATATTACGATAGGGGTCGCATAACGCAGGTTCTACTGTATCATACTGTACATGCACATTCTTGAAATACAGTAAAGCCCCACATACAAGAACAAGTGAATTTTGACTTCAGACTGAATTGGTTCTTAACGTTTTTTTGCATGGTTGTATATAATATTTAATCATCTGACCCTTTTTTGGATCACTTTTCTGGAGACTAAATTATACAAAATACATGGTGAAATATTGCAAGAACTATTTACCTCAACAATGTGGAAAATTTCATTTGCCTTCTGTTGTTTGGAAGTTAATTTCCCTTTTGGCTTAAATATGTCATTTATTCCCTTCAGAAGATGAATGATCTTACCATCTAAAAAAGATATCAAAGAATGAAAATAAATTAGGATAATATATATAATATTATGCTCAGAACCTACATGTAGGGACCACCGATCTATACATAGGCTGGATAGCCCATCTATTGTTCAGAATTGGAGCCAGAAGTAAGTGTGCTTTCGCATGAAGCCAGCCGCATGAAGCCAGCAGTAGCAGTGCACAACATCTTTCCAACTTTAATAGACTTTTGTCACACCAATTATAAAAAGACTGCATGCATGGGTTCCCATACATGTGACTGGTTTGCCTCTGCAGCATATTATGTTTCATCCTGTATTTAAAACTCAAACTATTTCCTACTCAACAGCAGTTAAACAATTGAAATGTTAGCACCAGAGAAACATACTTTAAGCATAAAATAATTTCTTACCATTGGTGACATTTGTTGGTGGTTTTATAGCACCTTTAGAAATCCCAAAATATATTAATGGGTCCAGTTTTGTGGACAGATTCTTCACACATTTATTCATAAATGATGCTTGATCACTTTCTTCAGGCAATTTCAAAGTTCTTCTAACTTCCTCTGCCATCTAACAAAAAAAAAGCACACATCTCAATTCCCCAAGTATTTGTCTATAATTTGGTAACTGCTACAGTGGTACAAAAACAAATGGCAGTTAATGAGAACAAACTCAGAAGCAGAAGTGTGTTTTGGAGTTTAATCAAAGTGATTGAAATTTTTTGTTTATTTTTAATTTATTCAACTTCACCAGAATAAAAGAATAATTATACGAATGACATACACACAACACAATACAGATACAAAACAGTAACGAATAGTTAAAACCAATTACTGTGAGCCCTTTTAACATGTAAATGCCCAACCTAAGAATGACAATCGCATATGACAGCCGCATCATAATTCACAAAATATGGTCTCCAAAGTATGTACTACATGTATATCAGTATAAATGGAACAAACTTGGGTTCAGTCTAGGCAACAGTGTTAAATAATCCAAAATGTTGTGAAGTCTTGCATGCATGTAATGTTAAGAGAAAACATTGACATTCAAGCAAATTAGCAACCTTCTTTGCTCGGACGTCAACGTGTTCTTGTATTGTTACAGGCTTGCAAGACTTCACAACATGTTGGATTACTATATCAGTAAGTGCATAATACCTCACAAGGATCTTTGAAACAAGGATAGTCTTCGAGTATTGCACTTGGTCTCTCCTGTTTTGCCATATTTTCGAGATGTTTCCTTCGTGATGCAAATTCCACATTCAGGTATTTATTTATCACAGATTTGTTTGGTTTGCTTTTTCTTTGTTCCTTGTCTAAGTAGGTATAGTGCCTTGCATCAACTGTAGAATCACTAGTACTGGTATCAGAGCCAGTTGCTTCAGAGCAGGTTGTTGAAGAATTGGAGTCCTCTTTTGCACCATCAATTTCATCAATTATAGCTAAAATTGTTTAGATAAATAGCGGATATTATACAATTATTGGATGAGGTTGAGCATGATATCAAGAATTATCAAGGCCGAGGTTTGTGTTATCTGCCGAAGCCGAAGGCTGAGGTGGATAACACAAACAGAGGCCTTGATAATTCTTGATATCATGCGATAACCGAATTCAATAATTGTTTCATTACACAATTATAAATGTAGATGCCTTTAGAAAGTTTTTTACAAAGTTAGGTAAAAATAGTAAATATTCATACCGTCTTCAGTTCGAGGTTCGCTAACTTTTTTCTCTTTCAAACATTGCTTTAAACTCTAACAGCTGTATGTGTAGCTCACTTGTTTTTACTTGGTGATTTTAGCGTCAACAAAATGTGCCAAATCCGCCGGATTAATCCGCTTTTGATCTTCACTCCTAAGGACGGCCGCCATGTTTGTTTTGTTCAAACCGCTGGCCATCGCGTCAACCTACAGATAATTTTTGATATTTTGTAGCTGGCAAGACATCAAGAATTATCTGTAGGTTTTTAGCCAATCACAGTCGAGATTGTATCAGTATTGTATAATAATACAGCTTGAAGATATGACTTTTATCTTAGAGTGGTGAAATAATATTTTACAAATGAGCACAGTACATGACATGAGATAAAATTTCACCACTTTAAACACAGTGTAATTGGTGGGAAATTATCACATGATCGATATATTCACAATACATGATCGATATCATCACAAGTGTAGATATGGAAAATATCTCACTAAGTATTTCTCGCTATCTCACTTACTATTGTACCTGAGCAAGTACTTACTTCTTTTTGGTAATTCAAGCTTTATGCGCTTGTAAGAACGAGAAGGTACTTTTCCTTGTGGCCTCTTTACTGGTCGAGTGTTCGCATGTCGCTTCTTCAATTTGTTGAAAATGAAGGTCTACAGTACATGAATGGAAAATAAATATATAAATTACAGTTCACAGCAACCAGGCAATAAATCAGTCATATTAACGCCACTCTGGTTTATAACAATTATCTAGTATCTTCATCAGGGGTGATCTGAATGTTGAAACAATTTCCTGTTTATTCAACACAATGTAATGTCATCGATGATGTCATCGGTGAACAAGATGCACGTATTTTCCCGGTAACACATGACCATTCTTCCAATTTAATGCATCATTAGCTTTCACAATATGCTAGGGGTTTTTAGTTTACTAGGTAAATGTTATTACAGTAATTTCAAAAGTCTTAATAACTCACATGAAGTTGACTCTTCTGTTCCTTGGTCAAAGTAGACCTTTCTTCTGTAGTAAGGGTTTTGAACTCCTTCTCGTTATTGTCAAACAATCGTCCAACACATGGAAATTTCCGGACAAGAGCTTTCGCCATCTCCTCCATCTCTGCATTGGTTGGCTCTCTTGGTGTTGGCAAACTTTGACACGATGTTTGCATATTGATGAGAGTGTTACGGACAAGTCGGTTCCGAAGATCATCCGATAATGACTCACTATCAGCAAGATAGTTCAGTTCACTGTCAGAATACATTAAGAATGCTGGTGTACGATGTAGCATAACAACTGTGTCATCTTGGGCCTCGACAAATGAGGAAGTGCTTGAAGGAGTTGACGACCTGGGTGGTTGATTTGGAGTTGATGACCTGGATGGTTGATCTGGAGTTGATGACCTGGATGGTTGATCTGGAGTTGAACACCTGGATGGTTGATCTGGAGTAAATGGGATATCAATTGGCTTGAATTGGCATGGCTTAGGAGACTTAGTCTTCAACTTTTCATTTGAATCTTCTTTGCTTTCACTCTATAACATATAATTAACATTGTGGGATTATTGTGTTTGGTATTTTAAGTAGGTAATCACATGCCATTAAAGGCCTTCTTCCAGGGTTTGAGTTATAATTTTCTCTTGGTATCCCATACAATTGCTATCCAAACTGAAAATCTGGTATCCAGTGTTCAATACCAGTAAACATGCAATAATATTGCAAATATAGAACTTTACAATTGACAATGTCTATCACATACAATTTAAGGATGCATCAGTATTTGATGGAGACAGTCCTTTGATTAGATCAAATGGGATAACTTCTTTAATTTATGTTCATGTATACAGTAATTGTTATAAATCAGAGTTAAGTGCTAATATGACTGGTTAATGTTTTTTCTCACTAACAAAGGGTGACCTTTAGTTATTTAACCAATAATTTCTTGTTACCCCAATAGGACAGCTGGTATCCAAAAATAAAAACTGGTATCATAGATCTGGTATCAAATCTCAGAATAATTATAAGTGAAACTATCATCTTACCAAGTTCTCTAAAATTTTCCACAACCTTCTCCTCAACATGAAATGTTCCACCCCAATAAACAAATCCTGTAAATCAGCCCTTGTAAACTCTAACAATGTATCTTCATCCACATTCGCAGCTAAACAAAGATGTATATCGATGGTTTATTATACAAGTATATTGAAGAAATTTCAATTACAGAAAATTTTGTGTAACTCATATAAATGGACAGCTAGTCAGTGTGGCAGACTGGTATTGTCACCCTGCTGAGATTGAATATCAATTATTATAACTCCTTAGTTAATTCATGTGATTTAATTGGCTAATTTGGGCCACCTGCTATTAAAATAATATTGATTTACTAAGGTGTCATATAAAACAAACAATGAATGTTTTCATTTGTGCAATGGTAAAAATATTTTCATTCGGTGAAAGCTGAAAAAACTCGGCTGACATGTTGTGAAATAGAAAATTCCATCTTTCACCTCATGAAAATATTTGTTTACCATTGCACTATACTATCAAGTGGGTCACATTCAGAACACTTAAACTTTTAAGTATATATTAAAGGTAATATAAAATCCATATGTAAACAATGTGATTTGTTATGTAAACCTTGTTGTTTGTTTACATTTTTACCATACTATGTTCTTATAAACACAATGTTTTAGTTTTGGTTTGCCATGCTTTTAAACGAATATTACAGTTGTGCCAAATAGAAGTGTTACAAAAAATGTTGATCAATTCATTTGGTAAAGTCAGAGCAATTCAAAGATAGCAGATACATACATGTGTGCACATCGGACCTTTTGTTTGTTGTGGGATAATCACATGTGTTGGGGGGACAAAGCTTCACTAACATGAAACCGAGTGTCAATGACACTAAATTGGTAGGGGGTCTAGGGGCATTGTCCCCCAGGTTTTCCCCCAGGTTTTTGGAAGGAGCATGGTCCCCCAGGTTTCTGGATTCTAGGTTCTCTTCTACAGCATTTCCTGTATTCTGTGGGCAGATTTATAGCAGATTTTTGTCAAGATATACTGAGATTTCTGCTTACTTTACTTACAAATTACTATCACTGTGGAAATCTATAATTTTTTTCGACCCAGGTATTGCATCTGGACTGTTCACAAAAAAATCTGAAGATCTTTATAAATATTGGCATTTCATTCTATACTGACTACAATAATAGTTTTTGTTACTATAAAGGAAAATTCTAGTGCAGAATATATACCCAAATATGATAAATATATATGCTACAGCCGATATGCAACATGAGATATATAAAGTTTAACAAATATACAGTATAGAGTCATCATAAAAACCTTCAAGGACGGCGTATGCTTCTGGTTCTTTTTCTCTTATTAGTTCCATATATATTGCCAGTTCGATGATCCTTTGCTTCGTAGTTGCTAGAAAAGAAACAATGCAATTTTCTTGTATCAATGCATGGATATTATGAACGAAAGAAAGTTAGAAACCCAACTAAAAAGGTCATTTTTTCGAGATGTGAAAATCATAAAATATATTAAAATATATAGATTGTGTATGATGCCGATTCGATTTCATACCTTTTGGCTCTTGTGCGGGTTTGACAATTGCTCTTTTTAATCTTCTTCAAGACAACTTTTCTTTGTAAACTTATTACTGTAAACTTCCTTGGCGTTGTTATGTAAAAGCGGTATACTTTTCGTATTATAAAGAGACGACGATTCGAACACAGTTGCAAACACGAGGAAGAAGCAAATTCAAGCAATATGTGATCTTCCCGAGATGCAACTGTCACACAAGTGAATCGGATAATCCCGCCACATTATCGGATCCGATTCTATCGCGAACGGAATCGAAGCAACCCGAAGCAAAAAAAATTTATTGACTCGTGGAAACTGGAAACTCGTGCATAGAAAAATTGAAGACAAGACATGAACTTTTAACTTTATAAATATTCTGTGATGCCGCGCTCATGGCCATGTCAAATATGCTTCATGTTTTCAGCATTAACGTTGAAAATGTTGGTACGTCATATTTCCGTAGAACATGCAGCAATGCCAAACTTTAAAGTGATATGTGGTGTGCATGGCTGTCCGGATCAATACAAAAAGATGAATTCCTTCAGGAAACATCTCAGGTTGTCGCATGCTGATGAATACTGTGACGAAAACCTCCCAGAAGATGAAGAACTGCCAAGAAATGAAGATCCACCACTAGAATCAAGTTCTGCTAGCGAGAGTGATTGTGATGGTGGTGATCATTCTGATTCTGTTGATGATGGTAGACTTGATGGAGCATTTTATAACCCAATTAATCCGGTAGGCACTAGATTATCTGTTTAGTGTATATCCATATAAATTGACATATTACAAAGTATAGTGTGTGATCAGTGTGATACATATTGCCATATATAAACATTTGCCCCAGGTTATGGACCCCCCCCCCCTAACATTTGCTCCAGGACATGACCCACCTGTGAGGGATTAAGGTCTGCCTGTTGACAATTTTGGATTTTTCTACACAAGGCGATTTTTGCCACACCTTCATGTCTTGCAATTCTGATCTAGAGAGATGTTATTTAAAGAAAATGCTAGTGCAGTGTAATGAAGTCTCGTGATTACCAAGTTTCTGCAACATAACATTTATCAAAATATGAATTGTGAGACAAGTTGCAGCAAAAATTGCCTTGTGTAACATGGCCTTATGTCATCAGCATTTTGATTGAGACAATAAGGTGGAACTTGATCGCTAATCATAATATGAGTCCATTATATTTGGAAGCAAGGCAGTATGCCTGGCTAAATTCTCTTCGGCTGATTTGTTTGATTTTGTAAATACAAACAAATTTGAAAATTTTACAAATGGATATTTGTCAGATAAGATAACTATTTACTTCAAAGATTACAATTTCTTTCTTGGATGTACA
The DNA here is from genome assembly GCA_964035015.1 of Corallium rubrum. Taxonomy (NCBI): domain Eukaryota; kingdom Metazoa; phylum Cnidaria; class Anthozoa; order Scleralcyonacea; family Coralliidae; genus Corallium; species Corallium rubrum. The sequence continues at coordinate 19,428 of CAXIUP010000265.1, read as the reverse complement.
GTAAAGAAGTGAACAAGTCAGACGAAGAGACTTCAAGACTTTCACTTTATATACTTTATATTTATATGCTCAGATATTTTGTGCTCCTAGGATGTTGATCATGATGACACACCAATTGATTTGAAAAAATGTGCTGGTCAGTTTTTGGTTAAAATCCAGACACAATCCAAGATTCCAAAGGTATTGTATATGGGCTAAAGTAAATAAATTAAATAGCAGTCATGGAAAAAAATATTTTCCTTCAAGAATAAGACGAGCCGATTAATTGGCCGATATTTGGCCTATTGATGCATAATCGGCTGTTTGCTGATTACTTTAAAGTTTTTGTTTTTTTAGGAAAAAGTCCTTTATAATCTACAATTTTGTCTTGTTTTTGTTGTGCGCATATCTAATCTACTACATATGGTTTTAGTATATATTTATGCAAGGGAATAAAACCTCTTGTGAGTTAAAATTTCACTTTTCCCACGGTCAGAAATACACTCATTGCTTAAAAGTTGTCAAGAAAAACGTGCTCTGGTGCATCCATGTACAGGGTTTTAGACTTAAGTAAACTTTGACACGATTAAGTAAACTTTGACACGATTAAGTAAACTCTGCCACCGATTAATTGGATCGGCTAATCGGTACTTTATAGGGATCGGCTCATCCCTAAATATGACTTTCATGTGCATATACCAGTACTAAATTTAAACTAATTTAATTGCATGTTTATGTTTTTTAGGTTGCAGTTAGTAATATTATTAATGAAACAAGTCACTTGGTGGAGCAAGTTAAGGATCATCTGAAGCAAAAGGTGACAGAATGTTTAAATTTAGATGAGGAATTGATTGAACAATCAATAAATGATGTTTTTGCAGGATTTGAGGATCCATTCTCAAATCTTCAAACAACTAGCTCACAGTCATAATTTATTCAGAAAAATATGAATTATGTTCAGCCAGTTGAATATATACTTGGTTCACATATTGGGTTTAAGAACAAGGGAGCTAAGCGGCAGATGTGCGAAACAAGTGATACAATGGTCTATATTCCCATCCTTGAAAGCATTGAACAGCTTCTTTCAAATCCTAGAATATTTGACATGGTTACCAGTCCATCAAAGCAATGCAAAGAAGGGGTATTTTACGATATAAGAGACGGTGCATGCTTCAAGTACAACCCTATTTTCCAAATTAATACTGATGCCCTTCAAATAATTATCTACCATGATGAGATAGAAGTTTGCAACCCTTTGGGAAGTCACATCGGAAAGCACAAGGTTGATTTGTATTATTACACCTTGGCTAACATTAACCCCAAGTTTCGATCAAAGCTATGTGCCATCCGTTTAGTTGCCATTGCTCGGGCAAAAGATGTTGCAAAGTATGGTTGTGGAAAGATCCTGACACCGATTCTCAATGACCTTGACAAGCTAGCTGCTGGCTACAATTTTAACCTTGGAGGACAACCAGTGAAGTTGTATGGTGCTGTAGTCAGTTGTCTCGGTGACACTGAAGGACAACATCAGTGGGGTGGGTTCAAGGGAAGTGTTGGTTGGGCCCACCAGAAATGTCGGAACTGCCTGTGTAGATTCGAAGATATGCAGAACAAATTCAGAGACACTGAGTTTACATCCAGAAATTTGGACCAATACCACGAACAATGTCATGATATTGAAACTGCTCCAACCGAAGCTGCAAAGAGAGATTTCCAAACAACATATGGAATTGTTGAACGGAGTCAGCTAAGTGAGCTATGTCATTTTGACATAACGAAGCAACTTCCTCAGGATATTATGCATGTTCTGCTGGAAGGATCCGTGCAGTACGAGGTTCGATATATTCTGCAACACTACTTTGACACTGGCCTTGTTACGCTGCGACAGTTGAACACTGCTTTTTCTCAACTAAGCCTTGGTTATCATGATGAGAAGAACAGACCTCCACCACTACGAGAATCTGCATTCAATGGCCAGGACACGTACAAGATGAAGCAGACTGCGGAGCAAGCAAGAATTTTCTTGAAGAATTTACCATTCGTGTTGATGAGATTCATTCCTATCGAAGACCTCTACTATCAACTTCTGCTGCAGATTACCCTAATTGTTCAGATTTGCTTTTCCCCTGTAACCAGTGTTACACGAATCCATGAGTTACAAGATGTCATAGAGTTGCACCTAAGGAGTTTCAAGGATTTGTTCCCAACAGTGAATATTACACCCAAGATGCACTATATGATCCACATCCCAGATCAAATGTTGCGACTTGGGCCTCTTGTGCGACACAGCTGCATGCGGTTTGAAGCCAGGCACAGATACTTCAAAGATATTGCACCACTGCAAAACTTCAAGAACATTTGTCTGTCATTGGCAGAGAGATATCAGCTGGATGATTGTGCAAACCTTTCCAACGACAACCCCAACCATCATCCCCTATTTCAAATGGAAAAGGAACATGCTCCAACCAAGAAGTTAGAAAGAGATGCACTAACTGCTTTCCACCAAAGAATGAAGGATGCTGGATTATTTGTGTATCCAGAGATGTTGGTACATGTTTTCAGCACAAAGTGGATTAAGTTGTATGGTTCAACTTACATACCTAGCAAAGGTTGCATCATTGCTGTTGATGCAACATTTCCCAACCGAATGCCTGTGTTTGGCAAACTGGTGAACATTTTCTTAGCCAAGACGAAGTTATTTTTCAGTATGCTCCATTGAGAACATTGGAGTTATCTTCCACCTTAATGGCTTACACAGTAGAGACACTTTGTGACTTTACTCCAACAGAGTTTTGTTTGTATCGTACAATGCTCGATTTTAATATCTACTCTGTAGTGAAGCGAAATTGTGGACTGTACATCGGCCTCAAATATGATTTGAAAGAAATCATCGAACAGCATGTTGTTGGGGATAACCCCTTGCATTTTTAGATATCATGTACACTATGATATATTGTATATACCTGTATAATATTACACAACTTTGTATCTATAAATAGACCATTTTCTCTAAAATATATGATTGTTTCACCATTTTACGAGATCAAAACATGCTCTAAGAAATTAACTGGGATGCCTGCATTACAGGGTGGGGCCGGTGGGCTTTGACTCTGCGAAATCAAATGAAATTTTTAACAAAAGTGGAAGTTAAAAGTGTGGAAGTTGTGAAAGTTGTGAAAGTGTGGAAGTAAGATAAATATCATGCTAAAATATCAAATTTGGAGATTATTCCTTTGATTTCCTGAGTCATGCCAAGTACTAACCTGCGAACAGGCAAACTCTGGGTACAAGATCAAGCACATTCAATTTTAAACTATGATTCACATTGAGTAACTGCATGGAGGTATTTCATTAGATAGATGAATTTGCTGCATGAATCTAATGAGCTTCATGCCCATATAATACTCTCCTCTGTCCTCCACAGAGGCTTTTTTTATAAATATTTGATAATGAGGTTTCTCGAGAATTTTTATTAATATGAGCATTTTAATTATTATATCCTGTGTATACCACACACTTCCTTACTGCTCTGGTGACCCTTCATTTAAGAATAATAGTCAACATGCTCATGCTAATTAAAAGGCTTGATACTCTCATTATGAAATATTTAAAAAATCCTAGAGCTGCAGAGCAGACTGCATATTTTCCAGATTGCCAATCTTAAACCCTTGAAACAAGATATTTTAGTTCTGAAAGCAAGATAATTTTTTTGTTAAGATTATAATTACTTTTACATTTCAATAGGAGGGGGGAAGTCTTAAAACAAGATCATTTAGTTCAGAAGGCAAGATAATTTTTCTTGCTAAGAATAATTACTTTATATTTAAGAGGAAAAAATCTTAAAACAAGATATTGCAGTTTTGAAGGTAAGATAATTTTTCTTGCTAAGATTAAACCATTTACATAAGAGAAAAAAAACTTTAGAAAATATATTTCAGTTCTGCAACCAATATATTTTTTTCTTGCCAAGAATAATTATCTTATGTTTTAAAAAAATAATCTTGAAACAAGTTATTTCACTTTCGCAAGCAAGATATTTTTTTTCTTGCTAAGAAAAATTATCTTATACAGAAGAAAAAAATCTTGAAACAAGATATTTCAGTTGCATGAGCAAGATATTTTTTCTTTTTAAGAATAATTATCTTATGTATAAAAATTTTTTATCTTAAAACAAGATAATGTTTCTTAAAACAAGATAATTTTTCTTGAAATAAGAAAAAATTATCTTGACAAGTTTTGAAGAATTTGCAGTGTAAAGCCATGAAGGAAACCAGTAACAAGTTTGTAATCGAAGTCCCATTGGTAGAACCCGAGTTTCCGGTTCTTGCCAGTGAAAAATCAAGGGTTTTCCTCTACCACTATCATACGAAAACCAATGTACCACCATGGGCGTAGCAAACAACCTTTCACTTTTCAGTGAAAAATTTGACTTTCCCTGTAAACCAGCGGAGAAATACACCCCAATGAAAAATAACAGGACTGATTTTGATCTCGATGGGGCATATGAAAGATATGCATTTTTGAAATCCTTATCGAAACATAAAGAAAAACAAGAAAAATATGAAAATACTTTAAGGGGACGACAGCAAGAATGTGGAGAAAATGAACACATAGCAGATGAATTTATTGCAGTACTAGAAAGTGATAGTGATAGTGCAGATGAAAACTAGAGTCTAGAGAGAATATATAAAAGTAATCATTATTTTATTTATACTTTATATTAGGGATGAAGCCGATAACGAAAAATCCAATTTACCGATACGATAAATTCCAATATGATTTGCGGGCTTATCGGCCGATATATCGGTAGTTACCAATATTGGTCGTCAAGAATTTTTAGCACTTGAATTTAGGGAGAAACATTGGCAAAACGTATTAACTCTTTCCTGTCCGCACAGTTAAAAGGGGTCATAGAAGACCCACGAAGTCGTCAATCGAAAAACACGGCACACGGTAACGCAAGATTAAAAATTGAAATTCGACAAGCGCCAGGCACATGAAATCCACGCACGTACACGCCAAATTTGATTTGATTTCATAAACAACTCTGCGATTGGTGGCATTTTGAATTTTCATGATGCTACGCGGACGTGCAAGATGGCATTTTGTAGAAAAATGGAAGTTTTTCAACCTGATTTATGATAATTAATGCTAATTTATATTAACATAATGTGTCTTTTTCGAAAAATTCAAAAGCATTGGTAACAGCCGGTTTATTGGGCTTTCAGAAAAGGTATAGGTTTCGCAACAGTAATGGATATTTCCAGAGATATCATAGAACAAAGAGGTAGTTCAATTTTGGATGTTTTTCAGCCGGACAGGAAAGAGTTAAACAAGAACTGATAGACCAGTAAAAGAAACGTGATTACAACATTTAATGTACTCTAGTAATCAATTTAATTTGGGAAAGTATCAAGTAGGGTGAATGACTATAACTGGCTTTTAAAATACGTTATACTACAATCGCGCGATTTTAAGAAAGAAGAAAAAAGAATTGAAAAATGAAAATGTACTTGTAACACTGTGGAATGTTCTAGAACTAAAAGGTAAACTAAAAGGTATTATTTGCCTAAGATGATGTGTCGGTAGGCATCTGCAAAACGGAATTAAAGTAATGAAATCTCATTGTGGGAGTTACAAACAAAACATCTCTCACCTAACACGTCATGTTGAATCTGATGCGCTAATAAAATTAATTAAATTTGGCAGTTTCATTGTGGAACAGAATGCGTCTTATAAACAAGTTGGTGTTGGTTTTTTTTTTTTGATAAACAAAGAAAATATCACTAGAAAAAAGCCAGCATTAGGGCATCATGTTATTTATCGGAAACGCCGATATATGCCGATATATTTTGATGTTATCGGCCGATAAGCCTGAAAGTTGCCGATTATCGGCTTCTTACTTTATATCCCTAGACGATTTACATTTAACACTTTTTGACCTATATAACAATAAATGAAGACCCAGTACTTCAATGCATCACCTTCTATTATCTATGAATGCATGTAGCTACAAAGATATCAAAAAAATAGTATCAAAAAAATGTGGGATGCGTATGCGGTTGGTGAATGGAAATAATGAAGCGATAAGTGAAATAGAATCTCCAAACGGAGAGAAGAGAAACTGACGTATCAAATGAAAGTACCAACTTCATCAGACATCAGAGTGAAACACCAAATGCATGGCTTTTGCTTGAAATGTCAGTGTCTCTTCTATCCATTTAGTTCTGTTTCACTTACCGGTTGAATTGTCGAGTTTCAGGATGTTGCGCGCGCATCGTTTTGCAAAGAAATTGGCGGGCTCTTGGCGGGCTCTCCACAAAGTAAGCAATGGCAAACAGACTTGCTAGCGGGCCAACAACAGCAGAATAACTGTGTTAAACATCCAGAAACTGTATCTATACTTTGTTGATTTTAAACGGTATGCTAACTTTGGGGGAGCTTGTCAGTTTGTTGAAAAATGATGCGCGCACAACACCCTGAAACTCGCTTATACCAAAAGCAAAGCTGGCCTCTTCGGCAAGCAGTTTACGGTGGTACTGGAGGCGCGAAATCAGAAGATGAAAATATGGATCACTTGAATGACCAGACGGGAAAAGAATCGCTAGTGTTTCTGTGCGTACGTCTACTGTCAAAACTCGCTGCCTTCGTGTTCAGTTTTGGCGCAAACATTCGGCCTTAGATACGAAAGTTTGATAGCCGAAATCTCGAAAAGTATAGGACGTAGCGATGTAAAACTTGGCGTAGAGATTTGTTGTTACTATATCTCCCAACTGACCAAAAACTGTTAAGATCGGAAGAGTCGACTTTAGCCTCCAGTACCACCTTAATGTACATGAAATTTAATTGTGGAACATTACCAGAAATTTCGGACAAAATGGCGCCCGCTTTCGGTTTAATTAATTCTGGATTTTCAAGATGGCGTCGAAATATATACAGTGATTACATATGGCGGATATACAAAAGTAAAAATTGTGGCTCTCAAGAAGTTCGCTGACAAAGTGCCGCACTCTTAATGCAAAGACCAACGACTGGCGAATTGTTCCCTACGCTATTTATTAAAATCGATTCAACCTACATTCCGCCAAATCAATTATTGTAATTCGACAAGCGCCAGGGACATGAAATCCACGCACGTACACGCCAAATTTGATTTGATTTCATAAACAACTCTGCGATTGGTGGCATTTTGAATTTTCATGATGCTACGCGGACGTGCAAGATGGCATTTTGTAGAAAAATGGAAGTTTTTCAACCTGATTTATGATAATTATGCTAATTTATATTAACATAATGTCTTTTTCGAAAAATTAAAAAGCATTGGTAACAGCCGGTTTATTGGGCTTTCAGAAAAGATATAGGTTTCGCAACAGTTATGGATATTTCCAGAGATATCATAGAACAAAGAGGTAGTTCAATTTTGGATGTTTTTCAGCCGGACAGGAAAGAGTTAAACAAGAACCTACACTCTGCCAAATAAATTATTGTAGAACACATTTTCCGCCTATTTGAGACCTTATTATATATTCCCAAAATACTAAAAGTACCCTACCTATAAACATCCATTGCAAGACAACTACTTGTCGAAATTTAGTTGCCGCACTCTTGCACGATTCCTCAAAGATTCGCCAGTCTGATTCGGTATATTTCTTCGCCTGTAGATCATCCTACGTCCTGCCAAATAACGTCGAAGATACCTGAAATTTTGCTGAAGGTAATCACAGATCTTAGCAATTCGAGGTTTATTTGTATTACCAAAATTCATATCTCTGTTCGACTCGTTTCACTCTTGTCAGCCATGTTTACGTTAGGGCAATACTTCAAGTAATCCTATCTAGATGTCTCAAGTTTTCCTATATCCCATGATTTCAGTATCCGAAATCCTTTATACCTATGCGTTTCACATCTACTACCCGAAATTTATTCTCATATTATGTCTATGTATTTTCCACCTATCCATCTTCGATTTTTATGTATTATCTATGTATTCCTTTACGACTTCGGCGCTTTTCAAAAGGTCTAACATCATGAATATCAATTTGAATTTCAATTCTGGAGAACAAGCTGATACCGCTATCACTACATATCGCGGGAGCAGAAGTCCGAAATTTCTGGTAATGACACCTTGCCGCGTTGACGCTTGAACGCCCTTTTTTTTACATCTCGCTGCTGCGGTTAGTTCGTACATCCGAGATTAGAACAATGAGCGATTTGGACAATAGTAGCAGGATTGAATTAGAGAGAGAACCATGGGCGATTTTAATAGCTGTTATTGGTATAAAAGCGGTCAACGAAGTTCTTGATGCTCGGATGGAAAGACTATTTGTTGCTCTGCAGGAGTTAGATTCAATTACATCGAGAAACTCAGATTTGGTTAACCGACTCGAAGCGCAACGCGAAGAATGGCATCCCGCGAAAGACCAGTTTGAGAGGACAGTCCTTCACTTAGCAGCATCGCATGGGAATACTAAACTTGTTCGTTGTTTAGTTCTGGCTGGGGCTCATATCAACGACAAAGACGGAATATATCAGACACCACTAACCCTCGCACTTCATAACAACCACATGATTACTTCAAAATTTTTGGTTGAAATCGGTTCTAGCGTTGCGGACGATTTCTTTCAAAATACGGCGTCTCCGTTGGAAGTTGCAAAGGTGAAGAAAATGGATCCCATTGTAAACATGATTGAGAGGAGACGACTGGATGAGAAAAACGTATCTCGTTTTTTGGCAACGCACTTTCAACAAATCGTGGGGCAAGGGGAAGTTGTAAACTGCAGTGAAACTGATATGGACATCACAGAGACAGCATCCACGAGTGACACTAATGCTGATAAGAGCTACGCTCGTATTTTAAACATAAACGTGGGAGATCAGAAAAACACGATCACGGTTCAGGGATGCGCAAATCGATGTCCTGATCAATATAGCTGTCATTCTCCTGGAGCCGGTGATTTCCATAACCGTGGTTATGTTAACGAATCTTTTGCGAGATTCGCTGGGCAAGGAGGATTCTGGCACGTCGTTGAAAAAGTGCTCAAAAGACCAACCGTAAACCCACAATCCTTCAAAAAAAAGTTCAAAGATAACAACTACAACAACAACGAAGAGGCACTTGCTGACTACGAAGATGGAATTTCAATTGCGATGTTGAAAGTTTTCCAGAGTTCAAAGTTCTTTCCCACCCAGACGGAACTTGACCGCTGTTATCGAATTAACAAGTCACATAATCTAATTATTTTAGAAAAGTTTGAACAGTGGTTAAGGAACGTCAGAATTGACAAAGAAGCTGCATATCAAACACAACTTGCTAATGATATTCTACCGATTCGCAGATGGTACAAACAGTCAATAAGACATGGGAACGGCAAAGCACTCGAAGCAATTTGGACGATTTGTCCAGCAATATATATATGCGCAAGTCGGAAAGTTTAATTACAGAGATGAAAGCTTCTCGCACATCGATAATTTTTTGCGCAAATGGCCTCTCGCGTATCGATTGATGTACCGACAAAACAGAACTGTGAACGTTAATGGAAGAGCTGGAAGACAACTGGCTGGAGATGAATGGGTAGAGGAACACTTGGTCCGTCCAGTGAAAGCATATGCGAAGGCCCACACATCATTTTCAGTGCTTGAGATGTCTTGCTCTTCAAATATTCTTGAAATGAACAAGAAGCTGTACACCAGCAAGGAAGCATTTGACATCCATGGGACAAGAAAGCATCGCACCCCACCCTCTCTTTATGATCAGCTGAAGGTTGCACAGCTCGCTATACAGGAAGAATGGTTTGAAGAAAATGGAAGAGAAAAGGTAAAATATCCTTGGGCAGACAAAAAATTGAAAGGAGAGTCTGTATCAGATAAATATATAGATCCGATTAAGAAAGGAGATGAAAAGGCGAAAAAGGAGTTTGATTCTTTCCTTCACAGAAAATATCCTAACGAGTTAAAATAACTAACCATTAAGCCCCAGAGGGGTGGTATCGGGCACATGTGGGGCAATTTGATTTTTCATGCAAATTTTCGATCAAATGCCCCATTCGAGCAATAAATATCTGTCAAATGTAATCAAATATCCCCACGTGGGGATTACCTTAGAGGCAAAATAGGCCTTTCATGATTACTTTAACAAAATTTAGATGCCAGTTTTCCGCCAATAAAAACTGCATAATTGCTACCAAATGCGCTGCTTAGTGTGTAAAATGTCCAAAATTAACACAAGACAATTGGCATGAAAACAAGCTTCAAACATGTTCAAGAGTCAGCAAAAGGATTTATTATGTTCAAAGATAATAATTACCCATCCCTATTAAACTGTGAACGAAAATATCAACATATTTCATATGATTCTTCGGTGAGATCAAATCGCCCCACCCTCGGGCCAAGAATAACGATTAAATTCCCAACGGTGGGGCGAGAAAACACAGTCAAATGCCCCACATATGCCCGATGCCACCCCCCTGGGGCTTAACATTGACAGGTGCATTATTGTAACTCAGTGATGCCTGCAGAGGAGGCTAATAATTAATATATCACTTTATTACTTTATATGGCCATAGCCACTAGAATTAAGGTGTCTGGAAATGTGGCCAGTCTTTGTTCTATGTTTTTGTTCATGTTTATGCAAATGTGTGCACTTTCACACTTACAGTACTGATTGCATTTTCAGTATATAAATGAAGCAAGTAGCCAATAGCAGCACTTGGGTTTAATCAATCAACCATGCTGTATAAATATTAATGAATGTAAAACAAATGCACACACCCAATGGTGTGTGCACCTTCAGGGCACCCTCAACATAATTGCAGCTTATTGTTAGCTGCTTTGATGTTTGCTGCATTTCCAGACAATCTAATTCTAGTGACTATGATATGACACATCACATTGGCTGTTTATTACAACAACTGGAGCGTTGACCAATAAGAATGGCTTTTATGTCAGGCTGCCAATATGATGATACAGCATAGCACCATAATGTGTGTATGTATATATATATTGTATGTGTTATTTTCTGCCGGCTGAGGAACGAGAGGCAGAAAATGTTTTTCACGCACACTGCTGGGGGACTGGTCTAGAGTGGGGTCAGGGGGGGAAAGGTCACTTTTTGTTTTGCCTCGCTTGGCCTGACCTTTTACCACCCACCCACCCTTGGTCAGCCACAGCCAGGAAAAATGAGATTATTGAATTTTATAAGTTTTGGGTTCCAGTACTGGTAAAGTAGTTGGTTCATGATATTTAGACTGGGACATCTTGTAAATAGTTTGAGAGTTTAAGTTTATTAAAGGTCAGGGTTGCGGGTGAAGCATCCCACACGGCAGTGTGTGTGAAATATATATAAATATATATATACATTATGGTGCTATGCTGTATCATCATATTGGCAGCCTGACATAAAAGCCATTCTTATTGGTCAACACTCAAGTTGTTGTAATAAACAGCCAATGTGATGTGTCATGTCATTCATACAAATATATATATATATATATATATATATATATATATATATTTAATTGTAGTTTGTGTCATTGAGTGTTCTGCTTTGAACATATTATATTTTTTCAATCTGCAATTTTAAAGTTTTTAGCCAGAAAGTCTGTAAAACAACAAAATGTGTGTGGCCTTAGAGGAGTATTTTTATGACTTATAAGCAGGACTTGAATATAACAGAAGTGAAGAAGCAATTTGTTCCCAAAATGAAAATGTGGTGGCACTCTTGCTCCCAAAACACTAGCATATAATTTAAATGCAAGGAATTAATTGCACCTACATGTATTAGATGGTAGGATTTGCTCCTAAAAATATTTCCCACAAGCAAGTTTGCTGCTATACTATACATGCTAAACTCTAGTCCTGCTTAGGAATTCCTATAGAAATTCCTATAGGATTTCCTATAGGATTTTTTCGTAAGGGTGGTAGGTTCTGGTTGTTAAATGAAACTAATTCACAAAATAATTAGAAATTGGCAGACAATGTGTGTCTGCTTGGCAATGGACAAAGTTGCAAAGTTTAAATTTTGGTATACTTTTCAACAGTAAGGTCAAGAGAAAGTACTTGATGTGCTTTTGGACCTGGGATGATGTGAACTGAGCAACCATTGTTTTTCAATTCAAGCTTTTCTGACAGTACATTGACATTAATCAGAGAATGTAAAAAGTTGTCAAGCAAAAGAACTGGAACAAACCTTTTCTGCAAACAACCAAAGGTGCTTAATGTGTCTAGTTCATTTTCTTGAATGCATTTCTGAGAGCTTCCAGCAAGAAATAGTTTGAGAATGTTGCAGTTTACTTTCTTGCCTGTTAATTCCAAGATAGTTTGAACAACCTTAAAGGCATCAGAAGTCCCATCAGTTTTGATAAATGTTCCTCTGTGTGTACAATTGTCACAGCTAGTACCACAGAAAAAGTTATCCCTTTCCTCCCCATAATGGTGTAGAATAGCTGAATGCCTGCATATCAGTGGGTCTTCCAAAAGTACTATAAAATTGTTCAACGTCGTCAACTGCTTTGCAAAATCACCACTAGCATTAAATAATTTAAGGAGTGGGGTTTTATCTGGGTAGTTGTAATACAATCGGCATATGGCTGGTTGTCCATCACGACCTCCTCTTCCACACTGCTGGAAATATTCATCAAGGCTTGTTGGTAGCTTCCCATGAACAACAAACGTTACATTGCGGTTATCCACTCCCATACCAAATGATGAATTTGCAATTATTACTTTGACTTCACCAGAAATCTACTTCATAAAACTTGCTTCTTTGACCTGTTGAGACAGTTGGCCATGATACTTCACACATTCCACATTTCGTTTAAGGAGTTCTGAATGTAGTTTGGATACATCAGAAGGAAACACGCAATAAACAATTCCACAGTCATCTCTCTTCTCTTGAATAAACTGAGCCAACTCATCGTAGTACTTGCTGCCAATAGGCTTTTCTAAAATTTCAAGAAACAGATTGTCCCTGAACACTGATCCTTTGATAACATCTAAGCTACCAAAGATTTCTCCCAACTCTAGTATATGCTGTTGAGGGACTGTAGCACTCAACAATAATTTCGGGCATGGATATTTTGCCAATGTATCTGAAGCACTTCTGTATTGAGGACGAAAGGTATTTCCCCATGTACAGATAGTATGGGCTTCATCGAAAACAATTCTTTCCAGCCCAACGCTCATAATTCTGTCTAAAAAGCTATTGTTGGCAAACATTTCAGGTGTGATAAATAGTAACTTACTCGTTGAAAGTTCATTCAAAACTGAGTCACGAATTTCCAAAGGAACATCACCACTTATCTTAGATGCTTTAATGTTTAGTGCTGAGCATCTGATGAGAAGGTCATCGATTAATGACTTTGTTGGGATGACCACAATTGTTGGCTTATTGGTAAGAACAGCAGGAAGCATGAATGTCAAACGTTTTCCACCTCCTGTACCAAGGACACCAAGAACATTTCTACCTTCCATGGTCGCCATAATTACTTCCTTTTGGTGGGATTTAAAAGACTGGTGCTTGAAAAAGCTCATCAAGGTACTCTGCACAAGATCCTCGGAAGTGTTCATCTCCATCGAAGATGTTCGGAGAGAACGTGCTTGAGGATGACTATTCTCAAGCGGGTCGACACTATCTTCGATTAAGATCTCCTTTTCCCCTTTTTGGATACACTTTAGGGTCAATCGTTGCGTCTTATCGTCTCCCTCGGTCGCTAAATAAACCAAAATCTCTCCACTTTCTTCGCATTCGCAAATAACCTCCACATTTAATGTTTTCGACGAAGAAATTAGATGAAAGTGTGATAAAATAAATCCAAATTTTGTCGCTGCTTCAAAACTGCTACTTGAACACAAAGTCGCTTGAATGTTCAAGGCACTAACTTTATAGAGAAAGCTTTCTTGCTGATCAAAAGCGGGAATCTTTTCGATTTTCGCCAACATTTCACTCAAAGCGTTTGGGTCAAGTTGGTCAATACTAGCAACAGCCATGTTTGTTTCGACAATAAACGTTTCCTCCCCACCCTCGAGACTAAATTTGTATGCGCAAGCAAGATGCGCAGAATGAATCAACCATGTCTCCTTTTGGCAGGCAACTCCCCGCGATTTTTTCTCGCCCCAATCCCCACAGAGTTGCCTGCGGAGGAGGCTAATATGATATATATATATATGATATATATATATATATGTGATATATATATATGGTATATATATATATGATATATATATATATATGATATATATATATATATATATATATGATATATATATATATGATATATATATATATAAATATTACCAGGGTTAAGTCACGTTGGCCTGAAAAAAAGAGAAAAATCTTCTCGACGTTTCGAGCGAAGGCCCTTCGTCAGGAGAAATTAGTAAACAACTCACATGTGGTCACGCGTATTTATAGCAGAGCTACAATGGGAATCACGTGAACACATGTAAGCCAATAAAAACAAAGTAAACAAATAAATTAATATGTAATTTTAGCCTGTGTGCAGGTGCTGACCCAATTTGTGGGTCAGCTACCTGCAAATAGGCAAAGAAACAGGTTATAAATTACTATTTAAATCATCGGGAAAAGGTTAAGGAAAAGGTGTGGAATAGGGTGGTGGAGTGAGCTAAATGAAAGAGAATCGCTCATTGAGGCCGTGAGGGTGAATGGTACCAAGTTTGTAAATGAGACGCATTTCTTGTTTACGACGAGTATCGTTACAACCTGTAATGGGCTGAATGGCACAGATTTTCATGTTGGAAAAGGAGTGGTTGGCACTGTTGAAGTGCCTGGCAACAGGTTTGTTTTGTACATTGTATTTGACATCACGAAGGTGTTCAACAAACCTGTCACCTAAACGTCTTCCAGTTTCTCCAATGTAAAGATGGGACATTTACTGCAAGAGATACAGTAAATGAGGTTGGAGGAAGTGCAAGTGAAACTGTGGGTTATGTTGAACCTACATTTTGGAGCCGAAATTGAAATTGAGGAGTCTAAATATTTACAGGTGTTGCACCTACCACGACAGCAAGAGCTGGTGCCAACATGTGATACCAAGGCTTGCTGCAGTGAGCTGTGAACAACGTTTTCCCGGATGTTTTTGCTATGCCGAAAAGATACTAGGGGTTTCTCAGAGAAAATGGAAGATGTTTCTGGGTCATTTTTAATGAGGTCGAAATTGCGGTTAATGATGTCCCTTACTTTGAAATTGAAGGGATGAAAAGTGAGAACTAGAGGTACTTTTTCATTAGAAATGGTAGCCAAAGGTTCGCTTAAGGTGTCTGAAGGGGAAATGTTGGAGACCTTGTGTAAGGCAGTGTCTAACAGGTGGGAAGGATAACCGCGATTAACAAAAAAGTTTCTCATTTTCAAACATTTGGCATTGAAACCGTAAACCGTAAACTTCGTAACGAAATGGTATGTTATATTTCACTATTTTCATCGTCTATCGCCAAACCTCTCCGCTTTTTCGATTTAATTCTTAATAAAACACGCTTCTGTAATCACATTTCTTTCTTAAGCCGTTGCCTACACCACAATGTAGTGCCCAATGGTTTTAAATCTTCTTTTAATTTTAATTATTTTAACTCACAACACGTGGCTAGAAGTGTCATGGTGGCTTGTCATAAACACAGTCGTCGTCTTATGCGTATTACCATTCACTCAATGTCCCAACACGTCAACAAAATTGATTCTGATATTTTGAACGTTAAGACAAACCTCTCTAATGTTTGTCCCACCGTCATAAATTCAGGCATCACCCAGTTTATTCGCTCGTTGAACTCGAAATTTTACACGTTTCTCAAGGCGAGTAAAACTTCCAAATTCAACACTCTTGTAGGCCCTCGTCCCGTTTCGAATTCTAACCACACTAACTCCACCAGTTATGTCAATTTAGTGGTCACCATTCCTCCTGACTTGCCCTTGTCTGACCCTGAGAGATCTGTCCTTGCGAAAGGTCTCAAATTTGTTCCCAACCCTGGGCCCATAGACTCCTTCTCAGTGAAGGAGGACACCGAAACTTTCTTTAGAAGACTAAGACTTAAGGCACATTTTCACAATAATTCCTCCATCCAACAAAAGGATGTTTTTGAGGCTGCTAATCCTAAAAAATCTTCCTGGTCTCCTCCGGAAGGCCAATTTGGCTCCCTTGATCTTTTCATTCGACAATGTCGACATGATATAGATCAGCTCCCACCTTTTAGGCCCAAAAGGCCATCTAATCTCAGCTCTAGTGAATTAAGTGCTCTAAAATCATTGCATAGCCGGAATGATATTGTCATCAAACCTGCTGACAAAGGTGGTGCTTTGGTTGTCTGGAGAGCTGATTTGTACCGCGAAGAGGCTCAAAGGCAACTAAACGACACTGCTTTTTACAGCAGAGTTGATGGTGATTTGACATCCCAACACAACACCACCATTCGATCCACCATCAACAACCTCATCACCACTGGGGAATTGCCTGATACAGCAAGCAATCTCCTAACCACCACTCCACGCACACCTGTCATGTACTTCCTTCCCAAAATTCACAAACCCAACAACCCAGGTAGACCTATAGTGTCTGCTTGTGGTTGCCCTACCCAAGCCATTTCATCCTACCTTGACCACATCATGGCGCCCTTGGTTAAGAATTTACCTTCTTACATCAAGGACACCAAACATGCTCTGAAAATTTGTGACCACATTAGTTTTCAGGGTTCACATCATTTCATCTTCACCATGGATGTCAAATCACTCTACACTGTCATCCCGCATCACGATGGTCTTCAAGCACTTAAATATTTCTTTGATCAACGCACAACTCGGGAGCCATCGACCACTACTTTGTTACGCCTGGCTGAGTTAGTGCTCACCCTCAACAATTTTTCATTTGATGGTGAGCATTACCAACAAGTTAGTGGTGTAGCCATGGGTACCAAAATGGGCCCTAACTATGCCAACTTATTTGTTGGTT
>CAXIUP010000264.1:0-126827 GCA_964035015.1 Corallium rubrum | reverse complement strand
ACTAGAACTCACGACCAAGCTCTCGGCAACGGCCATCGTAGCCCAGTCGATTAGGGCGCTGGACTAGTTTTCCGGGTAGTTGTATTTTTCGCAACTGGTCTCGGTCGGGTAGTATAATCGATACTCGTATATAATCACCATCATAATTTTCCTTCACACATAATCGAGGGTAAATGCCAATATTAATCTTTAATTACTTTAAAAAGACCGTTCATAATACTTCATATAAAAAAAAAAATTCAACCTTTCTTGGTCAGTGTTTACGGCTGAAAATCATTCTGCTCTTATGGTCTTTTTGTACAGACCTCGCTCCTTCGTCGCTCGATCGAACTAAATATCACTTAAGTATATATGAACTTATATAAACTTTTAATAAAATATTTTAATTTTAGAGACATCTCAACATATAGAATGGACGCAGCCTGAAAAGAAAGCTGTTATTAAAGATCTTGGGTCCTTTATTAGAGATGGAAAAGTTCCTGGGAAATTGGCGTGCGAAAAATGCATAGTAAATGCCAAAGGCGCACTGGATAGGCGAGAGTGGAAAACAATAAAGTATTATGTGAAAAACCAGATTGACAAAAGAAACAAAAGGTCCGCTATGCGTACATGTATCTGTGCAAACCCACCACTGTGAGAATCATGTCAAGATCTTGTGTGATCTTGGAAAATCTTGTTAGATCTTAAGAAAAATCTTATAAGATTTTTACACGTAGATCTTATAAGATTTTAGCGAGATCTTATAAGATAATTAAAGAGAAAGTACACGTTCTCTGACCTTAATAATTTTTTATCATGACTCATCATGACTCACAAAAACTGTGGTAGATCACACTCACAAGTTTACTATAAGTCACGTTAAAAATACTTAACCAGTTTATCAGCAATATCCCCTGTCTCCGAAATGTTTTTGTGCAAAACTTTGTCGGAAATATAGAATTTAACGGCTAACTGCTGGAAGATATATCCCAATGGCCAATAATACGGCTACCGCGGGTCTAAATACCCCTGAATCGTCTGTTGACATGAGCGCAAATATCAAATTGCATTATTTACGCTATTTACTTGGCCTACGGTCAAACGCGGTCATATTTAAAGTAAATCAATCGTCTGTAGGTTTGTGCCATTTGGGAAACTTGTACGGTTAGATAGAGGTTAAATTCTGTACAACATATGTGAATTAGAACAAATCGTATAGAATAGCAACGGAGAAAAATATATCAGTTGAACTGAGATGAGCGCTAGTATCAAATTGCATTATACGGCTATTTACTTGGCGTACGGTCGAACGCGGTCATATATTTAAAGTAAATCAATCGTCTGTAGGTTTGTGCCATTTGGGAAACTTGCACGGTTAGATAGAGCGTTAAATTCTGTACAACATATGTGAATTAAAACTCAAATCGTATAGAATAGCAACGGAGAAAAATATATTTGAACTGAGATGAGCGCAAATATCAATGTTGGAATTAATAATTCTGCGTATAATGTTGGAAGCACTGCGTATAATGTTCGAAGCACCGCGTATAATGTTGAAAGAACCGCGTATAATGTTCGAAGCACCGCGTATAATGTAGAATGTACCGCGTATAATGTTCGAAGCACCGCGTATAATGTTCGAAGCACCGCGTATAATGTTGAAGGCACCGCGTTAATGTTGAAGGCACCGCGTATAATGTTGGAAGCACCGCGTATAATGTTCGAAGCACCGCGTATAATGTTGAAAGAACCGCGTTAATGTTCGAAGCACCGCGTATAATGTTGAAAGCACCGCGTATAATGTTGAAAGCACCGCGTATAATGTTGAAAGCACCGCGTATAATGACAAAAGCACCGAATGAAATGAAGTTTGACCACTTAAGACAGCTATGGCTTTCCATAGACGATCATTAGCTCGCGCATTGTAATGAATTTACCGTAATTATTCGAATAAACGCCGCGGCGTTTATTAAATTTTTGGCGCTTCAGGTGCGGCGTTTATTCGAGGGCGGCGTTTATTCGAGGACGGCGTTTATTGCAAATTTTGTAACAACAACTGTGAATTTATTAAAAAACTAAGAATAAAATTCATATGTCTTTTAAATATATATAAATATATATGAAAATTGAACTGTTCACTGTCTTATATAATGACTAAGTTTCATTCTATTTCAATGTCACTGTCTCCTTCGTGGTCCGAGTCTAACAGCTGAATAGTAGGGCATGCCTCTTCAACATCGGAAGACGTGATATTCTTCAGTGTCGAAAGGATTCGTTTCTGGCTCGTCGAGAATATCCAGTTGTGATTTCAGGACGGCTTGTCCAGTGTTGCACGGCTGTCCCTCCTTGAAACAGTGAATCGCATCATCTTCTGAGCCGTCAACTGGAAGGTTCAATGCACAACTTTTGAACGATTTCTTGATGACATCTGTAGGCAATTCATCCCAGGAATCCAGAATCCACTGCAAAATGGTTTTTCTTGGTGGCGCTTTCAAATTCCCAGCTGCTGTTTCTTCGTGAATGCCTACTGTCGCCAGCCATTCATCATACCTTTCTGTGCACAATGATTTGAATGGTTTGTTCCAACTTACGTCGGGCGCCTGTATATATTTGGTACAACCTCCCGGGACAATCACGCGATCGATTTTCTTGGATTTCAGAGAGTCGGTTATACTGTCCACAAGGTGACACTCGTAGGAGTCCCAAGCTAACAGCCTTCGGTTGAAAGAAAACGCTCCTAGAACAGAGTTGGTCCAGGTACGAGTTAATTCAGTGTCCATCCATCCATTTACCGAAGTGGCTACGACCGCTCTACGTTTGAACTCTTCGTTTAGCGCTGCGGATTCTCGTTTTGCTCCTTTAAAGACTACCATAGGCTTAAGTTTTGTCCCATCGGCCTTGGCAGCTAAACAAACTGATACTCTAGCCTTTTCATGACCCGTCGTTTTCAGTGTAATAGTCTTTGTCCCGGTTGCGTCAATAGTGGTTTCGGATACCATATCGCACCAAACTGGAGTTTCATCCATTGCAATGATATCAGAGGGGCTGTATTCGTGCTTTTTCTGTAGGCGTCTTACTTGAATTACATATGACACGAGTTTAGCTATCATTCGTTCTGGATCCTGTTGAGCAATAGAGGTTTTTCTTCTCAAAGATAAACCATTTCTCTTCATAAATTTTGCCAACCAGCCTCTTGAAGCTTTAAAGTCGTCGTCAGTCACGTCATTTTGGTTTATATCGTTGAATGTTACTTGTGCTTTCTTCATTATAAGTTTACTGGAAACTCGAAGACCGCGAGATCGTCTGCTTTCAATCCACTCCATTAAAACTTCCTCTAACTTCGTGCTTAGCGGTTTTCGGCCAGCTCCACACAATCTACTTCTTTGTTTGACTTTGTTACCTCTTACCGCAAGAACACCTTCGATATCACTCTTCTTTGCTCTCCATTCTCGTATTCTTCTTTCATCGACTTGAAATTGGCGAGAAGCAGGTCGATTTCCGTGTATTTCAGCATATGCGATTGCTTGTTTTTTTACTGCAAGGCTGTATTTATGTCTTTTTTGTCCTTTGTGCGAAATTTGGTCCCTATTTGAATCTGCCATTCCTCATTTGTTGTAGGTTTTGTGCCATTGCATGTGCTAAAATATAGATCTAGTTGCAATTAGCATGAATACAAACCGCACTTGCTGATTGGACCACGAGCGATGTTTGTAATTTGAGTAAGTGCGAGTAATAACTTAATGTCACAAACTTGATGCAAACCTTCTCAAATTTCAAACAAAGTTAACTCGCAAGTCGCAACAATGGCAAGGGCAATGCCAGTAGAGTTCAAAATGTATTTCAAGGTAGACTTTGACACGATTATCCGAGGTCACCATGTTTATAAGTCTGTGTGGACTCCCAAAACTCATGAAATACTTGAATGTGAGAAAGATACTCGCGCAGAGGCAAAGGAACACGATGAAAACGCAATTGGTGTTTATAAACCTCCCACTGGCACGAAGCAGCCGAATTCGAAGAAGACGCTTGCTGGCCACGTCCCAATTGAGCTGTCTCGCTTATTAAAGGGATATGGCAATATATTTTTTTTTTCTGTTAAAATAATGTTCACATCTAATATTTTGGGAAAATCCATAAAATTTCGCTCTAAAGGTTGTCTTTCCCCCATAAAATAGCTTATGTTTATGTCGAACGCTTCTGCTTCCGCCGCCATCTTGAATCGATATTGCATATGCTAATTTATGCGAAAATAAATCGTCTGACGTCACAAGCAGGGTTACTTGCATTTTTCAAAAGCAAAGCTTTCGGCGGTATGTATTGTCCTGTTTATGGATGCACAAGTGACAGCCAACACAAAATAAAGCACTGGACAAAATTAAAGAGAAAGAACACGCTTCAGAGTCGAAGAGAAGACAGACAGGTGCTCTATCCCGCAGAAAAGTAAGTATTAAACTTCGGTTGTGAGATATATCTACACCGTAAAACAACTACTCATATTTTAATTTATACTTTTAATTAGGAAGCAGAACGTCTACTTGCAGAAGCGGAAAATGCTGAGAAAATATCAGAAGAAATATGCTGCGAAACATCTGAGCCTGAACAACAACCAACTGCAAATATAAATATTAATAGCGGCGCCAAGTCGATTTCTGTCCAGACTGACGAGATCGGATGTTTTGTGAAAAATAAAAGGACGCAAACTCCTATAACTGTACCATCCAAAACCACACAAACAAAAGGAACACAAACTTTAATCACCAGCGATTATTTATCCAAGAAATTATTTCTAACAAAGTTGGTTTCGTCCGCGTCCCAAACGAATCCAATTTCAGATGACGATGAAAAAAATATGGCTGGTGAAATTGACATGCCTTCTCACTCTCCGGGCTGTCAAAACAAAGGCACGCATTCTTCAGTAAACGTGAATGAAGGAAACCTCGAAGGAAACACGCATTTGACCTCTGATCCAATAGAATTTATCCCTTCAGATAAAATAGATCATGACGAAAGTTCTGGTGATGAGTTTTCCGCTGCAACAAGCGAGGAAAGCGAGGAAGGAGAAACAGAAATATGTTGTGATGAGAAAAGAATCATCTTGTCAAGTGATAAACCCCCAGAAGATCAGTTGAAATTCATAGTATGTGAAGAGTCGATTGCCAATACATTCCGTTTTTGCTTTAAATGCAACGCCCATTGTACCGTATTCGTCGAACGCAGAATTGGAACTTATTGTAAGATCGGTGTCTTTTGTCCATCCAATTCTGAACATAATTTCTCTTGGACGACAGGACCACTATTTAATCGGCTGCCCATTCTTAATTTGATGATTACATCCAGCATCGTATGTACAGGCATGGAATCTAGCAAAACCTTACGATTTATGGAGTCTTTGAACATTTTGTGCATCAAACGAAGAGAATTTTCAAATCTTCAAAGCGCGTACGTTATTCCAGCGGTTTTCAATGTTTGGAAAAAAGAACAACTTGATTTACTAGATGGCATTAAAGATAAGTCAATTTGCATAGCCTCCGACATGAGAGTGGACAGCCCAGGACACAGTGGTCTCATTGGATCTGGAAGTACTTTGGACGTAGATCGAAATGTGATTCTCGACACTCAAGTAATAAAGGTAATCTGTCCCTACTTCCATTGACAAGACATTTTAAAATTCCAGTCAGGGTTCTCAGTATTAAAGTTTATCCTATTTCCAGTGGTACTTTAAACCCATTCCCATATAATCCAGTGGGGGCAGATGTTCCATTTTGGAGGGGCTAATTCATGAAATAGTTGGAAACGAGACGAATTTTGCCCCCCCCCCCTGTAATTTTAGTCAATTTTTTAACCTCATCAGAAATAGTGGGGAGCTATAACCCCCATCATCAGAAATAGTGGGGGATATAGCCTCCTTATCAGAAATATAGGGGGCTATAGCCCCCTATCCCCTGTTCCACCAACCTTGCTACAATTCCAATTCCCAGCACTGAAAATAAACAAATCCCATTTTATCCTTATTTAAATTCTGTGGACCCTCTTATTTAAATAGTGTTCTCAGTTGTTTAAAAAGTAGCACAGAAGCTCAGCAAATATTATTACAATATTATTAACTGTAGAGTACAGAAGTCAAAAACTCCAAGGCTATGGAATTAGAATCTCTGAAGAGGCAACTTACCTACCTTGAAGATGCTGATATTAACATCAACAAGCTTGTGACAGACAGACATTCTCAAGTGTCAGCTTATATGGCTCAAGAGAAACCTACTATCCAACATGCATATGATGTTTGGCATTTAGCAAAGGGTATTAATATTACTGTATATTAGTGTTATTATTCAAATTTTCAGGACAAAGCTTCTATGTAGTGCTTACAAAAATTTTCTTTTTTACCTGCTTTTGATTTGCAGGAGAGAAGAAGAAGCTGTTGAAAGTAGGGTGAGGCGGTTCAGGGTAAAAACCGAAAACCGAAAACCGCCTGGAAAAAACCGAAAAAACCGAAAAAATCGATATTTATATCTGTAGATTTACTTGATTAAACTTCACGCTACACGTTCAAGACTTTAGTTTTTAAAACAGTTAGTACAATGTATCGTAATATTTACAAGAATTAAATTTTCAAACATTGTAGCTATATACGTTCTACACACAAGGAAATGACTAAGTAACAGTAAAACTGGCTTTCTTTCTATCTATATACAAGCGAATGCGATAGTCTATCCTTACAAATTCTCCGCTAGGAAGACAAGTTTGTCAACTTTCTCGGGCTTTAGTTGCGCTCGCGCTGGTGTAGCAACTTGCCCCGCTTTGCTAAAAAGCCTCTCTGATGGCGAACTGGTGGCTTGAATGGCGAGGTATATTCTTGCCAATTGTGACAGTAACGGAAGTTCTTTTGCGTTAACCTTCCACCATTCTAAAGGTTCGTCGTCTCCGTCAATGACTGGATAACTGAGGTAAGTGTCAATCTCCTTGGAGAGACGGCTACGTGGAGAGGCTGCTGGTGACGCCGTTTCTTTCTTTTTCAGGCTGGTCAATGCCCCAAGGCTGAGTTTTGCCTTCTTTGCAGCGGGCGATGGCAAGACATCTTCTTCTTCTGAAGTTTAATGTTTGAATGCTATTGCACGTGTTTATATGTTAATTTGTTAACTCTGAATATTTTTGCGATGAGTCATACGCTACCTGTCTTCGCAGAGGTCCGCTTTCTGTTGAACCAATCAGGGCGCTGATTTGCTGAACCAATCAAGCGTGTGATCCGGCTTAGCTTTGATGCTTCGCTTCCCTGTAATTATTACTGCCATTTTGTTTCAATGTTACTGAGATTCAAACGGGTTTTTTCGGTTTTTTCGGTTTTTCGGTTTTTTGCCTGGAGCAACATCGGTCGAATCGGTTTTCGAAAAACATCGGTTTTTTCCGGTTTATCGATTAACCGCCTCACCCTAGTTGAAAGCTGCCAAGACAAAGAAATTTCGAGCAATAAAGCCTTGGATTGGGGTATGACATTCAACATATTTTCAAATTAATGTTTTCAGGAAGAATTGTAAAAAAATAATGTTGGCTTCCATTTCTTATTTTGTGTAGTCTATAATTAACCACATTTACTGGGTTGCAATCTCAAGTTCATCTCCAAATGAAAGAGAAGAGAAATGGATGAGCCTTCTCAATCACATTGTTAATGTACACACTCACAAGGAAAACAAAATTTTCCAGAAATGCACACATGAAACAATAGAAAGAGATTGGTTAGTACCAGGTGAGACAAATTTATATTTTGAATTTTTGCAGCAACAAAAGATCATTGAAACTCATTCAGAAACATCATGTTGGATATATCAATTTTGTTGTGGTAAATTGTTGTGTTAAAAATCATTACCCATGTAACATCACTTTTATTAATGCCCATTAATTTACACAATACAATTTGTTGTATACAATTCCTTATTCTCATCTTTGGGCATGCCTGTGATCATCTGTACACACATGTAAACTGTGATTCCCAACAGTCACCATTGAATCATAAACAACAATTATGTTGCCTGCACACATATGCCAGATTGACAATTGTGTACAACAAATCATGTGTAAATCGGCCTTAAGACCCCCCCCCCCCTACCCATTTGTTAATGCAAAATTTCCCCTAATAATTTTCCTGTCCTGAAAATTATAAGCCTTCTCTTATCATAAACCCAACAAAAATGACTACCACTGCATTTTCTGATAATTGTCATTCCCTGAAATGCAACCCAATCAATTATAGGACTGGTGTATACATATATTCTTATAGGTTCTGCAGTTTACAAAAAATTGAGAGAAATCATAACTAGACCAAGGCTTGTAACAGCAATCTGCAAATTATCAAACTACCATCAAACATCAGCATTGGAAGCGAAGCATTCATTGGACAATCAATTCGCACCAAAAAAGATCTATTACCCCTATCATTCACTGATGGCAAGGTTTGTTTCCAATGACATAACAAGGGGGAGTGGGGGACACAGAGTGTGTAAATGCATCCCCATTTTACTTCTCCATAAAGCATGAAGTTCATACAGTAATGATTGGGGTTCTGGAAAGAATATTGACTTCCATTTTGAAATAATTTCAAATAATTGGCCTTAATTAATATGCAGTATTAAACATTTATGTAGATTATTTTGCTCGAACATGCATTATAATGAAAACTCAAAGAGACAACAAGCAAAGACAAAGGAAGGCGTTGACCGGTGGGTGGTTATTTATCCAAAAGCACACAAGGGTGAGGCTATTGCCAGACAAATAAAACAAAGTCCAACTCACAGTAAGTCTAAGACAATAATTATATTAAATTTAATTAAAATATAACTCAGTTGTTTACTTACAGTCTACACTGTCCCAATAATTTTCTCTTGATCTTACACTTTGCAGAGTATATACAAACAATCCAATGTGAAGCCATCAAACTGCGGAAAGACTTCGGTAACATTCAGAAAGCCAAGTGGCATGCAAACGAGCTTCTTCCGAAAGAGCCTATTTCACTACTGGAGAAATATCTTGAAGGTAATCAGCCACAGTCCAAAGCGGAAGTAATCGTCAACAGATACAGCAGATTTACCAAACCAGCATATCCCGTCGAAGATGAATGCTCGTGTGAATGCTCTGGAAAATGCGCCACAGTCAGATGTTCATGCAAAAAAATTACCAAGAAATGTACAGCAGCATGCGGATGTAAAAAGGATGTTTGCTCGAACAAATAAAACACAACAATTTACGGCAATATTAATACTGTAAACACTTTAATAAGTTGTTTATTTTGAAAATTTAAAATGGGTATAAAGGCCATCTGGCGAAGCAAATTTTTCTCTGATACACTTGTAAACACATGAAGGGAAAACTCTTCGACACTTTTTCCCTAAAATGTCGAAGACCCATCTGGAGCATCTTCGATAAGAAACATGCCGATAGATCTTGTGCGTTTGCGCAAGTTCATCGTCTCCGAGGGGCCAGTTCTCCTCCAAGTATTGGGAGACATCGACACCAAGGACTTCCTCTGACAACATGTTTTTTATAAACGAGGACAAACCTGTTATGCAGTTCATTCCTTGGTCTTGAGCACAAGTTAATTTCTCATCGTACTCGTCGTATTCCACAGCTTTCTCGTGGCAGCAGAAACTTTCAACGCTTTTCTCCATAATTCTACAGTTACCACACTTACACCATTCAAGTGTGGAACGTCGCCAAGCATTTATCGCCTCGAATTCTTCGTCAACATCTTCTTCTTCAGTTGAAGTCGAATCATCATCTGAATCATAACTGCCATCATTATCCTCATTCTTATTTGGCTCAAACATATAGGGCTGTATTTCTTGCCATTCTTCGTCTTCTTTAGTACTTTGACTATCATCACTATCCATCTTTCGCTTGCAAGCAAACACGAAATGAGCGCTTCCCTGCTTATGACGTCACGCGTGAACTGGACCCAAGCAATAATTTTCTCCAAAATCGATTCAAAATGGCGGACAAGAACTTAAAATCACACAAGCGAAATAGGTTTTAAAACAGTAAATTATGGAGTTTTGGAGGTCAGTATGCGTTTTCCACAGAGTACTATAAGTGACATTTATTATTCTTTAAAAAATATATATATTGCCATATCCCTTTAAAGAACTTCCTAGACGCAAACACTGAGAACAAACTATTCGCGAAAGCCACTGGAAAAAGAAAGAGAGAAATCGGACTAGTTGTACCGGCAAAATTCTCGGCTGTCACCACGGAACTGCGCATAGCAGAAGTTTTAGAGAGAGAACTAAGTAGCAAAGCTATGAAGTATAGCCACTTTGAACTAAATAACATTGTAATCGAGAAGAATAAATATCCAAGACTGCTTTAGATTTAATGTTGTCTTATTTTTTAAAGATAAGTACCGAATAAACGCCGCGGCATTTATTAAATTTTTGGCGCTTCAGGTGCGGCGTTTATTCGAGGGCGGCGTTTAATAATATGTTTGCTTGTCCCTGCGGCGTTTATTCGAGGGAGGCGTTTATTCGAATAATTACGGTAATTCAGTATTTATTAAACTAGTAAAATACAATCTATAGCATCACATTACTTCAGTTTTAATAAATAACGACTTATAATTAGCTATTTTGTTCATTGGTCCTACGTAGCAGCGCGAAGTAATTAAATTCATGAAATGATGACAGCATTTTGCGTTAATTCGTAATGGGATTAGGCTGGTTTGTTTCCGGAGAAACGTGGATTGAATCCACCAAAAGTGCATTCTTTCGACCGTGCGGTTCGTCATGTATGGAAAATGGAAATGACTGAGGACACAGGACACATTAGGTGATTAAGGTTAGGGTTGAGCTGCTTGAGCATTAAATAGTGAACACGCGCATCCCCAGTCCTCACCTGGGCCACCCTTGTAAATAAATACTGCTTCATTTCTATTATAAAATATCATAATTTGTTATCAATTGTTTGTTTTATTTAACATCCTTTTAACATTAACATTTTTCAACAGTTTAACAAAATAATATCTTATTGGCGAATCAGTGACTCAGTCTTAAATTGTCTATTCAGACCGAATCACCGAGTCTCGTTGTCTCGTCCCAGGCTCCCACAATATGGTACTCTCTCAGTAGGGCAGAAACGGGCCTCTGAGGCGGGTTGTTCAAAAGCGGGTTAATGCTAACCCCCCACTTTTGAACAACCGGCCCCTTTAGTCATAAATGAAAAGCAAAATTGCGAAAAAACTGGGGACATATATTGTTGCTATTTAGTTAATTCCAGAATCTCAATTAATTACTACAAATTACTATTAATTACTATAAATTACTACAATTTTAAGAAAAATTAACGTAGTAATTACTACAAATTTCCAATTACCACAATCATCCAAAAACTTACCACAAATTACCAAAAGTAATTAAATTACCAAGTCTGGTCACACTGTTACTGGCTGGGAGCTTGGCAGACCTCGCGCATGCGCACTGAAAAACGGCGACACTCCGAGCCCGGAGTGGCCCTTCTGCTCAGTTCTTTATTCTGTGACCAATGTGACAAGACTGGTTTGTGTATTACCAAAACCGATGATGCGCGGCATGGCCCCCAAAAAACACGTCTGATTTCTGTTCAAAACATTGACGAATCCGTCTGCCTTCCTAAACGTTTTTGGCTAGAGAATTCAAAAGTAAGCAAATGGACCAATCATATTGCAGTGATCTCACGGTGTCAATTTCAAAGGCTAAGGAATGCAGCCGACGGAAAACATGACATGTTTATTTTGGGCCATGCCGCGCATTTGAGATCAGTGGTATGGTGGCAGACGAAACGAGTCTGTTGGACTGTGAACGAAGGCAAAGGAAATTATGAAAGCTGAAGCAGAAAGTTGTTGGTTTACACGAGTAATATAAATGGCGGACATTCAGGCTGAAATCGCGCGAGTTTGTAGACTCCTGGACTCAGACAAATTAATTGAGAGAAAGGTGAAATACTATAGTTTAAAATGTTCTAATAATTGCTGGTGTGCATCTACGTCATTGCCGCCATGTTGGTTGACGATTTCAAGAGATTTTCATCATCTGCAATTATAATATCATCCAACATGGCGGAAATATCTTTGTCCTTCAAACCTCAAGGGATTGGTTGCACACCACCTATAAAAGCGCATGATATCAAGCCAGGCTGTAGTCCATTCAAACAACATCATGACGGGGTCATGATCATCATTTAGACTGTTGTCATGTTGAATTATATAAATCTTATCATGAATATTTGTCTAATTGTATAATGCTCTTCTTCTGGGCACGACACAGATGAAAGAAGAAGGGAAATATGTATAGGATAAAGCCCGAAAACGAGGGATTTATGCTATATAAAGACCCGAGGACGCGAAGCGTCCGAGGGCTTTATATAGCATAAATCCCGACGTTCGAGGGTTTATCCGACTTAAATGATTATTGAGGAGGTTTTCCAACAAAGTTTTGTCTATTTTTTCTACCTTGGACAAAGATTTTCCTAGTTTTTTTCTTCATTTATTTTCTAATTAGTATTCATAGGGTTGTATGCTATATACAACCCTCGCAAGAACAAAGAAAACCGACTCAATAATTATTTAAGCAAACATACTGTATGTCCTGGACCATACATACCTGTATGTATCTCTTCCCAAGTTCAGTACAATACATGTACTATAAACTAGAAATTACTATCGCAAGCGAAGTGCTGCCTCAAATGGGACAAAAACCTTTAGCCTACTCCACAAGCAACTCTATGTAGTCTGTCGCCAATGTGACACCCCCTTGCCCACTCCACCCAAGATTTTTCCCACTCCACCCAAGATTTCCCACTCCACCCGAGTTTGCCCACTCCACCCAAGGTTGCCCACTCCGCCTAAGATTGCCCACTCCAGCTGAGATTGTCCACTCCATCCGAGTTTGCCCACTCCACCCAAGTTTTTCTCACCTCTTCCCCATAAGAGCCCACATAGTTGCCTGTGAAGGACACTGGAAAGTCCAAAAATTTAATATTAATTACAATAGACAGAGTATTTACACATTTCTTCCATATTTTTTAATTATAAAATTGAAAACTACAAGTTACTATAACTTATCACTTGATATATGGCAAGGGTTTTGACAGGATTATACACACAATTAATATACAAATATTAAATAATCATACCTCTTGCTCTAATGCTGTGGCAAAACTGTCAATGCAATTCCAAGTGCTTAATTATGTTTTGACAAATCTAGAGCTTTAATAAAATTATACAGTACAGCAATGTCCATTAAGCCCAGAATTTGTATGAGTCAACATACACACACGCAGTTCAGAATGTTGATCAGCGCAAACACAATGAACCCACACCAATATACACCTAAAAACAAAAGAAAACAACTGTGAAATTTCCTACCAAGAAACAGTTGTCAGTTGTAGAAACTGATATCTTACCTCGACAAGATAAACTCTCCTCACCGAGATTGTAAGACAGTTCACAACTTAATGTGTCGTGGCATATTTGCCATTCACCAATTTAGAAAATCCATTGCTGTCGTGGTGTTGATAACTTCTGATCGACATGTCTCAATGGACGAGTTCTTTGGCTTGTCTACTAACCAACAGCAACAAACAACAGTTTGTTCAGCGACAGAAGTCTCTCACGAGGAATGAGATCATGGTTGTCGAGCTCCACTCGATAGTTTGTGCTGTTAACAGCGCTGATAAACTTATGAAAGAGCACTGCTTTCCTCGAGACTGACCAACTGAAACCTTCATGACCTTGATGAATACTTCAACGAGAAAGTAAAGACATGATGTATTTGTTCTTATCGTGAATTTTCTGTCGAGGAAGAAACTGAACCGGTAGCGGAACATGCGCACTGAGTCACATCAGCTCATATATGGATGACATAATGCCGACAAACAAATGCAAAATTCAACAAATCGAGATCTTGGTCGGCTATATTGCTACATGCATTATTTCCTCATATTTTTTGGATAGATTCTTGCGCATATAATAGCTTGAAATATCTGAATAATGAATAATCTGATGTTTTTGGGCCTTTTTGAACTTCAAACAACACTGGTCAATATCCGCCATCTTGGATATACCGAGCCCTCGATGGCGACTTACGAATAGTTACCGAGCGACAGAAATCCAAACTTCTCTAAAATCCAGATTCAAGTTGGATTCATATAGCTCGGTCAGGGAACTGGCGCGAGTTATTTCGTAAAAATCAGTTGTCGAGAATAGGTGTGCTGCCTAATGGCAGCAATAATGCATGAATCAGTGTTAAGCACGAGGGGGGGGGGGGAGGCTGGGCAAAAGGTGTGGGATTTGAATTTTTTTAAATGAAGTGTTCAAAAATGTGACCCTGGGGCAGGAAATTATGATCAAATATAGGAAAATTGTCCCTCTCTGCCTAGGAACGTTTGAAAATTTCCTTTCGGATATTTAAATGTCCCCACCCTGGGGTCGCAATTCAAGAGCAAATACCACAGGGTGGGTATAGAGACGTTTACCAAATCCCCCACCTTTGCCCAGCCTCCCCCCCCCCTCGGGCTTAACACTGATTTGTGCATAATAATATTAACCCATGCATGCTGCCTAGAATGTCTGAGGTGTTCTCCCTTTGATGAGTAAAATTGACTTGCATTAAAGACAGTAAAAAACCCTGAAAGGGGCCATTTGTGGCAAGCTTAGGAAGGAATGAGCCAGTGTGCATTCCAAGGCCCTCCCACCAGAGAAATGTGGTGGGAAGCTGCCTTTGGGAAACACCCCCCCCCCCCCCCCCGGGATTATTGGTGGATGGTTTCAAGCCAGAATGGCTGGCAGCAAACTATTTCGTGGAATTTTTAAAAATATGAAATTACATGTAATGGCAAGCTGGCTAGCAGCAATGTAACTTTGGTGGACACTGTGGAATACATGTAGCACAACTGCCGAAGCGATCAATCTACTGTATGTGACTACGTAATTTTAAGTGCCTGACAGCTGACGCATTTTTTATTGATCACTCTTTTTTTTTCGGCATGGGCTAGACTGGTGGACTTTTGGATACTGTATTTCCAAAATGTTGGTGGAAAAATCTGGTGGGAAAAATCTGGTGGGGAAAATGTATGGAATGCACACTGGGGAATGGGACAATGGGTTACTATATAATAGGAAGGAATGGGTTATAAATCACTTGTTAACCCATTGCTGCCTAGCTACAGTAAAATGTCCGAAGGTTCTCTCTTTGACAAGTAAAATCATCTGGTGTTAGACACTGTATAAAAAAGAAAATAAATGGGCCATTTTTAGCCATCTCAGGCAGGAATGGGATAATAAAGAGTTAAATAATAATATTATTAATACTGTAACTCAGGAAGAAGTACAGTACAAGCTGGTATCCAGGGCAGTATAAACATGGAGAGTGTGTATTCCAATGGTTGTCCAATACTGTGGAAAACATATGGGTCGTTAGTTTCGTGAAATGTTGTGTTATAGCCGTACAAGTCGTTACGGGTCGTATATGTTGTTTCTACGGCTCGTACTACCCGTATATATGGGGGGAGTGGAGGAAAGTGTGTGTGTGTGTGGGGGGGGGGGGGGGGTGAGGGGGTGCATGGGGGAGGGGTTGGGGGTTGGGGGGATGTCTCTTAGAATATATAATGTCTCTTAGAATATATATTCAGTGTGGCTAAGGTAGGCCACGAAAATGTTGTCGATCCCTACGAGTCGTTACGGGTCGTATGCTACTTTTACGGGTCGTTACGACCCGTAAAAATGGTCATTATATATTCAGTGTGGCTAAGGTACAATCAATTTCAAAAGTAGTTGGGACACTTGAGCTTTTCTAAATATACTCGTTCAACATCGTCTATTTTGCGATATGTACACAATCCCTCCCTCCCCCTCCCTTTACAATGTTGTCTAATGAAACAAATTAACAATCCGGCAAAATTCACCGTAAACATGGTATACAACATTGAACAGGGGGCCGGGGGAGTTGGGAAACCGAAAAAGGACGCAAATGTTCCAAGACTTTTGAAAACGATTGTAGGCCAAGAAAATGTTGTCGATCCATACAAGTCGTTACGGGTCGTATGCTACTTTTACGGGTCGTTACGACCCGTAAAAAGGGTCATTATATATTCAGTGTGGCTAAGGTAGGCCACGAAAATGTTGTCGATCCGTACAAGTCGTTATGGGTCGTATGCTACTTTTACGGGTCGTTACGACCCGTAAAAAGGGTCATTATATATTCAGTGTGGCTAAGGTAGGCCACGAAAATGTCGTTGGTTGTTAGTCTAGAGCGCGTTTGGGAGAGATATTTAGGGTTTGAAGGAGGCAATGATATATGATAATTGCCATTTGAAATATATATTTAGGTATTCGAGGTTTTAAAAGAACGAGGCAATCATAGTGATATTCTAGAGCGCGTTTGGGAGAGATATTTTGGGTTTGAAGGAGGCAGTGATATATGATAATTGCCATTTGAGATATATATTCAGGGGTTGGAGGTTTTAAATCAACGAGGCAATGATAGCATGATGTTTTAGATTGCGTTTGAGAGAGATATTTTGGGGTTTGAGGAGGCAATGATATATGATAATTGCCATTTGAGATATATATTTAGGTATTCGAGGTTTTAAAAGAACGAGGCAATCATATATGATATTGTAGATCGCGTTTGAGAGAGATACTTTGGGTTTTGAAGGGGGCAATGATATATGATAATTGCCATTTGAAATATATATTTAGGTATTCGAGGTTTTAAAAGAACGAGGCAATCATATATGATATTCTAGAGCGCGTTTGAGAGAGATATTTTGGGTTTGAAGGAGGCAATGATATATGATAATTGCCATTTGAGATATATATTTAGGTATTCGAGGTTTTAAAAGAACGAGGCAATCATATATATTCTAGAGCGCATTTGAGAGAGATATTTCGGGTTTGAAGGAGGCAATGATATATGATAATTGCCATTTGAAATATATATTTAGGTATTCGAGGTTTTAAAAGAACGAGGCAATCATATATGATATTCTAGAGCGCGTTTGAGAGAGATATTTTGGATTTGAAGGAGGCAATGAAGGTATTCGAGGTTTTAAAAGAACGAGGCAATCATATATGATATTCTAGAGCGCGTTTGGGAGAGATATTTAGGGTTTGAAGGAGGCAATGATATATGATAATTGCCATTTGAAATATATATTTAGGTATTCGAGGTTAAGAGGTTTTAAAAGAACGAGGCAATCATATATGATATTCTAGCGCGCGTTTGGGAGAGATATTTTGGGTTTGAAGGAGGCAATGATATATGATAATTGCCATTTGAGATATATATTTATGTATTCGGGGTTTTAAAAGAACGAGGCAATCATATATGATATTCTAGAGCGCGTTTGGGAGAGATATATTTAGGGTTTGAAGGAGGCAATGATATATGATAATTGCCATTTGAAATATATATTTAGGTATTCGAGGTTTTAAAAGAACGAGGCAATCATATATGATATTCTATAGCGCGTTTGAGAGAGATATTTTGGGTTTGAAGGAGGCAATGATACATGATAATTGCCATTTGAAATATATATTTAGGTATTCGAGGTTTTAAAAGAACGATATATGATATTCTAGAGCGCGTTTGGGAGAGATATATTTAGGGTTTGAAGGAGGCAATGATATATGATAATTGCCATTTGAAATATATATTTAGGTATTCGAGGTTTTAAAAGAACGAGGCAATCATATATGATATTCTAGAGCGCGTTTGAGAGAGATATTTTGGGTTTGAAGGAGGCAATGATACATGATAATTGCCATTTGAAATATATATTTAGGTATTCGAGGTTTTAAAAGAACGATATATGATATTCTAGAGCGCGTTTGAGAGAGATATTTTGGGTTTGAAGGAGGCAATGATATATGATAATTGCCATTTGAGATATATATTTATGTATTCGGGGTTTTAAAAGAACGAGGCAATCATATATGATATTCTAGAGCGCGTTTGAGAGAGATATTTTGGGTTTGAAGGAGGCAATGATATATGATAATTGCCATTTGAGATATATATTTATGTATTCGAGGTTTTAAAAGAACGAGGCAATCATATATGATATTCTAGAGCGCATTTGAGAGAGATATTTCGGCGCGCGTTTGGGAGAGATGTTTTGGGTTTGAAGGAGGCAATGATATATGATAATTGCCATTTGAGATATATTTATGTATTCGAGGTTTTAAAAGAACGAGGCAATCATATATGATATTCTAGAGAGATATTTTGGGTTTTGAAGGAGGCAATTATATAATAATTGCCATTTGAGATATATATTTAGAGGTTCGAGGTTTTAAAAGAACGAGGCAATCATATATTCTGGTAAGAAATATTATTGCCCAGCATACTGCTTTAAACAAAACCATAACACAAAATAATTTTGAAAAGATTTACTAACGTTTCGTTACTACACGTAACATCATGAGAGTGATAAATATACATACATGAAGGTGACTTAAATAGCTTAACTAGTTACATAAATGGAAAGTGATAAGGTGACAGACAAGGTGACAGAAAAGGTGATGTAAGGCAAATGAATTGTCAAACTGGTGAAGAGACACCATAGCGTAAAGAAAAAAAAAATCAAAAAAAAAAATCTAAAAGAGTGCTA
The DNA here is from genome assembly GCA_964035015.1 of Corallium rubrum. Taxonomy (NCBI): domain Eukaryota; kingdom Metazoa; phylum Cnidaria; class Anthozoa; order Scleralcyonacea; family Coralliidae; genus Corallium; species Corallium rubrum. The sequence goes on along the minus strand of CAXIUP010000264.1, from coordinate 108,221 downwards.
AGGGAAATGATCTAATGTTAGCGTTAAGAGAGGGTTTAAACTTAGAAATTAACAAGCTTTCTCGAAGAAGAACATCTAATTGGTTAGAACCTGACGATATAATTGAGAAGTCATCGAAACAAACATCGTGTCCAGTTTTTATCTTGTGTGTCAGAATGCTGGACATGGCAGACACTGAAAGTGCTTTTCCGGTATAGGCCGAAATACCCATATGTTCCGATACCCTAGTGTGTAGAAGTCGGCATGTTTCGCCAACATACGATGCCTGGCAGCATCGGCACGTACATTTGTAAACGACACGGGATCGAAATCTAAGTGGCAGTCGGTCTTTGAAACGGAAAAAACCCGACAAACGACAGACAGGTCGGAAGACAACGCGAAGTTGGATGTGAGGAAAGGCTGAAGCTAGTAATTTTTTGACTTGTTGACGAATTTGGAGTCCATGATCTCCAGTGTATGGTAAAATTAGAGATAGTGATAGTTTAGGAGCTGCGAGGATTTTAGCCGGAGGATTAAATATATATATGTTATTTACCGGCTGGGAGGTCCGTATAAGGAAATATTTCCCGAGGTCTCAAAAACTGCCCGAGGCCGCAGGCCGAGGGTCGTTTTTGAGACCAAGGGAAATATTTCTCTATACGGACCGACCAAAACGGTAAATAACATATTTATTTTTTTTAATTATCTTCGCTTGGTTCTTTTGGTCTTCATCAGTGTTTAGAGTGAATAAAAAACGGAAGTTTCTGCTGTTTCCTTCGAAAAAGAAAATTAGATTTTAGGTCTCTTTCACGGATGAAAAACTCGATTTCAAAATTTGATTTTTTTTTATTTCGTTCAAGTTTATTTTCAAACGTTTTAAGAATATTTTACGGCCTATAAAACACATTTAAAAAAAAATTATTTTGAGCGGTCCGTACGGGCTCATACGGACCGCTCGTTAGCCAATCAGAAAGCAGGATTTGGTAAAATACGGTCCGAAAAAAAATAATTTATCCATATTTAATCCTCCGGCTAAAATCCTCACAGCTCCTAAACTATCACTCTCTAATTTTACCATACACTGGAGATCATGGACTCCAAATTCGTCAACAAGTCAAAAAATTACTAGCTTCAGCCTTTCCTCACATCCAACTTCGCGTTGTCTTCCGACCTGTCTGTCGTTTGTCGAGTTTTTTCCGTTTCAAAGACCGACTGCCACTTAGATTTCGATTACGTGCCGATGCTGCCAGGCATCGTATGTTGGCGAAACATGCCGACTTCTACACACTAGGGTATCGGAACATATGGGTATTTCGGCCTATACCGGAAAAGCACTTTCGGTGTCTGCCATGTCCAGCATTCTGACACACAAGATAAAAACTGGACACGATGTTTGTTTCGATGACTTCTCAATTATATCGTCAGGTTCTAACCAATTAGATGTTCTTCTTCGAGAAAGCTTGTTAATTTCTAAGTTTAAACCCTCTCTTAACGCTAACATTAGATCATTTCCCTTAGCACTCTTTTAGATTTATTTTTTTTTTTGATTTTTTTTCTCTTTACGCTATGGTGTCTCTTCACCAGTTTGACAATTCATTTGCCTTACATCACCTTTTCTGTCACCTTGTCTGTCACCTTATCACTTTCCATTTATGTAACTAGTTAAGCTATTTAAGTCACCTTCATGTATGTATATTTATCACTCTGATGATGTTACGTGTAGTAACGAAACGTTAGTAAATCTTTTCAAAATTATTTTGTGTTATGGTTTTGTTTAAAGCAGTATGCTGGGCAATAATATTTCTTACCAGAATTAGATTTCCGCCTGGTTCATCCATTGCGGCAATCATATATGTTGTAGATTGCGTTTGAGAGAGATATTTTGTGTTTTGAGGAGGCAATGATATATGATAATTGCAGAGATATTTAGGGATTTTGAAGAAGGCAATGCCATTTGAGATATATATTTAGGGGTTTGAGGTTTTAAAAGAACGAGGCAATCAAACATGATAATTGTGATGGCATACGTAATATATAATGTGGGTTTTTACGGGTGGTGACGAGCTGTAAAAGTAACATACGACCCGTCACGACTCGTACGGGTCGACAACATTTTCGTGGGCAAATCTTTTCCTTGTTCACTGGAATAGAAGATTACCCAGCGGTATGATGGGATAAGTACAATGAGTACAGTGATGGAAGAAGGTAAATTGATAAATCACATTCTATTTATATCGTTACGTTAAGTTTTGCAAACAGTTTAATAGAGCTTGTTTCCTGTAGAATTGCTATGCATACTGCCTTACTTGTTTGATCTAAAATAAAATAAAATAAAATAAACTAAGCGACCACGGCAATTTGTAAACAACTATCACAATGAGAGCGATCGCCGAGATAGAAAATCGGCGATCATTACAATTACAGTTCTACGATCGCAGTTCAATGTGAATTATATGATCGTGTTGCTATCGCCAACGCAGTCTTTCAATTTTGAGGGCTCGTGCAGATAATATGGAAACCTCACTTCAATGTTATAAGACAATTTTACATGTGTAATAAATATCATATTTGCGTCTTGTTGGTTTATTATTCGATCCCCGCGTGCTGCAGAATTTGTTTAAAACATCCGCTCAGAATGCATGAAATGGCATTAACAGGTGTCAAATTTCAAAAAATTTCCGGGGGGCGTGCCACCGGCCCCCCTTAATTTGGTGTCGTCCCATATTTGCAACCGTCAGATTTTCGTCTGGATCCGCCCCTGACACCTGTTCTTTAATAAAACCTTGAACAGAGTAAAAAATTTGAACATTTTCATCTTCTGAAAGTAGTGAAGATCCAAACAAAAAAGCCTTATTATCTGCAATTCAGACATTGCCAGCCATCTGTCAGGAAGAATACAAGCAGCAGAGGAGAGTAGTTTTGATCTAGGAGCAGCAAATACCGGACAATGCAAAAAGTAATGATTAATAGTTCCGTTTCAAAGCCACAAAATCATATCGAAGATGTTTTGAATAGGTAATAATTAAGAGCACAAACATCTAAACGTATTCGAGTTTGAATGATAGATGAATATCTATCCAGAGAAAAGTTAAATAAAGTTGTATTTGATGGTACATCAAAAAGAACTAACAAAGCTTTTTTAAAAGAAACAACTGACTCAAGATTGCGTACAGATGTATCAATCTCATTCCACAATTTAGTAGCAGATGGAAAAAAAGATTTTTTAAAACGCTCAGTACGCATGCACTGGAAATAATGTGAAGTCAGAATACGATCTCAAGGAATAATGAGAAAATATAAGTTCTATCGGAGAAAGTTCTATATCTTTGCTATTATCAAACGAAATCACTTCGAAGCCGATCCTGTGCGTCTACTTCGCATACAGCATTAGACATACAGATTTTTAATTGATTTCGTTTGACAACAGCAAAGATACCGAACCTTCTCTGATAACTCATTATTATACACGTGTGACGTCAAAGTGTTTAATTTGCATATCAAAAAATGAAATATCTCAACAACGAGGCACGGAAACGAAGATCTGCAAAAGATGTTACTTTGTCGTTTTGAGAGTTCTTTCATTTTAGACTAATAATTTTCGCTTCATAGGCACTTTAAGGTTAAAAAATTATCACTTAATCTAGTACGGCCATGACCTCTCAACGCGTTTCCATGCACGCACATCGTGCGGAAACGTCTATTAAGCCATCCATGTTTATATACTTTTTACAAATTTGTAAAAATGACAAAATATGCTCAGTTTTGCGGTTTAATATTTCAGGCGAACCAGAGGCTAACATGCTTACATTCCGACGTGTATCTCACATTGAAAGAACGAACTTTCCTCATTTGTCCACCCATTCACTTAACTATGGTCACGTAACCTTCTGCTATATCCGACATGTTTTCCACAACCCTCAGTTCCAAATATGCCACCATATTGAGACAGAAATCTGGTAGAGGTTTTTTTTATCTCTCTTCCACTTTCCGCCCCCTTGTTGTAAATTACCTGCCTCCCAAGGTAGATTCCACAAACAATTCAATAATAGTTTTAACAATATAATATATACATTTATTCACTCCCGTGTACAGCTCGCTTTTGTACTATCTCGCTAAGAACTCTGTGCCGTCGCGCACTCCTTCGACAGTTCGACTGTTGACTGTTCGATTGTTTATTTTACGAGGTTGTCACGAGACCTATGTAACCGGAAACGGCCCAGTTCGCAACACGCTCCCCCCATATGCACTCTCCTAAAAGATGCATATGTTTAAACTTTAAAATAAATGGTTGTAATTACGTTACTACAAGAATACAAACTAAATGTCAATAGCTTAATAAGTTCTACAAAATGAAAGCATCTTGTCTTTACCAACAGTTTTATATTTCACTTTGTTCTATCTCCTGAACTTGTTCCATCCGAAGATTTGCTGCAGCTGCCGCATCTCTTCTAGGGCGAAATTTCTTTGCTTCTGGATTCAGATGTTGTTTCTTTGTCTTTGGCTTGGTGTCGCATGCTAATTCAAGAGGGTATAAATGTTGCACGGGTCGTTCAAGCGTTCCATTTGCGGTTTTGAGCTCCACTCCTCGGATAATTCCATCTTTACCTGGGTAGGTTTTGCTCACGATTGCCAAAGGCCAAGTTCCGCGATTCTTGCTATCGGCTTTGACTATAACGACATCTCCTGCTTTTGGTTGAATTTTATTCACTTTGTGCGTTAGGTTGTGTCTTTCTCTTAAAGCTGCGAGATACTCTCGTTGCCACCTTCTCCACATGTCATCTTTACAGACTTTCAGGAATTTAGCGCGTTTTCTGAGATCTTTGTCTTTGATCCTCCAGGTTTCTTCTTCGGGTAGCTGATTTGTGCGTTGATGTAGAAACGTTGCTGGGGTCAACGTGGGTAATTCGGTGTCATCTTCCACATAGCTAAGTGGTCGCCGATTGATTTGCGTCTCGATTTCTAGTAATACTTCACTAAGCTCCGACCAGGTAAGTGATGCCCCGCCGATTACCTTGTACATAGCTGATTTGACAACTGCTATCAGTCTCTCGAATTGTCCTCCCCACCATGGGGCACGGCTCAGATTAAATTTCCAAGAGATGTCGTGTTGTTCCAGAAGACCTTGTAGTCGCTCGTCCTTTCGTAGTTGAGAAATCCATTTAGCTGTTTTAACGAAAGTTCCACCGTTATCAGAATAAATGACACGAGGTCTGCCACGGCGCGCAATGACACGTTTAAGACACGGTATGAAAGATTCTGTTTCCATATTAGGTAAAAGCTCCAAATGTACTGCTCTAGAAAGGCTGCAGGCGAAGATAGCTAAATATGCTTTTCCTTTCTTCTTTTGGTTTCGCTTGTATCTTATTGGTCCCGCGAAGTCCGTTCCAATCACTTCAAATGCTGTTCCAACTGTGGTTCGCTCTTCAGGTAGTTTACCTGGCACTGGTTTTGTCATCGCTGTGGTGCGGAATCTCTTGCAACCAGGACACTTGCTTCGGACAAACTTGACCATACTGCGTAACTTTGGCACCCAATACTGCTCACGAACCGCCGCCATCGTCAAACCTACTCCCCCGTGAATCGTTTCACAGTGGACTCGTTGGACTAATTTCTCTGTAAACTTTGCATTGTTTGGAAGATATATCGGGTGCTCCCCTTGTATCCGTCCATGGCATACCGTCAGGTTGTCTGCGTTAGGTCGCAAGTCGAGTTGAGCTTTGATCTTCGGATAGTGTGATTCCTTTCTTTCTCTTTCCTGGACTCGTTGGATCCACCACTTTCGCTCTTCCTTCACTTCTTCTGTAGTTACCGGACCAAATCTCTTTGTTTGGTTTCTGCAATTGTGTATAAACCTCTTGATCCACACTCCAACTCTTAGAGCACGTCGTAAGTTTACTCGTTCAAGGAGGCTGTCGAATCCGTCGAACCCAGTATCTGGGTTGCTCGTTGCTACGTTGAGAATTTCTCTCGTCATTTTAGCTTCTGCTTCAGATGCTGGCGATGATTGCGTCACTCGGTTTTCTGGCCACCTGCGTTCGTCTTGAAGCCATTCAGGTCCGTTGTACCAAAGTGATGAAGACTTGACAGGACCGCCTCTGCTTGCAAGGTCTGCAGGATTTTCTCTGGTTGGGACGTGTCTCCATTGGATCTCCTTCTGTAGCTGTATTTTGGCGACTCGATTAGCGACAAACTGTTTATACTGGCCATTTCCCTTGATCCAATGCAAAGCGACGGTACTGTCCATCCATCCGTATGATTGCGGTGTGGGGACGTTGTCTAGGGCGTTTCGTACGTTTACTAGCAGATTTGTAGCCATGTGTGCTGCAACCAGCTCGAGTCGAGGTATAGTTAATCCTCGCTTGGCAAGACGACTTTTTGCTGCTACCAACCGTTGCGTGGTACCTGAACTTTGTCTGACAACCGAATAAACTGCCGCTCCAACTCCTTGCGTCGACGCATCTCCAAAGGCATGTAATTCCACTTCTTCTATTGTCTCTCGGTAATCCGTGATTGGACGTGGTACTGGGTGTTCGCGAGGCAGTTGCTGTTCCCATCTCGTCCACCGACGTAGAAGAACGTTATCCAGTTGCGCGTCCCATGATGCTTTCTTCTCACAAACCTCTCGATAGATTTGTTTGCCAGTGAGAGTTAGCGGTGCAACTATCCCTAGAGGATCGTACACCCGGGCCAGCTTTCCAAGTATTCCACGTTTTGTTGGTGGTGTTTCTTCGGTAGGGAACACTACGTTTAAAGTGTCTTGCTGTTTGTCCCATTTAAGTCCAAGTATCTTTGATTCTTCTTGTTTTACGTTGAATTGCTGTTTGGCGTATGTTTGCTCTTCGACACTTTGAACTGCTAGGTTGTTGTCTTCTTCCAGCTCATCGATGTTTGAATTCCATTTATGCAGCTGGAACGTTGCATCTTGCAGAATCTCCGTGGCTACTTGCTGATTTCGTTGCGCTTGGTTGACTGTCTGACCTCCAGTCAGCAAGTCGTCGACGTAGAGACTTTTTCTCAGCTCTGCAACGACATCTGGACATCTCTCTTCCCATGCATCTAGATGTGCTTCGAGTACACCGTTCAATAGAAATGGTGAAGGCGCTAGACCAAACAAGGCACGTGTGAAACGGTATGTTTCAATTTCGGTTTCTTCACTTGACCGCCAATGAAATCTCAGTGCGTCTCGCTCACTTTCTCGAATTCTTATCTGTAAAAACGCTTGGCGGATGTCTCCACATACAGCTATTGGGTAGGCTCGCTGACGAATTAGAACGTCCCACAATCGATTTTGCAGTGGTGGTCCGGGGTTGAGACATTCGTTGAGCGAGGGGGCATCAGGAGATGCACGCGCCGACGCGTCATACACGATGCGTAATTTCGTTGTCGTTGCCGTTTCTCTCACCACCGCCTTGTGCGGGATGTAAAATTCTCTCCCCGAGACTTCCTTGGGTGCTTTCTCCACGATATTCGCTTTGATTTGGTCTTGGATAACTTCGTTGTATGCTGAACTCTGTCCCTTTCGCTGTAGACTTCTTGTCAAGTTTCCAAGACGTTGCAGGCTTCCTTGTTTGTTGTTGGGTAATTCAGGATGGTTTCCTCGCCATGGCAATCCGGTCTCATACCATCCTTCATCTGCTCGACGAAGCTGTTCTTTAAACTCGGAGTGTACGATTCCTTGGTCGTCTTCCGCTGCGTCTGCGAGACCGAGAACATCCATTCGGCACAAATTTTCATAATCGCTTTGCGAGGTTTGAGTTAAGAGCATAGTCTTTCGATCGAATTCTGCTCCCGGGCTCATAATAAACCAGCCCATCTTGGTGAGCTCTGCGACTGGTTCGCCGTCGTTGCCAACGTATGGTTTCGTCTCAGTTTTTATTCTCGCGTATTCACCACTTCCGAGAATTATGTGTATAGGCAGTTGGCTTTTCTTGTCGTTGTCGGCCATTTCCACTCCCGATAGATGAGCATAATCGCGAATTAAATCGGCATAGTGAGGGTTTTCAATTGAAAGCAGTTCGGCTTTGTTTACTTTCACGAATTTCACTGGCATTTCATGCTTTCCGTCGACGGATTCAGCGTTTAGTTGGTATGTTTCCATTCGAACATGCTTGGTAGACATGAGCATCTCCACTTGTTTCATTTGGGCCGCCACTGGCTTCGCATTTAAGATGTTTACAAGCTTCGCTGAAATGTACGAACTGCCCGACCCCGAGTCAATTAGCGCTCGACATTTGACGCCGTTGACCTTCATAACGATAACAGGAAATACACCGTCTGATGATTGATTTGTTGTCAAGACATGCTTTTGCTCAGCTTTCGACGAGTCGCAAATAGAGGTGTGGTGACGTTTTCCACATTGTTGACATGTTGTTTTGCTCGAACATTCGGCGGCGCGATGGCTACCAATCGCACAATTGAAACATAAACGCTTCCTCGCTAGGATTTGTTTTCGCTCAGAGACGTCGGTTATCTTGTCGCAAGTCGTTGCTTTGTGATTTGCATCACCGCAGTAAACACATTCACGAGACTTCGCGTGGAACGATCTCGTTGAACGTTCTTTCTCTCGATCGTGTCGGTTTGGATCGACTGGGTTACGTTTGGTCCACAGGCGAATAGCTTCAGAAAATTGTGCAAAATTCCACTTCTCCCAGTTTGGATCTGTTCTTACGATGTCTCCACGAATAGCTGGTAGTTTGTCTAAAGTCATCGCGACGTTCCCATCGACCTGACTGATTTTATTCATTGTTTGCAAGGCTTGCACACAATGGTTGAGTCGCTCGCTAAAATCGCTGATTTTCTTCGGGTTTGCGCTCTGAATATATGGTAAATCCATTATCTCCTTGATATACGACTTCACAATTTCCGATTCCTTCCCGTATCGATCTTGTAGAATTGATTTCGCGCGGTTGTAACCCTCTGACGTAAATGGTAGTGAATCAATAACATGCTTTATTTTGGGATCAAGTAACTCACACAAATATGTGAACTTAGTTATTGGCGCGATACTAGTTTTGTCAATTGTTTCGGTAAATTGACCCCAAAACCTTTGCCAATCCTGATAATTACCACTGAATTTAGAAATAACAAGCTTCGGTAGCTTTGCCATGGTACTTTGAGACTCACCTGTCGCTATTTGGCTGTCCTTTGTCGGGAAAGCGTTCTCCGCCTTGGCACTGGTTAACTCCGTCTGAAATTTCATCCTCGTTTCGTGTAGTTTCGCTTCAAAGGTGATCTGCTCTTCTCTTGCGTTCGTTTCTTGTTCTTTCTTGCGCTGTTCGAGCCAATTTCGTAATCGCTCAATCTCAATGTCAGCTTCGGCTAATTTCATATCTAGTTCAGTGTTCCATGTTGTTATTTCAGTCAATTCTTCTTTCGCCTCGATTTTTCTCTCTTCGACTGCTACACGCATTTCGTTAATGCTTTCGGTGATGGACTTAAGTGCAGAACATTGTCTCTTGATAGCTTCTTGACTATTTGAATCGATAACGCCATTTGTCTTTTCCACTGAAATACGAAGTTGTGTCAGTTTGATATTTAATCTCGCTTGTGTCGCTTCCATATTTAAATATCCCTTTGTCGGAGGTGCCACTTGTTGTAAATTACCTGCCTCCCAAGGTAGATTCCACAAACAATTCAATAATAGTTTTAACAATATAATATATACATTTATTCACTCCCGTGTACAGCTCGCTTTTGTACTATCTCGCTAAGAACTCTGTGCCGTCGCGCACTCCTTCGACAGTTCGACTGTTGACTGTTCGATTGTTTATTTTACGAGGTTGTCACGAGACCTATGTAACCGGAAACGGCCCAGTTCGCAACACCCTCTTGTTATACCGACACTTCTCCAACGATCCCCGAAATCTCCGATTTCCGAAGGAACCTCTGCGGAGGAGAGAGTCCCGAAATCTACTTACATGCGTGCAGTATGATGCGTGGTCACGCGCGCGCGCACCTACGCGGGACTCATGCGAGGGAGTTATCATGATGATAATTTTTCATTGAAACTGAAACTGAAGTCTTGTTTCTTCAATATTGAAAGATAAATAATTATTGTGGGACAGTTTACCATCTGAGTTCGCTTTCCTATTGTACAATAATTACTCCAACAACGTAAGATGAAGATTAATCTCTCGATATTGAAGGAAATAGACTTTCAGTTTTGGAATATCAAATGTAAATATACTATCATTCCACGACCTGTTTCCAAGCTCAGTTGATAGAACCGAAGGTCGCGGATTCGAATCCCAGTCGCCATCGAGTAGTCTCTTACAGCCATTTGCGTTCAAGCACAAACCGCAAACATTTTCTCGCGTTTTTTTTTTACGTTTAGAACCATGCAGCCGTTACCGTTAAAAGCGGGCATCGTTTTACCGCCAAGTTAATACAATGCCAGCGCCCAGAGAATCGGTTATGTGGACGTAACTGTCCTGTTTTGATAAGCCTGAAGATACGTTTCAACGGTTTCATTGTTCGTGAATGTACGTCTGCATGTGTCGTGTGGATTATGAACCTAAACAGATTTTAGTCTGGAAACCCCTGACGACAAGAAGATTTCAAGAGAAGAATAATTAAAAGAATTCTTACGGAAGCCGGAAGGCAGCGATAGAGATACTGGCTATATTCAAAATTCTTTGGTCAAGATTATCTCGCTTATCGGCAAGCCTTGGCATTTCGGTGTTTTTAATACACCTTGAACTGTAGTACAGTCTAGGTATGGAAGCGATACTGCGAAGAATATACTGAAGCGGCTTATCGAATGGGTGGGCGGACGCACACAATGTAAATTGACAAATGAAGATCTAGAACTTATAGAAGACAAGTCCTCCAAATTGAGCGACCATCGATTTCGGAAATCGAAAATAACAAATAACGAACGTATTGTTTGAAATGGGAAGTTCCACGTCGATATCTGACAGAAATGAATTCACTGCGGTTCTCTAGACAAAGATACTTTTAATTCCCCGAAACTCAAATTGAACTAGCATTTTCAGCTATAGTCTTTACGCAAACACACAATTCGAACGTCAGGCTTATCAAAACATGACAGTTACGCCCACATAACCGATACTTTTGGCGCTGCATGGCATTGTATTAATTTGGCGGTAAAAAGATGCCCGCTTTTAACGGTAAAGGGCTGGTTCTAAACGTAAAAAAAACGCGAGAAAAGTTTGCGGTTTGCGCTTGAACGCAAATGGCTGTAACTCACCCGGTATGCTTTGTCACTCGGAATAGCACTTAATATCATTATGTTTGGTCGTATTGTCAGTGAAAGTATTCAATGAGATATTTATTATGTGACTGTTTAGTTAAAACTTACTTATGTATCTGTTATAAATAACTTTAGTTTGAATTTGGCATAGGGCAAGTTTTACGTATAAATATACATATTATGGAGATTAGACAATATCATTTTGTGAGCATTAGTAATTTAGTAATTTATGAATTGTCGTAGCCAATACATAAACGTATACCACATCACATGCGTAAGTTTTGATACCCAATGAAAACCCGTAGAAAAGTTCCTAGTGAGTTGGGTCACATTTCTTAATGTGTGAGGGGACTCCAAGCACTCGAAAACAATACAAATCTCGGGGCTACGCCCTCGGTTTTCATTTGTTTTGTTGTGTTTGGGCCCCCTGATGAAACACTCAAACTCATGCTTGATCTATTACATCAAAGATACTCTGATCCAAACACGCGGGAAATTGCGAGACTGGAGAAAAGCGTAACAAAACACGAGCCGTAGGCGAGTAGCCTACGTTCGAAAGTCGAGCAATTTTTTTTTTTGGTATTTCTTTTATAACATAATCACAAGTGAATATGATATACTGTCCGACATTTTCAAAAAATCGTTTTGGCGGGAATTTTCTGTGTTTGGATACTCTGATCCAAACACGGCAATTGACCAATCAGGGCTCGCGTAGTATACATGTTATTTTATAAATGTTGATATTATATGACAATGATGTCATTTTTCTATATATGGGCAATGGAACACAGCTTATACCTGGTCGGAATATACACTAAAAACTGTATTATACCGGTTTAACTGCTTTTGAAGACGTAAAACCTGGCCCACATATGACAAATCGAATGTAAAATGGCAGATGTGTTTTAACTGAATGGTCAGATAATGTCACATACAGTAGAATCGTTTGACTGATAATACTGCTGAGTATTTTACTCCGAAAGTCGTAAAATTCCGCCGTATTATCGGTCAAACCATTAATATATAGTATTATATCTAAATTTATTGTTGTGATTCCTATTTTTGTGTTCCATCATATAATTTGTAGAAAAATTATGTGAAAATAAGAAGTCTACTCAGTGAAAAAGAAACCCAGAAACTGCTTGATGTCAATTCTGATAGTGGTAAAAAGAATGTGATCGATTGGGACTTTGTCTTCAAGTACACACAAGCATATGTGAACAGAGAGATGGAGTGTTTGAGAAATCAGAAACCTAGGAACTCACAGACGCCATCGTCAACAGTCGCTAATAACAGAGAGAAAAAGAAAAAGGTAATGGTGATTTATATTACCGAAATTTATAATGCCGCGTTTTGTTTTTGTTTTCTTCTTTAATTTTCTTCTTTAATTAATTTGAAATTTTAAGTGTACATTAAATAGTAATGCTGTGATTCATAGTGATTGTTTAGATACAAAAAAAGTATAACGCTCGTTAACGAACTTACCAATATTAATTTTAATACAGAACTGGCCTCATTTAGATCCCTGATGCTCATATACTACTTTACTGCTCTTGTGAATACTTATAACCCTGACAATCCACGTTCTTTCAAAACTATATGTCCAAATTGTAACAATTCTTGAAGTGTTACCCGCAGCATTACTTGCTGTTTTTAGTATTTATTTCTATATTGTATGTTGTATATTGTGAAAGTTTTATTATAATTTTTTAACTTTAACTTTTATATTTTTGGGCCCGCGGTAATTGGCCTTCACGCTGTTGCGGTGACCCTGCCATAGGTTTAAATTTGTGTTTGTGTTTGAATAGTTTATTTTGTGATAACATACATGTATTTAGTCAAGTCTATGGCGAAGCTAATAAAATAAAAATAAAATAAAATAAATATGTCCAAAATAATTTTAGATTTGCCACTCTATACATGTGTACAGTTATTTAGCCATATGTTTTTGTTCAGTTAGGGCAATTTTACGATCACTGGACACATTTTTTTGCATAATGATGCAGTCATCCAATGACAACATTTGGGTTGATTTATCAATTTATGTAGTTCTTTGTCGTTACGTGTTGTAGTTATTCGCCGTCACGTGTTCATAGAATGTATTTTCGGCTAATATCACCATTATACGTCATTGTGAATGGGCAAAAGACTTTTTAAACCAGCATCCCCAACGAATTATGCTTTAGCTTATGGAGTAATCATGGAAACAAGTGGGCAGTTTTCAATCAGTTTCTTCTCCAAATTGAAAAATCTGGCAAAGCTTTGAAATTTTAATATTACCCTGCGATATGCATGTATCAAGCAGCCATTAGTAAACCTAAATATATATAAAGAGAGATATAAGCAATGTCATTTTCTGTTTTTATTAGGAGATAGTGGCATTGTTGAAGTTTGTCATCAAAATTGCTGATGAACGTAAGTGTTTTCAAGAGAGTAAGATTGTTTGGATTGGGTGTGTGCAAAACATACAGACTTCTAAAGAAAGCGAGTACCGCTAGTCCTATATCGTTTAGTATTTATTTTCATGGTGCAGTGCTGTGCAGTGTGTTGTGTTGTGTTGTGTTGTGTTGTGTTGTGTTGTGTTGTGTTGTGTTGTGTTGTGTTGTGTTGTGTTGTGTTGTGTTGTGTTGTGTTGTGTTGTGTTGTGTTGTGTTGTGTTGTGTTGTGTTGTGTTGTGTTGTGTTGTGTTGTGTTGTGTTGTGTTGTGTTGTGTTGTGTTGTGTTGTGTTGTGTTGTGTTGTGTTGTGTTGTGTTGTGTTGTGTTGTGTTGTGTTGTGTTGTGTTGTGTTGTGTTGTGTTGTGTTGTGTTGTGTTGTGTTGTGTTGTGTTGTGTTGTGTTGTGTTGTGTTGTGTTGTGTTGTGTTGTGTTGTGTTGTGTTGTGTTGTGTTGTGTTGTGTTGTGTTGTGTTGTGTTGTGCGCAGCGCAACGCAGTGCAGTGCAGTGCAGTGCAGTGTAGTGTAGTGTTATTCTGTAATTCACATTGCTAATGCTGAATTAAACGGAATCCAACTATCTGTCCAGTCTTCCTGATGATCGTTTAAACAACATACACACCGCATTCAATCGTTGTCCGCAAATCCATTCGTAACCTTGGTATTGAAATTAAATTCAATGACAATGGTCATCCTGTCCTTTCGTCGCAAAACTCCGGCTCTGTTCTTGCTAAAGAAGGCAGTCGTTTCCTGCATTTCCATGTTCAAGACCGATTCGCTTCTGCTCTATTTGCTTTTCCTGATCAAGGCAAAGTTGCTCGGGCGCTTACCACTGACACCTTCGCCAATGATTCTACTTGGCAATACAATGGCCTCAACATCCGTTTTAGAGACTGTCGTTTTATCCTTTGTGCTCGACTCAATTTCCTTCCACTCAATAATGTCAAGAGTCAGTGGTCTAATGCCAGCCCAAAATGTCGCCGTTGTACTTCAGATTAGACCCTTCCTCATGTCTTGTGTTACTGCCTTCCTAACATAGTAGACCGTATCACCAACGCCGTTCAACATGGTACCATTACACCGACAAACAAGTTCGTGCTGCCAGCTCTCGTTTACGTCCTGACATTGTTGTGGAGGGCATTAAAGTTCTGATTATCGATGTTTGCTGCCCTTTTGACAATAACGCTAAAGCCCTTCGTGATGCTGAACATCGCAAAATCACTAGATACGAAGGGCTGCATGAAGCAATTTTTCATTGGTCAAGGAAAGCAATACGATGTCTTTGGTTTTGTGGTTGGTGCTCTTGGCTCTTGGCATCCGGGAAATGAAAATGTCTTACAGCACCTTGGAATGTCGAAAAGATATCGTTCCCTTTTCCGGAAACGTTTTTGCACGGACGCAATTCAAGGCTCAACAAACATTTGCCGTGAACATCTTGGCTTAACTGAGGACAACTTGGAAATAGAAGTTGATCCTGAATAAACTGTTTATATTGACTTTCATTAATTTCTTTATATTAGAGAGTTTACTTTTATTTTGAACTTCTCTAAACCTATTAATTTATTGTTTTTTAAAAATACTTTTTTAAAGTACTTCATGTATATAATTATCTATATTGTATGACCATTAATGGCACTTATTGTTATCTCGAAGGACTTAATCAAGACCCATCACTTGTAAATTTTAAATTGACATCTAGGATTAGGGGGGAAAGTTAGGGTTACTACGTCCCAAAGGAGTCTGAGAATGAATAAATAATAAGGTGAATATGACGTAGTGAGATTAGGGTTAGGGGGTCATATAGGAGCACGAGACATAATGACGTAACGCGATTAGGGTTAGAGGGTCGCAAAGGAGCATGAGAATGAATGACGTAGTAAAAACCCCGGGGGGTTGGCTAAAAGCGGGGGTACGGGGGTGCCGCGACTAGGGTTAGAACTTAGTGACGTAACGCGCCGCTATAAAATGAATACTAATGAGATGAGGGGCTACACACCGTTTGCATACTAATTACTTCCGCCGCCATATGGGGGGGTATCACTACTGACAAGACCCCTGAAAAATAAAACGGGGCCTGTTGTTACGCGGGCGTTCCGTGATATACTAGATAAGGGACGCGTGCCGAAATATCTTCACACCGATCAAGGAACAGAGTATTTAAACGCCTCGTTTCGGAGTCTTATGCGACAATATGGCATTCACTTTTTTACGACAAACAGTGAAACGAAAGCAAGCATAGCCGAGAGATTTATTAGGACGTTGAAACAGAAGATTTACCGCTATTTCACCGCGAACAACACCACGCGCTATATTGATGTATTGCAAGACTTGGTTTTTGCTTACAACCACAGCTATCACCGTTCGATTAAAGAAATACCAGCCAACGTTAGCAGAGACAACGAATATAAAGTAAGGCAAACACTATACGGAGAAAAGCAGAAAAGGGTCAAATTCAAATATAAAGTCAGTGACCTAGTGAAAATAAGCAAAATGCGCAGAATGTTTGAAAAGACTTACAATCAGGGTTGGACAGAGGAGAACTTTACTATCGCAAAGCAAATTGCACGCCAACCACCCGTGTACAAACTGAAGGACTACGACGGTGAAGTACTTGAAGGTATTTTCTACGGACATGAGCTTCAGCGTGTTGTAAAAACGGACAATGTTTATCGTGTGGATAGTATTCTCCGGACTAGAACGAAAAATGGTCGAAAACAATACTTTGTGAGCTGGAAAAATTATCCGGCTAAGTTCAACAGCTGGGTTGATGAAAAGGATATAAGCCCTATAAAGTAACCCTCGTTGATTAGTTGGGTGTTCACCGTCGCAATGCAGAGGTCAAAAGGATTTTTCTTAACTTTACCTAGCAATAGTAGCTTGGACACATTTCCTTTAAATACTGTAGCCAATTTTAAGGTGCAACTCCCTGAGACCATTTCACTGGAAGGCGACTGGGAAGTGGCCTTGGTTGAAATGCTATATACTCGTACCTGGAGCACCATAAGAGGGGGTGTTCAACAAACTTTTATCTGTGATCCAGGGACAGGTGGCTCTGAGACTGGACTTATTGACAGTGGTCACGATAGCGTGCCTGATCTCGTTAAAGCTTCGAACGACAAGATGTCGACAGACACACAAGCTAAGATCAAGTTTACATATAATCGACGTACACGAAAAGTCACAGTCGACGTGAAAAAAGGGGCAAACGTTTGGTTCACTGGCGATATTGCTGCTAGCTTGGGTTTCGATCAAGACGCTTGGATTAAGAAGAAAACAGTTAGTCCTTATGTGGCGGATATTAATGGCGGTTTTTCTACAATGTTCGTATATACTGCAATTTGGTGAGCGATCAAATAGTTGGAGACAAGCAAGTGGCTTTGCTTCGCGCTGTTCAGGTCGATGGAGAATATGGCGATATAATTACAAAAACCTATCAGAACCCTTTATACATTCCTGTTGGTGTCAAAAACTTCGAAACGGTTGAAGTCGATTTAAGTGATGGTTCGGGAAGACGAGTTCCATTTGAGTACGGTCGTTCGATCTGTACACTTCATCTTAGACCAAATCACTCTATTTATCCTTGAGACTGATGAATTATTGGCAAAGTGGGGGAGCTTTACCCATGTTTGTTGGAGGTCGAGTGCAAAGAGGATATGGCCGGTTTCGTACGCAACGCGGCAATGGCTTGGGCGGTGTTTTAAGAAGATTATTTCGCAGCGCAGTACCCTTTTTAATTCGAGGTGGAAAAGAAGTTGGTAGACACGCTTTAAAGGCGGGCGTTAACATTGGAGAGGATGTATTAGCGGGAAAAAACGCGAAGACTGCCGCCGAGTCCCGTCTGACAGAAGCGCTCGGTAACGTTACAAAGAAGGCAATCGATCACGCAAAAGGACACTTCAGTGCACAAACTGGCAGAGGTCGTGGTATTAAACGACGGGCAAAACCTAAGCCTGGCACTTCGAAGAAAACACGCAAAGCGAACACATCTAAACCAAAGCGAAACACTGTTAATTTCAAGGAGTCAACTTGACTCCAAAAGTGGAGTAAAAAAAAAGGTACAGATTGACTCCTTTTTTGGAGTAATTTTTACTCCAAAATGTTTACTCCCTTTTCGGAGTACTTTTTACTCCAAAACTGGAGTAATATCTACTAATAGGAGTTAAAATTACTCGAATATGAGTTAAAATTACTCCAGAAACGGAGTTAAAATTACTCCAGAAACTGAGTTAAAATTACTCCAGAAACGGAGTTAAAATTACTCCTATTTAGGAGTAGTTGAACTCCAAAATTGTGACTCCCTTTCTGGAGTAAGTTTAACTCCAAAAAGAACTAGCTACCGCAAGATAATCACCCTAAAATTACAGTAACCACTTAATTACAGTCAACTCTCAAAGCAGACACTTAGAGTCAAAACTTTAAGATGAGGATTTCATGGAAGTGAGAACAAAAATGCAAATCATGTAAAGCATATAATGTTTCGTAAATCATGTAATACAGCAACATATGTAAGACACCCTAGTATAACAAGACAATCATGTAAGTGTTCTCTATTTGCTCAATTCCTGGATTTGACTGCCACTCGTTGCTTCGCCTCACAGTCCCTGTCCATAATAGCGGCCTCCAAAAATAGAAATACATTTTTTGTTGAGCTGGGATACTCAACATTAAATATGTAGTAGCATGCAGCCTAACAAGACTGCCAATGCCAGAATAATTGGTACTGAGCTGTTCAATTTGGCAATAATCTTGCCCTCTCCAGCAATGTAGAGGGGAGTTACATCACTCATATCACCTGCTCCAACAAGTTTTGGGGCCAATGACTCATTAAAACACGATCAAGTCGGTTTTCTTTGTTCTTTGCAGGTTTATATATGGCTAATAAACCTATTAAGAACAATAGAAGATTTTGAAAGCAGGCGGCGTCTTTTGAATTGTCTCGGGGGAAAATGGGGTTTATGGGCCGATTAGCTGATTTACATCTGCGGTCGGGACTATATATATAATCCCGGGGATTATATATATAATCCCTATGAATTGATAATTGCCCAATTCATAGGGCGCCTGCTACAACATAGTCAATCGAGATATGGTCTGGAAACTCAGCTAAAGTCTTTGGTCTATCTTTTTGTTCGCCTTTATGCATTTTTGTGCACGGTGCACGGTCACTGAACACATTGTATTTCAGTAAAATGAACGAATTGTCCAATAGCAACGTTTCACTTCAATCACTCAACCGTGCTATTTAAATATTAATAAACCTAAAACAAAGGATGTGCACGGTGTAAAGGTGGATTTCCATTCAGTGCATTTTATCGCGCGATCGACTTTTTGCGATCGCTTTCTTTTGAATTGTGGGTTGTCAAGCGGAACGCATTTCATTAGCTTTGGTTGAATACACACATTTCAAAAGAAAGCGATCGAGAAAAGTCGATCGCGCGACAAAATGCACTGAATGGAAATCCAGCTTAAAGGCGGTTTTCCACTAGGCGAAAAATGTCGCGCGAAGCGACATTTTCTTTTGTCTCGCAAGCTCTCGAGTGGAACTAATTAGCCAAGACAAAAGAAAAATGTCGAGTCGGTCGACAAATGTCGCCTAGTGGAAAACCGCCTTAAGGTACGGTTCAACATAAAATCACAGCTCATTATAGGCGCTTTGAAGTTTGCCGAGTTTCCAGACCATATTTCGATTGACTATGGCTACAACTATCTCGTATGGTAACGCCGGTAGCGCCCACATACGAGAAGGTGAGCAAGGGTTTGCTTTTCGCTCACGTAATTTACGAGAGGAAGGCAAACCAATGAAAATCATCAAAATCTGCTGGTTGAGTCAGCACTTTATTCCACTGAACGTTGAGCATAAAATGTGGGATTGATACTGCATCAATACGCATGCCCAATGCTATAATGATATGTGGTACTAATTATTCATCTGACTAATTATTCAAACTAGCTTGTAGAAGTCTGTGTGTGTGTTCAATGAACCATTACGTACTTCTCAAGTTTGTTTAATAAACTGCTTTGGAGTCTTATTATTTCATAAAATATCGTTAACATTCGACATACCAATGTCCTTCTACACTCGGTAAAGGCTATTTTTTTAGAAAACCTTCTTCAATTGTGTTTTAAGTAGGTTAAAAACCTCGAACCTCGGCTTTAAGCCAGATTAATCCCTCGGGGCCTGCGGCCCCTCGGGTTATATCCGGCTTAAAGCCTCGGTTCTCGGTTTTTAACCTATACTTAATGACAGCATCAATTGATTCATCATCCTATATAAAAGTTAAAATGATATACTGGTAAATAACAGCAACATAAATGAAAACATGGCTTACAAGTGTTTACATGGGAACTGGGCTGGTTTGCCTTGTATGAACAACCCTTTGTGCTATTGAACTAGTTCACCTCTCTTATAAACAACTGCTTACACAAATTACTAACAGTCAAACTTACAGAGCAAATTTTGAGCAGCTCCGAACCAGTTGTACTACGTTCTTTCATCAAAACTGGAAGCACTAACACTGCGACAGTCTCCTCAATGCCTATATATCTCCTGAAATAAGCACCCAGGGCACTTAATCGATTAAATACGGTAATAATATGTCTGAGTAAAGTACGTTGTTATTATATTAAGAAAATTAGACAATAGACAAGTTCGGCAGCAGCAGTAAATCAGGACTAATTGGAATTATTTTGAAAAGCAATCCATCACCCATGACCGAATGTACTTCAAAATAAGCCAAATTTTATTTTGTCTTGATCACTCACGACCCACTGCTGCTGACGAACTTGTCTATTTTCCCTTATTATCTAATTGTTAAATAGTTCCGGATAGTAGATATAGTGAATTTGTTCACATATTTACAAATCTTATTTGACATTTTCACAATTTAAATTCATATTTGGCCTGTTTTAAACGAAACTAAATCTTGGATTTGCATTATTCCATTAGATACTAACTGTATTATTTGTAAATTATTTACTTCAATACAGAAGTTGCGTTTTACTCCACTAGGAATTAAAATGACTCCTGGAGTAGAAAAATCGGGTTAAATTAACTCCAGGAATTTTAGTCAAATGTGGGAGTTATTATAACTCCAATTTTACTCCACTGAGATATTGTCAGTTGAATATTTACTCTGTTATGGGAGTACAATTTACTCTATCTGGAGTTAAAATAACCCCTGGAGTAAAAATATGTGGGTTAAACTAACTCCAATAATTTTACTCCAATATGAGAGTTATTATAACTCTAGTGGTGGAGTTAATTTTACTCCAATGGGAGTAAAATTGAAAATATCTCATCAAAAAGAGTTCATTCAACTCCAATATAGGAGTCAAAACAACTCTGAAATTTTAACTCCTATGCAGGGAGTTATTTTAACTCCCTTCCTAGAGTTAAAATAACTCCTTGAAATTATATTAACAGTGAAGAAACGAAAGCATAACGATGTATTCGGCGTATAAACATGTTGAAAGGCGTGCACGACGAGTCTGAAGGTTGCAACAAAAGCGAGCTTAATCTATTTACAGTACCGCCTACGCAAGTCACTGTTGAAAAAAGTACATTTGTTGATTATTATCCTGTATCAACACTGGGTGAAGATTTATTTTATTTTTTATTTTATTTTTATTTTACAAGATTTGCCAGATAAGAGACACGTACAATCAACAAATATAAAGGAAATAAATAGTGAGATAAATTAAATACAAAGGCAGGGACTGACCACAGAGATAAATCTCCAATAACGGGGTCCCAATAAATAAATAAATAAATAAATAAATAAATAAATAAATAAATAAAATCGATCTAACAACACACTCTCACAGATAGACTGTGGAGCGAACGAGTTGTGTAGCACTTAACACATACAGATTTAAATGTTTTCGGGTTTTCCGGATCATAGATATCATCAGTAAGATCTAGATAGTATTTGTACAAAGCAGTTTTGAATGATGCTATAGATCTAGTAGTGTCTCTTATGGAACCAGGGAGAGTGTTCCAGACACTGGGAGCTCTAATAAAATAGCTGTTCTGAAAACTTACTGTTCTACATTTTGGTAGATTTAGTACGAGGCCATTACTAAGATTGGTATACCTGGTTACTCGTAAAGGAACCCTAATAGAGATATTTTTGTTACAGTTCTTAGTTATACATTTATATAGATAAACTAGATCTAGATATTCGTGCCAGTAACATATTGGGAGGATACCGATAGAATGAAGTCTTTCCTTGTACGAGACATCTGTACGATAAGGGAGCGATAAAATAAACTTGGTCGCACGTCGTTGTACGCTTTCAATGGCAAGAATGTTATTCACCGTTTGGGGTGCCCACACTTGACTACCGTAGGCCAGCTTGCTTCGTACAATTGAGAGGTAGAGGACCTTTCGGACTTTATGGTCGTGGATATCAGCCGCTGATCGTTTGATAAAGCCCAGCATCTTGTTGGCCTTGGACGATATTTCCTGGACGTGTTTGTTCCATTTCAGGTCAGATGTAACAGTTATCCCAAGATCTTTTTGATATCTGGATCGCTTAATGGGGGTGTCAAGAAGTTGATACTGTGTGATGATTGGTCGAGTGCTTCTAGAGATGTTTAGAACACCACACTTACTTTGGTTTAAGTCCATTTTCCAATCGTGGCACCACTTGACGAGACTGTTAAGATCCAACTGCAGATTGTTGCTATCTTCTATATTTTGGACAGTGCGGTAATACTTGGTGTCGTCTGCAAACATTGCCACATCTGTTCCACTGGAAATAGACCGAGGAAGGTCGTTAACGAAAACAAGGAATAGGAGAAGTCCAAGGATTGACCCCTGAGGCACTCCAGACAAAACCGGGAGTGTTTGAGAGGTTTCACCAAGTACAGTAACTCTCTGGTAACGCCCAGAGAGGTAATTTCTAAACCAGCGTAGAAGATTACCTCTTATGCCAAACTGATTGTGAAGCTTGACCAGCAGGAGGTTATGCCTAACCTTGTCGAAGGCTTTTGCAAAGTCGAGGTAGATAGAGTCGACTTGGTATCTGTTGTCTAACGCATTGTTAATGTCCTGGAGAACATGTAAAAGCTGTGACGTCGTCGATTTGCCCTTGAGAAAGCCAAATTGTAGATCGTGGAGCTGAGCTGACACGTGATCTATAAGCCTGTTGTAAATGCAACGCTCGAATACTTTTGCCACAAGAGATAAGAGTGATATTCGTCTGTAATTGGATGCTTCCCCCGCAGGACCCTTTTTTTAAATTGGGCTGATGGATAAGCTTTTGTTGAACAGCTCGCACAAAGATAAACATATGAAACGATGAACAGCTTTTCAGTAGTTTCGCAGGGATTTTGTCAAGTCCAGTCGCTTTGTTCTCGTCAAGATTTCTAAGTACGCAGATTTGGCCCCTATCCTGGCAATATTTATTTTAAAACCCTTGAAGCATCACTAGCAATCGATTGCAATTCCCTAAACACTTTATGCAAATCAACAAACCTGGGTGATAGTTCAAAACAATATATATTCTACCATATTTCTTTAACGATTTCTTAAGGGTCACACCTTAACTCCTTACAATTTTTTGTGACCGAACGGATGTTAGAGTGCAAACAACGAATGAGAGAACGCCTTTGGACGCATAAATTGAAATATTTGCTCCTTGGGGCTTATTGTTTGAATATTTTATATTAGTTATGTTAATTTAAAAGTGTAAAACGTGTAGTCTTGAGAAGGATTTTGAGGTTTTGACTTTGCCATTGGGAAATGAATCAAGAGAAATAATGGAGAAGATGATAAAGACATTCTTGAAGACAGCGAAGCCTAGTAAACGACTATTGGTTTGCTTGAGAAATTCAGACTTGAACATCACGAGGAAGTTTATGAAAGAAACTTGCGAGAAACCGAGAGATGACCCCGAAGAGAATTCGCCCATGCACGCATGAGCAAGCTATAGCGTGCTTTGGGATGGGCTTCTTTGGAGTTCATGGCCGAATGAGAAAAGCCTTTGCTGACTACAGAAGGACGCTTCTTGGATTTGTTGAAAAGGTGAGTACAATGAAGGAGAAGGTAAATACGATGAAGGGTTGAGGTGTTCGCAACGAGAAAGAGGAGAAGAGTTTGTGGGACGTTTTAAGACGAACAATGTAGAGGTTAAAGGGGAAGAGTTGACGAGGCAAACCTTAACAGTTAGAGCTAGTTTCCTTTAAAGTCTTTAAGAAACAACCAAGCAAAGTATAGGCAGTGTGGGAGAGAAAAGAGAATGAATAAATTCACTGTTATGTAAATATACAAGATTACAACTCATGACTTATTTCTATTTTCAGATGTTTTCTCAAGTGCAGGACTATAGAATTTCACGTGTCAAAAATCTTGGACGACTTTGCCTATGGACATGCAGACGGACAGTGGAAAGACGTCTTCTATTGAAGCGAGTACTGAAAAATATTGTTATACTGTAATTATCACGTTCACTAAAGCGCAATTCGGCTTCGTTCGTGAGCGTCCGTACAACGACAACGTTCATACATGCGAATAAGCTTTCTGATCGATGATCTTATGCCTTCATCATGTGATTGACGAAACATCTCTACACACATAGTCAAGTACACCCGGGCTCATGACATAGAGGACCTTGTTTAGCATCCAGTATCCACAAAAACACAAATTCTTTTTGGTGTGATATTTACAAATCAGTATATAGGCGAGTGAGGTAAAACTTCAGGGGCGATTTTGGAAAATCCAGAGGGATGGGGAGTCATAAAGGAAATCCCTACCGTGGTGGGGGTATGGATATTTTCTGGAACTTAACACATTATGCACGCGTGTCATGACGTCAAAATGTTTAATTTGCATGTCAAACAAACTGAAATATGTCAAACAAACTAAAATATCTCAAGAATGAAGCAAGGAAACGAAAAACTGAAAAAGATGTTACTCTATCATTTTAAGTGTTCTTTCAAATAAGAAAAACTTAATTTCCATTTCATTTGCACTTCAATTAATATTTTTATTTATTTTGTCACAATACAAAATCGTCATATATATTTTACATAAAATTCTATTTTTTAGATGCCACCATATAAAGAAAGTAAAACAAAATTGTATGTACAGTTGAAAAAGAAGTCGTGCAACAAAAATATTGAGGCAGCTGATTGCAGCCATGCATTACTTAATCTCGGTAAATAAACTAAACGAAATTATAATAATAATATGCATGGAGAGGATTAATTCAGATAATAAATATTATATATATTTAAGCTATTGTAAATGCAGCAATCTGATTGGCTACTCAATATCTACTTGTCAATTGTTGGTGTGCACCTAGACTTGCTCCAAGTCCGCCTCTTAGCGCTAGTTTTTGCGGGTGGAAAGGCGGGCGAGCGGAAAGGCGAGCGAGCGGAAAGGCGGGAGGAAAGAGGCGGACTTGTTTCACTTGAATATTTTTGAATCTAATTAAATATTCTGGCGGGAAATCGCTAAAATGTACATCGCCCTGTTTTGACATGTTTCGGGTTGTCGTACATGCAATGGAAAGTGGTTGTACCCCTACTAAAACGTTTTCAAGAGTCTGTTTACCTCCAACTTCCAAAGAATGTTAAATCACGGATATTAGATACTGTGGATCCGAATTACGTCACCGGTCGAAAAATTCACCTGTAGATTTTGGCGCGCTGCAGGTGGGAAAAGTCCTTTTCAACGAGGAACCGAAAGGTCAAAAATGTCGAAAGGTCAAAAAGGTTTGAAAAGGACTTTGAGAAAGTCTAGTGTGCACCTTGTACACAGTAATGCCTTGTTGAATGAATTTGAAAAAGGTTTTTCATCCGATGGTCTGCAATTATTGATAAATTTCATTCAACATGGTGAAAATATCTTTGTCCTTCTAATCTCAGGGCATTGGTTGCACACCAAATTATACAATATATATTTATATATTTTAGGTGACAACATTAACCGTCACCACCTCCAGCATCCCTAACCACCCTAGACAAGGCTCAGTGAGTGACATCATTCATGCTTATAATATCAAAAGAAAAGTATTAGGAAAATGTGGATTGATCACACAAGAAAGACTTCCAACTTCTACCGGATTTAAAATCAAAACACTTTCGTCTCAAAAAAGGTATTGCTTATATTTTTTACAAAGTATTTAATTTCTGCAGGGTGTTAGCACTACCGCCAAAACTTTTGCGTTAAATGCAATTTTTCCAATTTGGGTGTACCAAAAACGATTTAATTTATAAAATATAGAATTTGAAAATTTCATCATGTACTAAAATTCAGTGATTTTCCAACTATCTATCTTGTTCATTCTGACTTTTGAGGCCAATGCTAAAAAGATATAAAATCAGGGTTTTTCCCTTTTTGGCTAACACTCTGTTAGTTTTCTGTTGTTTTAATGTCTGGAGAAGTGAGTATCAGTATTTTAATTTCTTCATGTACTGTATAATAAATGAGCAGGAGTGTTTTATGAGATATAAAGACACGAGGCGAAGGCGAGTGTTTTTATATCTGATAAGACACAAACTGCGAGTTTATTATACGGCTTCAAAAACGAACCACTTGGCAAGTTGATTGGCGGAGTTAGTTTGAAAAATAACCTTGTCCAGGCCGAGAAAATCAAAGCTAAAGTTTCTGGAAATCAGGAGAAATATTTATCACGTATAAAGATACAATACGGTCATGATTTTCTTTTGGATTTTCCTCATGAATTATTAATGAGTTTTTGAAGGTGAAATAACATTCGAGATAAGTTTGTCAAAACACAAGTTTACTATTTACCCACAAACTAACCTGAAAGTTCTTTTTTGATGTTTTAAAATGTGAGGCAATAACCAACTTGTTTAGACTTAAGCGTGCTGCGAGCTTTTTGATTGGCTTAAAACATAATCAATTTTATTGGTTTGATCATTAACGATGTAGTTATTTCGGTAATCAACATAATCTGAAGTCATCAAATTAGTTATGGCAGCTGTTCTCTTGACAAATCAAATCCAAAAAAGACAAACTTTTGTTTGTCGTGCAATATATATTCTATCGAGAATAATAATTGACTCATCAAATCGGTGTTACTAATTACCAGGATCAATTTTAATGCTCATAATGTGAAAAATGGGTCCAGTTTCCACGGATTGTGACCCTAATCAGACAGGTGTATTTATGCGGTGCCAACATTGATACAGTCATAACACGTCAACTATACACTGTCACAGCATTTTAATTTTGAATGTATTTGTCAGCTATGGAAAGTTCAAGTTCAATTTATTGCACACTATTTTTATTTTTATCTATTACATCGTGAAGATTAATTATAAACTAGAAATACATGAATGCAACAACCCCTCGCCTGCTTTATATGCATTTTTTAACCCCACCCCCCCCCCCCCTCCCCTAATTTCTGTTTTTGTTGTATTAATGACACACAGATCATCTTTAAATTTTATATGCCTATATGTATTTTTGAAACACACACCCCCTGATTAAAATATTAAAGCCCTTCTGATATGCATTTATAGGGTGACTAACTGTTTACTTTCAGATTTCTGATTTGAAAATTGAACATATGAAAGCAAAACTTAGGTTTCATTAATTGAACTATAGCTGTAAAACATATATTCATTGTTTATAGGTTTCCAAGAGAATTATTTTTAGCAAGTCTTTAAATGGCTTCCCTCTGTTCTGCATACATGTTTTGCAAAGGCAGAATTAAAAGTTAACAGTTCCAAAACTACGTTTATAATATAAAGTCTGAGATAAAAACAATTCAGTAGAATCGGATTCCAGAACGAAATATTAAACAGACAACGTTTCTGGCGAAAATTTGGAAATACTGCCTAGAAAATCGGTCGGCCCATGAGTATTATAAATAATAAGAAGTGCATATACACAGTTAGTCGATGAAAAACACCACGTCCAGATAAGTTTTACAAGTTTTTAAAAAGGTAAGCACGAATATAAGTGGAGCTGTATATCATTTAGGTTTAAGCGAAAACATGAAAACAACACAATGTATTAAACTTTATATAATAGATGCTAGATTAAGTTTAACGGACGAGTGACTATACAAGGGCTTTTATTTAAACGTATTGCTGGTCTTGGAACTTAATACAATGAATCCAATCAGCAAAATAAATATACAAATCCCCTACCTGAGTTACCACAAACACTGCCAATTCAGATCGACTTTTTGTTTACCATGCAGCGTTTAGTGTCTTTAGTATCTTCAGGTTTTCTGGTTTCTCTTCAAGATATATTAAACCGCCGTTTGTTGTTTTAGTAGAGCGGGCTCCATTTCGTTTCTTTCGTTTCGCAAAATATAGCCATAGATTTAGTTTAAAATTTTGTGGTGCTTCATTGTCAGTCACCAGTACAACAATTCTTACCGCATGACACCCTACGACGTATATATATATATATATATATATATATATATATATATATATATATATATATATATATATATATATAAACAGCTTCCAGATTTTCGTCTGCCTTGCTTTTTCTACACGCGTGTAAAATGAACTCCACGCGTGTCGAGATTAGCACCCTCACCGGGCTCCGGGCCTTCGGCCCGTCGCCCGGCTCGGGGATAAACATCGTATATATTGTACAGGGAAAATTTTGAAATATTTTGAGAATGTGTACAGTGGCCAAACAATGAATTAAAGGCTCAATTCTGTCTTTGCTTTCACAGCTTTGCTTATTTTCCCATCCACCATTATTCTCTCAAACAAATTGGTCTGTAGTGTACTATAAAAGCCACCTTCGGTTGTTGTCCAGGTGGCCCGCCCGCTGGGGCTGGGGG
Source organism: Corallium rubrum (assembly GCA_964035015.1). Classification (NCBI taxonomy): domain Eukaryota; kingdom Metazoa; phylum Cnidaria; class Anthozoa; order Scleralcyonacea; family Coralliidae; genus Corallium; species Corallium rubrum. The sequence goes on along the minus strand of CAXIUP010000264.1, from coordinate 79,814 downwards.
GACTCTCCAACTTTAATTCTAACTTGTCTATTTTTAAAACTGCTAAAAAGCAAATAGTTAGTATCATACAGTGTGTGTTGGTTGGTAAAAAGGTAAACACACCGTAAGCATACAAAACAAGGTAGTCAATGTCTATATATGTACATCATAAACAAACTAAAATATTAAATTCTTAGTAAGATAAAGAACAAACTTGAATCAGACTTGTACATAAAACCAACAGACAGGACACTACTTCTACATAACAATTCTTTTCATCCAAAGTCTTGTAAAAAATAGTATTGTCTGTAGTCAGGCACTTCGCTATCGCCGTATTATTACAGATGATACTAAATCATCTAAGACTTAATAACCTGTCAGATATACTGACCCACCGTGGTTACAAACAAGAAACAATACAGACTGCTTTTCAACAGGCCAAACAACATACACAACTAGAACTACTAAACAAGGAACAGCACAAAATTGACAACAAAAGGGCTACACTTTCCATTCCATACAACAGCAATACAACATTGGACAAATATTACGAAAACATTGGCACATAATAGAACAAGATCCTACATTGAACATTCTCTGGCCAGAAGCACAATTGTGCATATCAAAGAAATAAGAATCTTAAAGATTCTCTTATTCGTGCCAAACTACAAGATAACAATATAACGAACAATACTCAATAACTACAACACAGAATACAGTACATGTACATGTACATCAACATTAACTGAGACAAGTCAACCCAAAATGTTCTTTCCTACAAAGATAACCCAATCTCGACAAGACAACATCAACACCATATTGCACAAGACATCCACACTGAAAAATAGACAACACAGCCTCGATACCTCCAAGACAGCCAGGACACAGCAATGTCAATCTTGTCATGTTTTCCATCAAAACATTAACGAATATCCGTCTGCATTCCTTAGCCTTTGAAACTGACAACGTGAGATCACTGCAATACGATTGGTCCATTTGCTTACTTTTGAATTCTCTGGCCAAAAACGTTTACGATTCCAAGTGTCTCTTAATACATGGAGTGCAGTAAGGGACCGGTCATAAAGTACTGGGGGTGGGTCATCAATTTTTCAGCTGCAAAAAGGGGGTGGGTCATTGAAAACTGAACACCAGTTTAGGGGTGGGTCACTGTTAAATCTGCTTGATTTAATATGGATTTTTAAATGGTCCAGTATATTAAAAATGTTTTATTTTATTTTAATAATAAAACATATAAATCTGAAAAAACAACAACTTTATATCAAAACAAACGTGGCTATTTTGTGTGTGTGTCCTAAGTTCAAACTTCAAAGTCTGCAATGTCAACATCAATATCATCCTCCTCCTCCTCCTCATCTTCATCACTGTCTGTATTATCCCCATTGTTGATAACCTTAAACCTTTAAAACTGAAGGCAGTAGGAGTGGATATATCTTCAGCAAGGCACTTTTTTAGTAAACTTCTTTTCCTGCACAAGAATCTTCAGCCACCTTGTATCTCTCAGACCTAATCTTGAAACATTGTCTAAATTTATGTCAGATACATCAGCCACAATTGTATCAGAATCAGAAGGTGTGATGAGAGAAAACAGTCTCTTGCAATTTGTGTCCTGGTGCACAAGTTTACGTTTCTTACTTTTGGTACGATTTTCTTTTTTCTTTCTCTTATTGGAGACAAATAAGCTTGCTGTGGGATACATTCGCTTATGTTTTAGAGCAATCTCTTCTAACTTTACCATTGCTGTACTAATATCATTTTTCAATTTCACAAGATTGCCAAAGCACTCTTCATTAAATTTATGGGCACACTGTTCTCCTGTGCGGATCTTTCCACTTTTCACAAAAAGCTTTTCATCTTCTACTTGAAGTGAACTTTTCAACGTCTTTGCTTTCTTGTTGACACCCTCCAATCGTTCAATGTTGAATTTTATTGATTGGGAATCAGATGGATTGAGAATTTTATCTTCTGCAAGCAGTGACCCCGCTGATTGCTGAATGTTTGTATCTAAGATTGATTGAAGATTCTTCTCCAGTGACTCAATGCTTTGGTGTAAGTCATACTGTCTTCGTCCTTCTGTATGGAATTGTTTAACAAATTCCCTGCTATTTTTGGACAATTTCCACTTTCTATCATAGAACTGGGGTTAAGAACCTTCTCGTTTAGAAATTTTGCTCTTTTTGACTGTGAGTGTGGTATGTAACCAAACTTCTTTTCTTTCCAAGGTGTAGAATTTTTTCCTGAATCTTTTAATACTTTCGACCGATTTTGACTTATACTTGGGCTATGACTTGATTGTGCATTCTCCCAAAATCTTTGGAATCGTCTTATGCACCTATCAATGTTAAGCACCCAGGGGGGGAGGCCGGGCAATAGGTGGGGATTAGACTTTTTAATATTTTTTTTGAGTAAATGCCCCAATACGGGGCTGCCACCAGAGTTAAATAGTGAAAAATTCCCCTCATTGGGGACGTCCAGATTTGTCAATTCCCCCACTAAATACTATCAATGAAAAATTTACTATATTATTTAATAATATACATATAAACACATTCTTAATCTGACAAAAATGTTCCTATTTATACATTCTCAATATATTGACTATACAATATTCAGAACATATAAACGTTTATAATATAATTTATAATACTTGTTCAAATGTTCATTTTTTAAATATAGATCAATAAAAATTCATCTGGCCATGGCCATGGTCTCTACGAATCTACAATACAACATTTAAATATTATTTATAACACATATCTTTCCTGTACTTACCAATAAATATTTCAACAACATTATTCAGGTTTTTATCTTTAAATGCTTGAAAAGATTCTCCACAATCTGCTCGTAGTTCTCGTACTTTGCTTCGCTGAGTTCGCCCGCACGAAACATGCTAGACTTGCTCCAAGTCCGCCTCTTAGCTCTAGTTTTTGCGAGGCGGGAGAGCAGAAAAACGGTCGAGCGGAAAGGCGGGAGGAAAGAGGCGAACTTGTTTCACTTGCAGGTTTTTGAATCTAATTAAATATTCTGGCGGGAAATCGCTGAAATGTACATCGCCCTGTTTTGACGTGTTTCGGGTTGTCGTACATGCAATGGGAAGTGGTTCTACTCCTACTAAAACGTTTTCAAGAGTCTGTTCAACTCCAACTTCCAAAGATAGCACTTGCATAGCAATTTAGCCTGAATATAATTGCTTCCCGAATTGCGTCACCGGTGCAGGTGGGAAAAGTCCTTTTCAACGAGGAACCGAAAGATCAAAAATGTCGAAAGGTCAAAAAGGTTTGAAAAGGACTTTGAGAAAGTCTAGATCATATTATGCGGATAGAGAAGCTTTAGGAATTGTAACATGTCTTCAGAGGTCTTTCCTTCGAAGGTGATTTTCTTTTGGCTAGATTCTTTAAAATGGCCGTCCAGCATGGCTTTAAACACTGGAGATTGTAGTGTCAGAATGGAGCGATGGACGTGAAATTTTGTTTTCTCAACAACCAACACAGCGTCGCTGTCTTTCCATGGTGACGCAAAAACGTTCTCTTGTTCCAGGTCTTCTGATTCACTACTGCCTGATGAGTCCTTGGCTGATTGGGCTGATCCAGACATTTCACTTATTTTACAAAAAACACGGAGGCTAAAATATGCTGCTGCTGTCAAACGTACACAACACACGTGTAGTGCAGGGCTGAGGGTAGACTTGCTCCAAGTCCGCCTCTTAGCGCTAGTTTTTGCGAGCGGGTGGAAAGGCGGGCGAGCGGAAAGGCGGGAGAGTGGAAAAGCGGGAGGAAAGAGGCGGACTTGCTTCGCTTGCAGGTTTTTGAATCTAATTAAATATTCTGGCGGGAAATCGCTGAAATGTACATCGCCCTGTTTTGACGTGTTTTGGGCTGTCGTACATGCAATGGAAAGTGGTTCTAGCTCTACTAAAACGTTTTCAAGAGTCTGTTTAACTCCAACTTCCAAAGATAGCACTTGCATAGCAATTTAGCCTGAATGTAATTACTTCCCGAATTACGTCACCGGTCGAAAAATTCACCGGTGAATTTTGGCGCGCGGCAGGTGGGAAAAGTCCTTTTCCACGAGGAACCAAAAGGTCAAAAATGTCGAAAAATCAAAAATGTTTGAAAAGGACTTTGAGAAAGTCTAGAAACATGCATGACAGATCTCACCGGTCAGCAGTTTTCGCGCGGCCCATAAAGAACCTGGATTCGAATTTGTCAAATAGCCGCACCCCGGGGCTCCGAAAGATGTTCAAATGCCCGATCACGGGCGAAGCTGCTTTGGCGAATCCCGTGGGTATGCCCGGCCTCCCCCCCCCTCCTGGGTGCTTAACATTGATAGGTGCATAATTTGAAGATTCGGATGGCTAAATATCGATCATTTCGGCTATAAACAAAAGTCTATAACAATAAATTAAAGTAGAGTTATTCCCTAAAATGTCTTATTGAACCATTTCTTACCCAAATATCAAATTACAAAAGGTTTAATCGTCTAGACAAGGCCTGTACACTCAAACTCACAATAATTGCCGCATAAATTTCGTTACATTGTAAACAATACAGCGGTAAAGATCATGGGAACCCCTAGCAACAGTGCTTTTATAATGGCGGACCACCCAAAGTTATCAAGCAAACTTTTGATTGTTTACGCTAACTTTGGTAATCATCTTGGTGTTTGATAGATTAAATTTCAGCTCTAAAACTGTATATTTCAAGCCATTCGGGAACCTGTTCTTAGATGTATAATATGTCTTTAAAAGTTTGGCAAAACAAAGTATCGTTCTCGATCAGTGTATTCAGACGTGCACTTGTGAGACAAGAGCCTGAATCACCAATCAGTATACAAAATTGCTGATTTACATGTAAGAATCTATGACTTACCTTCAATAATGTGATCGCATCCATTGTCTGTATACGTCCAGCGAAGAACCATTTACAAAACAAGCAATAAATTACAAAGCCATAATGACAAACAATCGCCAACGGCCAACGAACTTCGAAAACACGCCGTCACCGGGTTCCCGCTAGTCTCCGGGCTTTAGGTTCCCGCGTCATCATGGGATAATTATCCCGCGTTAGCCTCGCGTGGTCTTAATAAGGACATTGCAAATCAATATTTCTACTTATGCTAGAATATTTAGGTCAATTGACAGTTTTGTGTCTAATCAAATAAATAATGTGTAGCACGCTGCACTAAATATCTATCGACTTGAGTTTTGGGCAAAGTCCACCCATAATCTGGCTTCTTCACCTTTTCGTCAATGCTGTTCTTAACTTTTTTGCAATATTATTTATATTATTTTATATTCATTTATGTCTTATTATGCTGTATTGTGTTAGCTGTGTTTTATATTATTTTATTATCTTTGTTTTCTTATAGTTTTTGGCAGTTTGCTTTGTTGGGTATATACCTGTTGTAAACTTGCCTCGTTGTACATTTAATTTTCGTTTATATATTTTTTTTAGTCATTGTACAATGAAAGCTTAATAAATAAATAAATAAATAAATAAATAAATAAATAAATAAATAAATAAATAAATAAATAAATAAATAAATAAATAAATAAATAAATAAATAAATAAATATTGAACGATAGTACCCAGCTGGACAGTGGGTCGTGGAACTGGTTTGACTTGTAGGCATTTCCTCGCGTTACATTTCATGGCATGATAGGTTACACCTCTGGTGTAATACTGCATGAATCCAGTCATCTTGGAAGCTATCGGGTGGTGTTGTACAACATTATGCAAGTAATCGACTGTTAGGTTGCACCAGCATCCATATAATCATCTTTTATAAACAGATCTTTTATATCACGAGTGTTGCAACATTCGATCCAGTGCATCAATGCAATCAGTGCAAAAATTACAAAGCCATAATGACAAACAATCGCCAACGGCCAACGAACTTCGAAAACACGCCGTCACCGGGTTCCCGCTAGTCTCCTTCGCAGACGTCTTGTGGGCTTTAGGTTCCCGCGTCATCATGGGATAATTATCCCGCGTTAGCCTCGCGTGGTCTTAATAAGGACATTGCAAATCAATATTTCTACTTATGGGCTAGAATATTTAGGTCAATTGACAGTTTTGTGTCTAATCAAATAAATAGTGTGTAGCACGCTGCACTAAATATCTGTTGAATAGTTAAGATATTTTCATGCTCTAGAACAAGTGAATAACAAAATCATCGTTGCTATAAATTTCAGAAATTTATTCTTGGTTTATTTCTGTATCATTGTACGCATGTGATTAGAGAATGTTCTCCTACGTTTAAGTAAAATGGATTATTTGTTTATTTATGGCAAGAAAATATTTTCTTTCTTTAAGTAAAATCAATTCTTGGTAAGAAAGTATTCACTGCCACTCGACGCTCCCCCGTTCTTGTTTTAAGTAAAATCAATTCTTGCTTTATTCGTGGTAAGAAAATTTGTTCTTGTTTTAAGTAAAACAAATCTCGTTTTATTCTTGGTTAGAAAATATTTTCTTGTTTTAAGCAAAATTAATTTTTAGTTTAATATTGCCAAAAAATATTTTCTTGCTTTAAGTGAAATCAATTCTTGGTTTATTCTTGCCAAAAAATATTTTCTTGTTTTAAGTAAAATCAATTCTTGGTTTATTCTTGTTAAGAAAATATTTTCTTGTTTTAAGTGAAATCAATTCTTGGTTTATTCTTGTCAAGAAAATATTTTCTTGCTTTAAGTAAGATATATTCTTGGTTAGAAATAATTTTCTTGTTTTAAGTAAAATTAGTTCTAGGCAAGAACATTTTTCTTATTTTAAGAAAATTATTGCTTAAAATGAGAATCAATGTTCTAGGTAAGAATTCTCAATTTTGCTGTGTACATATAACACATGTAGCATAATATAGCAATAGAGTAATGGTCATAAGGTAATAACAGCTTTACATGTATAACACATGTAGCATTATTAATATAGCAATAGAGTAATGGTAATAAGGTAATAAGGGTTTGCGTGCAAATGTACGTGCTACATTAAAGCTTAACACATGTAATGGTGTGCATCTTTTGTATGCGTGCAATACACACTTGGTTTTCTTGCATGTGTATGCAATGTTTACTTAATTTCCTTGCAACTGAAATGTTCTCTTAGTTTCTCTTCGTTGAAATGTTCACTTAGATTCTCAGTTTTCCCTTATTGAAGGGAAAGCGATGAACACTTCAAATTGCTAATACACTGTAGCTTGCATAATAATATATAACATAATATAATAGCAATAGAGAATAAGGTAATAACAACTTTACATATAACACATGTAGCATAATATAGCAATAGAGTAATGGTAATAAGGTAATAACAGCTTTACATGTATAACACATGTAGCATTATTAATATAGCAATAGAGTAATGGTAATAAGGTAATAAGGTAATAACAGCTTTACATACATGTATATAACACATGTAGCATAATATAGCAATAGAGTAATGGTAATAAGGTAATAACAACTTTACATATAACACATGTAGCATAATATAGTAATAGAATAATGGTAATAAGGTAATAACAACTTTACATATAACACATGTAGGCCTAGCATAATATAGCAATAGTAATGGTAATATAATAAAGTAATAACAGCTTTACATATATAACACATGTAGCATAATATAGCAATTAAGACTTACCAAATAATTTTTCATTGTCAGCTATAGGAAAACTGTGTCAGCAACTCTAGCTTTAAATCTGTGTGTTTCTGTGGCTTAGTGAGGGAACGAAGAAAGTCATACGAGTGACTGCAACAAACAGTTTACCTGCAACAAACAAGTTTATTAGCTATGAATCACAAATGACTGTGACTAAAACTTATATGACCTGTTTATTTCATTTGCGGTTGATATTACATAAGTGTTTAAAAATCTCTTGGTGTTCACACAGGGTACCGTGAACTCACGTTGCTTTCTCAAACAATGATGTTGGACAGTCCTTGCTGGAAGTAAGCAGTGAAGCTTATGATCTGGATTACCTTCAATGTTCTTAAACAGTTTTAGGCAGGCTTCATTTCGTCTGGAACGGAGAGTTAATAAATTGCTTTGTGTTAGACAGTCCATGTAGCGATTACCTGGGTAAATAATGGAAAGTACTCTTTGTTGCACTCGTTCTATAGCATCGCTGAGATAATTAGGTAGTGCATAATGGAAAACTTGGGTACTGTATTCAAGGATAGGTCTAACACATGTACAATAAAAGAGTAATATTTCCGATGCTGGAATTTTAGCCCGTTTGAGTTGGATAATAAAGTAAATTCGCTTGTTAGCTTTTTTTACAATGTTGTTAACGCGTTGGTTCCATTTTAGGTCACTACTAATGGTTAGGCCCAAAATTTTAACATGTTCAACAATATCTAGGTCGCTGCCATTGACACGGATACTAGGGAATTCTAATTTATCTCTTCCAAAGTGTATTCTTAATTCTTTACATTTGGTACTATTAAGCTGCAAACGGTTATCTGTAGACCATTGTTGTATGTAATTTACACTTTCCTGCACGGTGGAACGGGCATGTTTTTTAACTACTTCTGAGATTGTTGTATCGTCAATGTATTTCCAGTTTTCAATTGCACGTGGTCTGAGATCATTGATCATCCAGATGAACAACCAAGGGCCGAGTTTAGTGCCTTGTGGGACCCCTGACGGAACTCCACGCCATTCGGAGTAGCAATCCCTTGACAATTTAACCCTCTGTTCCCTATTCGTCAGGAAGTTGATAATCCATTTCTTCACTGCGAGAGGGATACTAAGCTGAAACACTTTTCTTGCAAGGATTCGATGATCGATCAGATCAAATGCTTTCCGATAATCAAAGAGAACCACTCGAACAGCATCACCAGTACCGTCCGTAGCCTCGGCCCATTCATGAATCATGTTAATAAGAGCTAGTGTAGCTGAAGAGCGTGGTATACCTCCAAATTGGGATGGGTCAATGACACTCAGAATGGCAGGGGCTACATAGATTTCAACAACAAAATCTTCAGCAATTTTGGATAGTGCCGGAGTGAGTGATATAGGTCTGAGATGCTTATTAATATCAGTAATGGGTTTCTCTTTCGGGATTGGTGTAATGTTTGCGCGCTTCCAAGCCAGTGGTAACTTTTGTTCTATATACGAAGCATTTAGCAAATTTGAAATAGGTAAAGCTAGAATTTCTGCATACTCCTTTAGGACCCAGTTCGCTATACCATCAGGACCTGGTGCTTTGGCAGAGTTCAACGATTTCAGTTTGTTGTATACAGACTTTGATGAGGTCATGTTCATGTCAGCGAGCAAGACACCTTCAGAACTTTCTATCAAAAGCTGTAGATCGTGGTCACTAAGAGGACTATATTCTGTCATTGGCTCCAAGAAACTATCGTTGATTAAATTGGCAATGTCAGATGCTGATATTTTGTCAATATTTTCGATTTGTAATTGTGAAACTAAACTGTCAAGTCCCGAGGGCAAAGTTGCCCCACGTATACGTTTAACTTCGGCCCACCATTCTTTGGGTTTCGATTGTTTGAGGTGGTTAACTTTAGAGGCGTAATAATTAATACGGCATCTTTTCCTCATTTCGTTGACTTTGTTACGGTGAAATTTAAAGGCGATAGTGTTGCCTGATGAGAACGCCTGTTGCCGCTTTTGAATCTCGCGTTTGAAATTCTCGGTGATCCATAGAGGGTCATTATGGTGCAGCTTGATTTTTTTCTCAGGCATGAGGAGGTCTAATCCTGTAGCGATGACATTAGTAAATACTTCGGTTTTTTCCTCACACGTTTCAGCCAGGTCAATAATACTCCAATCAACTTGATTTAGATATCTACCAAGTTCCATCTTACGGGAGGGTCTCGTATCCCTCTTGTAAATGACACGATTACGTGAGTTATGTGATCTTTCCTGTGGGTGGATAACAATGGTATTATGGTCAGACAGACCAAACGGTGGATGGGTCTCAACGGCATTTGTGTGGTAGAAATTGTGCAGATTGGTTAATACAAAATCGAGTGTAGTTGCCTCACGAGTTGGTACGTTTACCAACTGCTTAAGCCCAAATTGGCGACAGAAGTACTTGATTTCCAACTTATTAAAGTCACCTGCAATAATGATTCCACACCCAGGATACCTCCCTTCAACTTCAGTTACTGACTTTGTTAAATATTGCAGCATTTCATTGTTGTTTGCACTTGGAGGGTGATAAATCGTTGCGACGACCAGACAGTGGTGGCCACGGGGGAGACGATGTGGCCGTGCCTGAACCCATAGTACTTCAAAATTGTCGTCTTCTAAATCACTTAAACGGTTAAATTTGATATTATTGACCATGTAAAGACAAACACCTCCGTGTGAATCCTCAATGCGATCTCGTCTTAATGTATTATAATTATGTATTGCGATTTGGTTATCGCCAATTGTGTCCCTCATCCACGTCTCTGTCAGGAAGATTAAATCCGGATTAATTTGCGACACCAGAAGACGAATTTCGTCGATTTTGGGCACAAGAGATCTCACGTTGGAGAGGAGAATTCTTGGGACATATTCATACTTTCTCGTCGTTGGAGGTTTGGAGGGTGTTTTTGATTTAATATTAAGTAGATTACTTCTGCTAAAGAGGTTAGGAGCGGCACAAGCACTATTCTTATAAGGTGGGATACTCGAGCAGTCACCACGGCGTGAAATAACAACAGGAATAATATTATGGTAGTTACAGCTGGTATTGGCGGACGTATTAACGGACGGGTTTATGATCTCATAATGTGTTGGACAAATTCTAGGTAATTGAGCCAGTCGTTGGACAGGCGGCTCGTTTTTCGTTCCCGAAAAAAATTTTGGCTGCTCGTTTTCGGGTTTTCGAGATAATGTCGTTGTTGGTGTGCCACTCTGTTCTTGGTAAAATAACCTCGGGAAGAACCCCGACTCCGCGTGTTCGGGTTTGCCTTGGGCTGTCCTCTAGATTTCTTTCGCTGAGGTTTGATTACTCTGCTGTTAGCGGCTGGTTCCGGGCAAGAATCTCGACCCCTACGTATCTTTGGATTCGATAAGGTTGAGGATGCTCGAGGTAGTTGTCGTTGTTGACCGGACCATTGGACACCGATAGATTGGTCTTGTAAGGAGACTTGACTGCGTGATCTTCGATTGGCCTCACTTGTTTTCCGGTGTTTGGACTTGTGCGCAGATCTGTAAGCAGTAATCTGGTCTTCATATGCTTGGGTTGGGTTTGAGAATTCACTTTCTGATTCTTCATCAGATATAATCTGTAGCGGTTCAAAACGATTCTTATTAATCGGTATTTCATCATCTTGGATATGATTAAATTGTGAAGAGCCAGAAGTACGGGTTCGTTTTGGTTTTGACCATGAAACTTGTTCACAGCTGTGTCTTAGTTGGTGTTTTTCTCTGTAGTCGGCTAGTTGCGACGGTAACGTTGCTGAATCCAAGCACGCTGTGCTATCGCCTTGAATGGAATTCGCTACAGGAGGGTATGACAGGGGAGCACGGGTGGCGTGTGCTGTTAGCGCGCTGCCTCTCACCAATAGTTAAGCCCGGTTAGACGGGGTTAGTACTTGGATGGGTGACCGCTTGGGAATGACCCCGTTGTCCGGCTTGGACTCATGTGAGTAGAGTTGTAGTTGATCTCTCCTGTGCTTCGAGGGTTTTTCGCCGGGTTCTCCGGTTTTCCTCCCTCCATAAAATCAACACCTAACATCTTAGCTGTGATCCGTTGTCTGAACTGTGTCGTTGGCGGCTGCTTCGAGCGCCTTGATATGCCTCGACACGGCCACGTTGATCTGCGTCCTTTGCAATTCAGCCACTGGCTGCAAGTAAGGATGATTAGCCCCCAGTCCTTACTTACCTTACTTACCTGATTTGGGATTACTTCCATTGTTATCGGTGAAATCATTTGTACAGGTAGCTTTATCGTGACAGCGCTTTTTTCCCCTTGGGATATCTTTATATATGACATTTGAATATTCAAATGATGATGGAAGTTGGTTCGTCTGCCTTTGTAAAATTTCTTGAGTTTCCTTCTTGAATTTGTCGAGTTGTTGGCGTATTTCTTCGTAATCACTATCTATCCTGACCAGATCACTTTCGACTTTTCTAATGGAATGCGTATTAAATTTAATTGTCTGCTCTACGATCGTCACATCAAGTTTAATACCTTCTACCTCGGTCGATAGTTCGTTAGATGTATAATCGGAAGGGCTATTGTCATTTGTAGTGGTGGCTTCTTGAAGTGATATACCTTCATTTTCTTCAAAATCTTCTCCGTAAATCACTGAGCACAGCTTACGTTTTAGCTTGTTCTTTTCCTTACCGTCAATTGACAATACTTTCTTATTTTTCCGCCATGAGATGGATGTACAACCGTCGCTTAAGGTTTTCTTATCACCACCTGGGGAAATCCACTCACCGCTTAATTCAAGGTTTTCGCTGACGAACTGTTTTAGTAGGTCGAAGTCTCCCATCCAAGAAAGCTGGAGTTCTGCCATTTTATATTAACACGGAGTAGTTCTGAAAGAGCTTGAAATTATCTATATGATCACCTACGGAGTAGTCCAAAGAAAATCAGTCAAGGAAAATCCAATAATTTGAGGTTTTAGGTTACGCAAATTTAAGGAGCAAACCAAACAAAGTTTGGCGAAATCAATGGTCAATGGAAGAGCAGTGTGAAAGTGAAAAGATCGTCAGGTAGGGTAACTTATTACAATAATTCTACTGCTACCTTCAACCTAATTCTCCTTTCGGGCGATGTCGAGACAAATCCAGGATGGCATGAAGAAGATAGCGAAGCCGAAGGTGACTACCTGCAAGATTTTGTCAGCTCAATGCACAGAGGTAATCATATTCTAAACGTCGCACACATTAACATCAGAAGCTTGAGAAACAAGGTAGACGAGGTAAAGATATTGTTTAAAGCACAGTGTTGCATTTCTGATCCTTTGTTCCAATCATTTATATGTTTTGTTAATTTATCAATGAAAGTTTTTCCTGTTTTTCCATAGGGGACAAGAAAAGCGTTTTTCCGCCATTTCGTGATTTCATTGTATGCATTGTCAATGGTCGACGTGCTGATCGTTATTGTTCTTCCATCACTATGTCGGCCCCAAATAAATGTAGATGGCGCGTTGTTGGCTTTGTATTCAGGCAAGTTTCCTGGGACGTCGTCTAACGCATTTTCAAAGGTTGAGTGATCACGCTCCAGAACTACTGACTCCCCTGGGAGTTGTACTGCAGACGTATGCAAATCTAGGCCTCGTCGATATCTTCGGTAGAAGTCATTATTTAAAATATTTGACATCGGCTGAATCCTGTCCGAGATAGATTCGTTTGTATCTATCGTTCTCATAACATTTACATTCATATCTGTTGAGTTCCGTTGAGTCTTTTCCAGCCTTGAAGCTTGATCTCGCAGATTTTGTCGTTTAAGACCAAGGTGACCGTAACCTTTCTCACATTGAGGTTATGAGCGAGCTATATTGGAACGGCATTATTGAGTGTAGTCAGCTCCTGTGCTTTTCGTTTACATTCCAACACATCGATGTTCATTTGTTCCGTCCATTTCCTCTCTTTGGGTTTCGTTGACATCGTGTAAATTTGTATCTTGTGTAGTTGCCAGAACCTCACATTAAAATGTCCTAATCTTGTTTGAAATAACGATTTAACCAAAAGAAAAATCTTTTTATTTCCAAATTCTCGTTGTCAATACACCCAAACCGACGACCATAATAATAATCATAATAATAATAATAATAATAATTATTATTGTTATTGACGTTCGTGTATCGCATGTAAACTCCAAATGTCATCAAAACAAAGCCACATCAGTTATCTTTAAGGAACAAGAAGCCGAGAAGAAAAGAAAGTATCAACAGAGAATTTTAGATGTGGAGGTGGGTACATTTACGCCATTGGTTTTTGGAACGAATGGAGGAGTGGGGGATGAATGCCAGAAATTCCTAAAGCATCTTGCTGAGAAATTGTCTATGAAAAACGGAGAAGACTATGCAACCGTTATTACCTGGATCAGAACAAGATTGTCTTTCGAAATTTTGAAGTCCGTGCATTTGTGCACGAGAGGATTCAGATCGCCATTTCGAGCGAAAGACGAACATATAGACGAGTTCAAATTAAACTCTGTTACAGCAGAGGTTTTTTAAGCGACAATGTAATTAAAAGACAAATGATACTGGACACGTACATTTAGTGAATGGCGTTTTTGAATCATCACTCATTTTAGGGACCAAATTAGTGACAAATTATTTTTAATCTTTTTAGGTGTTTTTAGTTTACCAGTTGAGATGTATTACATTATTTTTATGAAAAGAAATTAATTAATTTGTTATTATTATTATTATTATTATTATTATTATTATTATTATTATCATTATTATTATTATTATTATTATTATGGTTTGTCTCCATCCACATGCAGCTTTGACTGTCAATTGGTAAGAAACGTGATTCCTGTCACTGTCTTAGTGAAGATTAGTCTCTTCAAATAACGATTCATGCGTCCGTTATATTGATTGGCGAAGAAATGCGAAAATATGATGCACTAATAAACCTCGCATTGATCGTCAGGGGATAACCATTCTTTCTTTATGCAAATCCTACTTCCGGTGTCAAGCGAAATTTCTGACCTCTAGCGTGACGCGTCATAAATTTCGCGCGTGTGGGCGCGAAATAAATGACGCTTGCAAAATATCTGACTTGGTCGAAACTCGAAAATAGATCTCGAAACGATTCAAACGAATTTTCTAGGAAAATATTGTATGTATATATGGTGTTTATATTTTGTATTGCATTCACCCTGCTAAATGGCCAATAATAACTTCTTAAAAATATAACAATGAAGCGTTTTTTAACCTTTTCACTGTAAAGCCAGATTAAGGGTAACTGAACTATTACAGTCGACAGAACCGTCTGGCTGATGTGAGTATAAAGCTGGATATTTGTTTCATTAAAGTTTAAAAACAAACACTATAAAAACAAACCAAAGACTAAAAGAAATAGAATCGATACATCTGTTGTTTCCAGTTGAGCTGGTCTTGTTTAAAGTTCGCATGAATCTTTCAGCTTCTGCGTTTGCTTTGGGCCACAGTGGAGTAATCTCGCGATGTTTAAATCCAAGGTCTTCTGCAAAATCCTGAAATTCTTGGCTATTAAACGGAGGGCCGTTATCAGTCTTTATTTCGATGGCAATGCCGTGAGTCAACTGAATCTTGTCCATCTTTGGAATCGTGGCTTTTGCCGAGGTATATTTCAGGATTTATACTTCCGGATAACGGGAAAATTGGTAATAATTCCGTGTCCTACATAACCCAAGTAGCAGCGGAGATAAGGCCCTGGGTACGAGGTTGCAACCTAACCTAAGGATGGCGATTCGTGTAAATAGGACACGGATTTATAACCGGAAAATTCATCTGGGACCACAGAAGTCGGCTGAGAGTTTCTGCCACGGTCCATTGGGTAGTTCTGTCATTTGACGCATATTTCCGCGCAATCTCGTAACACAACGAATAAGTAAATAAATTATAATTAAAAAATAAAAAGTAAATTAATAAATAAATGAGAATGAATGAATAAATAAAATATAATTACAATTAACTTTGCTTATAAATATACATTCCCTAAACTATTTCCTGAGTTACCACGACAACCATTCTTCTCATTCACCACGCCACGTAACTCAAGTAGGCATGTTCACGTCGGAAGACTTGTACGCCTTCCCACAGACCCAGTGAGCTTTTCATACTTTCCAACTCAGCGTTGAGCGATTTTTGTACGCCTTCCATTGCAGCCGTTGACCTTTTCACACTTTCCGGTGGTGGTGGTGGAGGTGATAAATTTAAAGTACATTTGTAAATAAAATAAAAGGTTTAATAAAAAAATCTAAGAAATACCTTCATCTCCTCCTTGCTTTCACCTTTTGGAAAAGGTCGAAGCCAATCTTCTCCATGTGGTAGAGGTGGTGGCAAAAGTTAAAGCCAGCCTTCTCTGGGTGGTAGGGATCGTAGTGATAATGGGGGTCGTGGTCATTGTAAACAGGTCCTTACATGTACGCATAGCGTACCTCTTTTTTCGTCTCTTCTAAATTTTCTGCGATCTCTGCACAGGGGTGGTAGAGGTGGTGGCAAAAATTGAAGCCAGCCTTCTCTCAGTATGGCTACCATTTCATTGTTTTGGTACACCAATATGGCCATTATTTCATTGTTTTGGTACACCAATATGACCTCCATTTCATTGTTTTGTACACCAATATGGCCACTATTTCATTGTTTTGGTACACCAATATGGCCACCATTTCATTGTTTTGGTACACCAATATGGCCACTATTTCATTGTTTTGGTACACCAGTATGGCCACACTATTTCATTGTTTTGGTACACCAATATGGCCACCATTTCATTGTTTTGGTACACCGGTATGGCCACACTATTTCATTGTTTTGGTACACCAGTATTGCCACTATTTCATTGTTTTGGTACACCAGTATTGCCACTATTTCATTGTTTTGGTACACCAATATGGCCGATTGGCCACTATTTCATTGTTTTGGTACACCAGCATGGCCACCATTTCAATGTTTTGGTATACCAGTATGGCCACTATTTCATTGTTTTTTGGTACACCATTATGGCCACCATTTAGATGTTTTGGTACACCAGTAATGGCCACCATTTCAATGTTTTGGCACACCAGTAATGGCCACCATTTCAATGTTTTGGCAGACCTGTATGGCTGCCAAATCAATGTTTTGGTACACCAGTATACTCACAGTCAATTGACTGAAAGTTGCATCAAATTCAACCATTAACTCCAAACAGCACTGCTGTTGTTATATTATTTTGCAAGGCGCCAGCCCACAGTAGCCCGAGTTCACGCCTAGCGGGCGTCTTGTTAACATTAGATTCGGAGCGAAATCAACTAAGCGAGAATGCTCTGCCAACTTTTCTGTTTTCTGAATCGTTTACAGGGGTGTGTTTCTGAGTCCCGAATCTTGTTGTATTCTTTTCTTGTTATTCTGTCCCGCCGTGATGCAAACGACTCGAAGGTATCTCTCGGTAGACCAATGATATCAATTAAGACATCAGTTTTGAACTCTTTTAATATCATCCTTTAGATAATCTGGCAGACCTCCCCAGATTGGTGCTGCATATTCCAGAAGAGGTCTCATCTGTGTACAATAGGTTGTAAGACAACAAAGACGATTGTGATTTTGTTAACTGTATTTACCGATATCAACTAACACCATAATAATTTTGTGCTTGTTTTACAATTTCACTTACAAATGTGTTACTAAATAATCAAAAGGCATTATCTACAGAACTTGATTGTATCATCGGTCTGCGATATCCAATTTTTGAACCACGTAAATTCAATCGCGCCTCCGATTTCAACTCACTTTTTCACTTTGATTTCAATGCACAACAAACAAAAGTTTGGCTTTTTTGGATGCGATTGTCAAGAGAACGGACCATAACTAATTTTGATGACTTTACATTACGTTGATTATCAAAGTAGCTTCGCCATTAATAGATCAACCCAATAAAATTAATCATGTTTCAAGCCATTAAAAATACTCGCAGCACATATTTTTTTAAGTCTAAATCAGTTGGTCATTACCTCGTGTTCTAAAACACGGAATCCCAAAATCTGATGCTCATATTTTTAGACATAAAAATAATTGGAAAAAAAGAAGAAATTAAATAGTTTATCTTAAAATATCAAAGCAATACCTTTTCTGAGTCGATTATGCCAAATATATTTCAGTGTTGTAGAAGCAGGGGGACACATTTTCCACAATTAATATATTTTAGAATAAATAAAGTATACTTTGAAAAAGTAATTCCTGTTATGTTTCACCATAATATAATAGAAAATATACATGGTTTGGTAGCTCAACAAAAGTCATTGTTTTATGTTTTTGTTCAGGTTTATTGAACATATTGTGTTTTCTGTACAATGAAGCAATCATCCAATAGCAACGTTTGGGTTCAATCACTCAACCGTACTGTTTAAATATTAATAAACCTAAAACAAAGAATTTGGCACTTTCAAGTAACTGCTTTGAAGTTTGTCGGGTTTCCAAACCATGTATATTTTCTATTAACTATGGCTTCACTAACATTTTTTTAAAAACGGTCAGTTTCCGAAAATCATCACTAAACACTCTCAACTCAGTGGTTTAAATTTTGGTATTAAAATTCTCTTCCAAAATGCAGAAATTGACATTTCAAAGTGTCCCCAGGTGAAATTTCGTTCATACGGCACTGTTCATAGAAATTCTATTTTATATGTAGTAGATGTCTGGAAGCCTTTGTGTGTGTGTCCGCTTTTTCCTAACATTCTTCTTACAGAGTTCCTACTGCGAAAATATGAGCTGTTTCAAATCGCTCTCCAATCAAATGGACTACAGTTTAGAGCTAAAGATTCTTTGCAGTTATTTCCTTGAAAGAAAATGCTTCTCAACGACTTCCAAAAGCTCTTCTGGACGATAAAACTTTCCAAAACGTAATATAGAGCAAACTATTATTGATAGAGCAAATTATTAACAAGTCGAAAATTGACATGTAAAAATCACATTGATTTTAATGTTTAAGAATTTGAATATCTTGTATCAAGCTGAAGTTGAATAAATATTTGTTTTAATTTTAAACGTGTTACATTTGATTAATAGACCTTATTCCAAAATGTCGGCCGAATTAGAATCCTTTTATGTGCTTATAAATTAGCCCTTATATGACCTCGTTTTAAAGTAAAAATTCTTTTGAATTTCCACATGAAAACCAGTTCATTCATAAGGGCTAATTTATATATATACATAAGAATTTTAATTCAGCGGCCATTTTGGAATAAGGTCTACAGATGTTGACATATCCAACCATACACCCGTTGGTTTAATAGATCGTTTTTTTTAACCCGTTGGTTTAGTAGATCGTTTTTCAGTACAATTGGCACCAACTGGCAAAGGTACAACTCCCTTTCATCTGCATTGTTGTGGAACAACTTTACCTCTATTCTAAAGGCTGTTTCATTTCCACTGAGCGATATTTTTCGGTCGAAACGACATTTTTCTTTTGTCTTGGCTAATTAGTTCCACTCGAGAGCTTGCGAGACAAAAGAAAATGTCGCTTCGCGCGACATTTTTCACCTGTGGAAAACCGCCTTAAGCCGGTTTTCCACTAGGCGACTTTTTTCGCGTGAAGCGACTTTTTCTTTTGTCTCATGAGCTCTGAGCTGGAACTAATCAGAAATCTATTGAATTCGAACAAAAGAAAGTCGCTTCGCGCGAAAAAAGTCGCCTGGTGGAAAACCGGCTTTACGGCCTGGTATTGGACGTTTCGTTGATCTTCTGTAGACGACCTAAGTTGCATCTGCATGTCCCATGGCGGAGCAGGAAACGGAATGGCTATATTCCTGGTGTGACGTCAGACAAGTCAAACAAGGAACTCCTTTGAGCTCCGTCTGGTGAAAACTGAAATACGGCAATTGTTTGGTCTTTTCCGCTATTGATAATGTAAATATATGCACATTTTTAATCATACTTACCGCACTTGTTGACGCTTCCATAACTTGGTATGATACGAAGTCGAATGTTTCCGATATATTCCGAATATACGTTATGCGCAGAACAGGATGCGCAGCGAGTGACACTGCTGCTTTAATATACTGGCAGTGGCGGATACAGGATTTTTGCAAGGGGGGTGACTATAAGGTGCTCAGTTGTTTCTTTCAGAATATTTAACAAGGGCGCGGGCGGGGGGGGGGGGGGGGGGGTGTAAGGGGGCAAAACAGGCAATTACGACAAACTTCCAGGGGGGTCCGGAAAAATTTTGAATTTTAGAGTCTCTGAAATAGCATTTCCTGCATTTTGAGGGGGATTGAAAGAGTTTTGAAGGATATAAATTACCAAACAAAATGCCCAAATATATGAATACACCATATGTCGTCATTGTCGTGGACTCATGGGGATATGTTTAATACGTTTATGTTCCAAAATTACTATGTATATTCAGCTTTCAGATTGAGATTGTATACAATACGTATATATAATCGTGATTCTTACTGTTTTAAAATTGGGGTTTCAAATTTACAAGATATTAGCGTATCATGATGTCCAATCTTATTGCAAAGGAGAGGCCATAGCTACGGCCTGTATCAATAAGCATTGTCATACAATATAAGTTATGCACGTTTTACACACGAGTGACTGTTGTGATTTGTAATAAACAGCTGCTAGTGTATCGCTGTATAATCCTGTATTGGTTGGGACAGGGAAGGGGGGTGACTAGTCACCCAGTCACCTCCCCTGTATCCGCCCCTGACTGGTCAGCTAAAACGTCTCCTTCGTGGCCTAATGACGTCATCAGTAGTTTTCGAAAAATAGATTTCGCTCTAATTGAAACAGCAGACTAATTAGGCCCTTCTGAGCATTTTTCGTTAATATACTGGTCAGCTAAAACGTGTCCTTCGTGGCCTAATGACGTCATCAGTAGTATTCGAAAAATAGATTTCGCTCTAATTGAAACAGCAGACTAATTAGGCCCTTCTGAGCATTTTTCGTTAATATACTGGTCAGCTAAAACGTGTCCTTCGTGGCCTAATGACGTCATCAGTAGTTTTCGAAAAATAGATTTCGCTCTAATTGAAACAGCAGACTAATTAGGCCCTTCTGAGCATTTTTCGTTAATATACTGGTCAGCTAAAACGTCTCCTTCGTGGCCTAATGACGTGAAACGCGCGTCGACAACATGAAATGCGAATCGACAACCTGAAACGCGCATTGACAAAATAAAACGCGTTTCGACAACACGAGATCGACTATATGAAACGCGTTTCCACATCACGAATCGGCCCTACGATACCAGTTGTGAATTATGTCCCCTTCCTAACTCCATACCACACGTTGCCACCACATTGGTTAGCCTACCTATATTTTCCCATTAAATATATCATTTCTTAAATAACATGCTTGGGTATTAATATATTTTTATTATTTCTTCTTTTACATGCTAGACCATTTATGCCCTCGTAGGGGGTTCACATAACCTGGGGTTGACATACCGGTATAGGTATAGATCATACAAAAACACTGGCAAAATTTCCTTTTATTTTTACTTTAACTTGTGTCCAAAAAAGGTTATGAGCAAGGGGTTATATGCTATAGAGTATTTGGTTTGTGTCAGGGGTGGGGCATAGGAACGGGTTTCCCCTCCCATCAATTCAGTCATGATTCAGTGCAGTAAATAGGTATATATTAGCCTTTTAAAATATAATTACTTAAATATTGTTTAATTCAATTCTTTAAAATTTTAATTTACTTTTGTCATCATGAATTACTTTTCATTGATACTATGAAATCCCTTCCGGTTAACATAAGCCGTGTTTACACTGCACGCCATGGCCTGGCCCAGCCAGGTAAATGTGTCGTGTTTACACTGGCATAAGCCTGGCCAAGGCCAAAACATAGGCCAACAAAAGAAGCAAGCCCAGATATTCTGGCCTAGGCCAGCCCAGGACGTGTTTACACTGCCAAAAAGTAGGCCAAGGCCAGGCCAAGACTTGCAGTGTAAATACGGCTTATATAATGAGCTTCACTGGCCACAGGACCCTGGACTCGAACATGCGTTGCCTTCTGTAGAAGCAGCCAAGAGCTGTTCCTCTGCAGAAATTGAATGGTTACGGTGGGATATTGGCTGGATTTCCTCTGCTATTAGTGCTTGCTATAAAACGTATGGAGTCTTTTCTAAACCGTAGAAACTCATCTGAAAGCTCTTCGGAATTAACATAACGATTTAAATACTCGAGGTAAGCGATTTCTTCGTCGAAATTCAGCGTCATAAAGGAAGTGCCTTAGTATGGCCGCCATATTAAACTTTTCTTAATCATAGTTAAGTAAGTTAATCATACTTTGGACCACGATTAACTTTAACGACATTTTAATCATGATTAGCGCTAATCACTTTTTTATACAACGGGTTTAATCACCTTGTTAACTTTAATCACTATTTAATCACAAAACGGGTGATTAAATAGTGATTAAGAGTTTTATACAACCGGCCCCAGATTAATTAGGCCCTTCTGAGCATTTTTCGTTGATATACTGGTCAGGTGAAACGATTCCTTCATGGCCAAATGTCGTCATCAGTAATTTTCTAAAAATAGATTTCGCTCTAATTGAAACACCAGACTAATTAGGCCCTTCTGAGCATTTTTCGTTAATATACTGGTCAGGTGAAACGACTCCTTCATGGTGAAATGACGTCATCAATGTTTTTCTAAAAATAGATTTCGCTCTAATTAAAACACCAGACTAATTAGGCCCTTCCGAGCATTTTTCGTTAATATATTGGTCAGGTGAAACGACTCCTTCATGGTGAAATGGCGTCATCAGTAGTTTTCCAAAAATAGAATTCGCTCTAATTAAAACACCAGACTAATTAGGCCCTTCTGAGCATTTTTCGTTAATATACTGGTCAGGTGAAACGACTCCTTCATGGTGAAATGACGTCATCAATGTTTTTCCAAAAATAGATTTCGCTCTAGTTAAAACACCAGACTAATTAGGCCCTTCTGAGCATTTTTGCTGTTTCAATTAGAGCGAAATCTATTTTTCGAAAACTACTGATGAGGTTGTCGGGGCGGTTCATACATGTTGTCGTGTCGAACCTTACGGTATGTAGTGGTCAGCGGTTGTTTCCGACAGTTTGGGTGAGTACTTCATCTTGCACGAAGGTGACTCAAACTCAAAATGGCGGACGTTTCATGTGAACCTTAACTATTCAATTCTATTGCGATTTGAGAAAGATCAAAACCGCCGTGTAATTACTGTTTAATATGTCAACAACTGTAAGTTCCTTTGTGTCTCCTGGGAATAATTTGAAGCTGTTCGTTTGCAATAGCCTGTTTGAAATCATAAGGCTTTTTGAAGGAGTATCTTTAAATAATGACCGAAGTCAATTTGAATATGCTTTATACAAGCTCGAACAGGTTATTCAAATTGGAATCAGTAGTGACGAACAAGGTTTGTGGCATCAAGTATTTCCCGAAGATCTCCTAGACACACTCATTGATGCCTTCAATAAATTAGTTGAGGAAACTCTGGACGTTCTGCCAAGTGGTGTGACAAGCTCAGTAACAAGGAGACCAGCTACTGTGGTTAAAGAATCCGCTGGTCGTCCAGCATTTGAAATACCAAGAGAAACTTTAAAACTTTTTCTGAGCTACGGGTTTTCATTGGTTAAAATATCTGAAATTTTGGGTGTCAGCGCCAAGACAATAAGCCGGAGAATCAAAGATTTTGGTTTAAAAGAAGAAATTCCCAAATATACAAATATTTCAAATGATGATCTTGATGTAAAAGTATCCGAAATATATCGAGAATTTCCTAATTGTGGAATTCGGAGAATGAAAGGATTTTTAACTGCTAGAGGCATACATGTACAATGGGAGCATGTCAGATCATCTTTGTGGAGAATTGACCCAGAAGGTTTAATATTGAGAACAATGCAACTAAATTTAGTTAACCGAAGGCGATACTTTGTACCTGGACCATTTTTCCTGTGGCACCTGGATGGCAACCACAAATTGATAAGGTGGGGGTTTGTCATCCATGGGTGTATTGATGGTTTCTCTCGGAGAATAATGTTTGTGAAGGCAAGTACCAACAATAAAGCAAGCACAGTGTTCAACCTTTTCATGGAAGCAGTTAACAATTTTGGTCTGCCACAGAGAGTTAGGGGTGACCAAGGTGTAGAAAATGTAGATGTTGCTTGGTTTATGCTATCAAACCCTGCCAGAGGCCCTGATCGTGGTAGCTTTATAGCTGGGAAGAGTTGCCACAATCAACGTATAGAAAGACTTTGGAGGGATATCTTTCATGGCTGCACATTCATTTTCTATTATGTGTTTTGGTATCTTGAAGAAAATGGTTATCTGGAGATTGACAATGAGCTACACATGTTCTGTTTGCGTTATGTCTTTCTCCCAAGAATCAATCGACATCTGGAGCTATTCAGAGGGCTATGATAATCACCCATTAAGAACGGAATCAAACATGACACCCATTCAGTTATGGTTGTATGGTTTAAACAGTGTTAATAATGATACATCCACTTTAGAAGTCAACCCTAACACATATGGTATTGATTTTGAAGGACCATTACCTTCCCAAATGTACAATGGTGAAACATGGAATGATATTTCTATTGAGGTTCCTCCTATTTTGTTCCCTTTAAATGAAAACCAGCTCAACTTTATCAGTTCAGCTGTTGATCCATTGGCAATATCATCAGTGTATGGACTTGACATATATTTAAACACAGTACAGACTGTTCATGATCTTCTTCAGCCTGTTGTGTAACTAATTACCTTGGCTGAAGTTTCATATATGTAAGAATTTACTCCTAAAATCTGCAAGTTTAGGGTGTTGTTCAGTCCAGAACTGAAGGTTAGTTACTAAAAGGAAAAAAACAGCTAATATTTTAAGCAAAGACCTTTTGTCAGAGTACTAAAACAATGGAACCAGAACATGATAACCAATCCCATTAACTCTCTGACAAAGGATATTTGCTCAAGAGGTAACTGTTTTTCTCTTATAGTAACTATTAGCATGGTCAGCACGGTCAACATTTCAAGACTTTTCCTATGGATACAATGGTTTATTTTAGCAATATTTTGTAATTACTTTAACTACATGTATTCTGAAAACAGTTCACATTGTTAATGTCCATTAATGGCAATTAGTTAACATATATCTTTCTCATGAATAATTCATGTAACTTTCTAAAAAATATGTTATTTTTTCTTGTGTCTGCAGATATCTAGGATAGATAATTGTTGCCTTTCCATATTGCAAATGCACTAAGATTGTAAAAATGTAACTGCAGGTATCCAAATGCTGCAGTCAATAATAATAATAACACTTTATTTAACCAGGGTAACTAGAATTACAAGCGTAATTTTCATCTAGTCAAAGGTGCATACTATTTCTACAAATCCGCAAAGCTCTTAAGTCTGCCAACCTTTTGAATAGATAATTAGTAAATATGCTTTTCTGCTTGGCTAATAACTCATTTTTATAATTTTACCCAGGCTTGACCATCAAGTCATTAAAGTCAAATTCTTTAACTTCCCACTCCAGGACATGCTTGGAGTTTAGGACCATCAGTAGAGTGAGACGAAACTAAATGTCAAAGCATCAGTACAGGAATATATCAGTACTGTATAAGCAGATTAGAGTAATAGGGAAAACAATACAAGGACAATAAGGGTAATAAATTCTTCAACATAATTATCACAATATGGTAAACAGGACATACAGTGGGTGTTTGTGTCAAACACCACTGCCTGTATAACATAACATAACATAACATAACATAACATAACAAAGAGTTTGCTATCCTATCAAAGTGTCATATCACCTATGTTTGAGGTACATGTAAGTGGCAAATTGCTGAACAAAATTAATTCCATAATAAAACAAATTCAAGAAGAGTTTAAACTTTAAACAGTAACTAATCATGACAATTACTGTGCTTAGGTAAAATGTACTGTACAGGTATGGCACCCTTTCCATCATTTATAGTAACAGTTTAGTACAGGGCACAGTACGCACAATTTCTTATCAATCAGGGATTAGGAAATCCAACCCTGCCAAACTTAAGTGCAATGTTCATGGCTTGAAAAAATCTATTTTTTGAGCTGTGAACAGTGGGGATACGCAACACAGCTGTACACGCTGATGCTGTTGGAAGACTCTTGAGATCATCATCAGGCAGAAATGACACTTTCAGCCTCTTTGTCAAGCCACTGAAGGGAACAACTGTCCATCCAGTCCAGAACTGAAGGAGTGATCGTAGTCGGCTGTCACCTGGAAACTCTTCATTCTCTTCCTCATCCATGTAACTTATAAACCATTCATATGCCTGACGCTCTGAAAAATTGCGATGCTCCACACCAATGATCATATCCTTCAAGGCATTGGCAGTGAGTGCTGGTTGGGACTCGTCAGCAGTGAGTAAAATTTTGCACTTTTCTCTATTCTTTCGTAGAAGATCAAGGAGGCCAAGAGATTTCAATCCTTCAGAAAATTCTTCAATCTCATTCTTTCTTGATGCAAGCAACTCATGAGACACCAGATGCTGTAGGAGGAAATCTCTACTGGTAATATCAGTAAGCTTCTCTTTGGGCCAGCGTGAAGAATTGATTATCTGCCAAAATGCTTCGCTCTTTGAATTTTCTTCTAATACAGTACCGCTCGCGAGTAAGGTAACATCGACTCGCGAGTAGCGAGTACTCGCGCGTACTCGCGCGTCATAGCGAGTACTCGCTTCGGCTCGTTACGCGCGAGTACTCGCACTTCTAGCGAAAACAAACATTGGCAAATACTCGCAACTCGCTACTCGCGAGCATTGCGAGTCAGTATCACCTATAGGATCAGGAAACTACGACGGGACATTTATATGAAAGAACTAATCAAAGCAATCAACTTTACTAACTGTAATAAATTAAAACGACGAAGGCTTATACAAGTTTTGTTAGACAGCATTTCAATACATGGCGACGGCCGTTATTGAAGTATAATATGCACTGTTATCGCGCGATGAACTATCTAAGTTTGACTTCAATTGATGGAAATGATAGTGCAATCAAAGACAAGTTTATGATGATATGATACATAGAAATAATAATTAAAGGCACGGCATTTCAATATACATCCATATGTTAAAGAATACTCACAGTTTGTCGTTAATGGCGTTTCGCCGTCGCTGACATGCATGTCTTCAGTTGCAAATTATAGATTTCGAATAATCACAAAACTTTACTTCCAGTTAAAATCCATATTAAATTTCCATAGTTGGCATTTAGTGTGTATCCAAATGAACGTTTGCTATGAAGTTTTGCAGATACAATTGTATCCGCACTTGTTCTTGAGCAGTGTTTACGTTCTTCTTCAAAAATTATCGAAGCAACGGCGAGTGAGGTCATCGTTTGACTCGCGAAAAATAAGCCAAAACAATTTCGAAATACATGGCATTTTATATAAACAGGCATTATGAATTGGCCCATCGATCGAAAGAAAAACGGACAACAACTCGTTTATAAACCACAAATATACAGTAGTGCAATAAGTGCATGTCTAGTAAGTTTTTCCGCGACTTTTTCCATGCGGCGCGGCTTTACCTCATTTGAATTGAGATGTGTCAAGTCGGCATGTAATATATTCATAACGTAGCACGTTCATCACAACAGACTACCAAGCGATCAATTTCGTTTCAGAATTATAGCTGTGACCGTATTAAAGTGCGAGCATTCGGTAAAACAAAGACTAGGCGAATTTATCACGCTGAAGCCGCAAAGCAATCACGTCAATATCACGTCAACATTTTGATAAATTCACCGAGTCTTTGTCACAGCTATAATTCTGAAACGAAATTGATCGCTTGATATTCTGTTGTGATGAACGTGCTACGTTATGAATATATTACATGCCGACTTGACACATCTCCATTCAAATGAGGTAAAGCCGCGCCGCATGGAAAAAGTCGCGGAGAAACTTACTAGACATGCACTTAATTATTGCACTACTGTATATTTGTGGTTTATAAACGAGTTGTTGTCCGTTTTTCTTTTGATCAACGGGCCTTCGTAATGCCTTTTTATATAAAATGCCATGTATTTCGAAATTGTTTTGGCTTTTTTTTCGCGAGGCAAACGATGACCTCATTCGCCGTTGCTTCGATAATTTTCGAAGCAGAACGTAAACACTGCTCAAGACCAAGTGCCGATACAACGGTATAGTTAATTCCCGCAAAACTTCATAGCAAACGTTCATCTGGATGCACACTAAATGCCAACTATGGAAATTATATTAATATGGATGTTTACACTGGAAGTAAAGTTTTGTGATTATTCGAAATCTATAATTTGGAAGCCGTGCATGTCAGCGACGGCGCGACCCGGTTAACGACAAGCTGTGAGTATTCTTTAACATATGGATGTATATTGAAATGCCGTGCCTTTAATAATTGTTTCTAGGTATCATATCATCATATAACTTGTCTTTGATTGCTCTGTCATTTCCATCAATTGAAGTCAAACTTAGATTGTTCATAGCGCGATAACAGTGCATATTAATATACTTCAATAACAGCCGTCGCCATCGGACGCTGAAATGTATTGAAATGCTGTCTAACGAAAGTTGATTGCTTTGATTAGTTCTTTCATATAAATGTCCAGTAGTTTCCTGATCTATAGGTTATACTGACTCGCAATGCTCGCGAGTAGCGAGTATTTGCCAATGTTTGTTTTCGCTAGAAGTGCGAGTACTCGCGCGTAACGAGCCGAAGCGAGTACTCGCTATGACGCGCGAGTACGCGCGAGTACTCGCTACTCGCGAGTCGATGTTAGTTCGCGAGCGGTACTGTAGCAACTCGATCTCAGCATTATCGTTACAGGATTCGAGGTTGTTTATGAATTCATGTAACAAAGCTGTAGAGGCATCAAGAGGAACATGCTGCTTCTTCATAAGGGATGTGGTTTGATCGTCTGGCTCTCCAACTATGTGCGAGTAAATATGTGGTGCCAGTAATGGAAAGCCAATTGAGCTTTTCTGGAATAAAGCATGGCTTACAATTGTGCCAGCTAGCTGCAACAACATTCCTATGGTTGCATCTTTTATTGGTACCATATTCGGTTCAGTACCCTCGAATAACCGAACCTTGATCTCATTTAAGGCCTTTGAAAAAAACTCTATCTTCATAGCACCGCCATCAAGACCATCTTCATTGTCAAATGATATCAAAAGTTCTCTTCGAAGAATATCAGGTTTCCCAAGGGATTTCTTATAGAATTTCATGATGTCCATCCATAATGTCTCTCGGTCTACAGTACTGTGCAGAAATAACCTAACAAAATCCGCGCCCGATTTGCGATCATGTTTGCGGATCGCATACGGGCGATTCGCGGCTGCGGTTGCGTACGCTTGGCGGTTGCGGCTGCGGGCGTTTGGCGGTTCGGCTGCGAGCGTCCTTGCGGTCAGCCAAACACTGCGGCAAGGAAGACGCAGGCGTCGTAACACGATCGGCGCCGATCGTCAGCATACGTTTCTCGAACTTTAATATAAGCGTCATCTGAGATTCTGAGATCAAGGCCACGTTCAAACGTAGAGCGTGTTGCAATCAATTGATATGGGAAAACTTTCATAATTTGCAACGAATTGTTACGCTCAAGTCATCCGACGTTTCTATTGTCAATATATAAATAGAATTTTAGAAGAAGGAGTAAAAACTTCGAGGTCGGCAATACGTTTGTTTCTCTCTCGATATCGAAGAACTGGAAGACTTGCCGACGCTCAACGCAGTGGGAGAAGACCTCTTTTAGGTGCCGATGGAAGAAGATTCATCAATGATGAAATGAACAAGAACGACAAATTGATCGGTCGAATTAAACTTGGAATATTTATTTTTCAAGGCGGTTTGAGAATAAAACGTCTTTATGGATTCCGGCGTGAACACAAAATATTACTGTCAGCTTGTGAATGATGATTGTTAATTGACTCGGGCAAATAGCCAATGAAAATTGCAATGTTGTTCGTGAATATTGCAATATTGCGGGCAAGAGAACATCCGGTTTGACTGTAAAAATCACGTGTAGTTCATATTTAAAATTTATAAAATAATACGGATTCGAAAAAATAATAGTTTCAAAGCAAATATGTCGGAAACGGGGAAGGGCTAATCATCGAGTTTCAGAGTTTATATGTAAAGATACACAGAATCGTAAACTTGGCAAAGAAAAGTTATTTATACGTCTCTAGATTAATTTTCTCGAATTGAGTTTGTAGCGACTCAACAAACAGAGTTTAGGAATTTGGTCCCGACAACAGTTACGCCGAAAAAGTATTTTTTTAAACACAAAATGCAACGTGGGGTCCTAAACCGCTACGAAGTCTTTATACAAATGAGCGCCTTGGGAATTAGCCTGCGTCACAGACGCTCGTCGAAATTGCATAAATTGTTAGAAATTAATAGTTTCACCGTAACCACTGAAATCTTCAAACAAACGTTCGGCAAATTTTAAGAGTGTTCTTATAGTAAAACTTTAATTTACAAAACTGTTTTTCGGAAACTCCGCTTCGGAATGAAACTTTCAATCATGCAATCTGCAGGCCGTAGAATCATGTTGTTTTAAAACGCGCTGACTCTTCTTATAAAATTACTTTAAAAGCATGTTACGTTCTCTGTTTCGGCAGTATATCTAACCTTACTATATTTCGATTGTAAGTTTTTAATACATACATTTTGATCAAGTAGTTACTTCGACTGATTTAACTTTTTCGGACGACGAACTTTTGACGTAAAATCAATTTTCCACGCGGCGCGGTTCGGAAGTTCGGATATTGATTTCAAAGTTTCGAAGTTTGAATGTTTGATTCCAAGTTCGCCTTTACGGAAAATCTCTTGCCAATCGCTGTCGCGCTTAGATAGACTAAGTTATATATCTCATCAACTCGTTCGGGCAATCTTTATAATTATGTAGCTGTCGTTAGATGTACTGAATTCAGAATCTCCACGACTCGTTCGTTGGTGATTTAGACTAGATCACGAGATTCTATATCTCAGCGACTCTTTCGTTGGCATACCAGTCGCTCAGATAGACTAAACTCTCGACTCAGCGACTTCTTCTTTGGAGGTTTTTGTACCTGTATCTGTTGCTCCACACAGTTTAATAGTTTAGATAGATTGAATTCTGTAACACTCGGGTGTTCCGACGTTTGACGACCATCAACTGTGGTTCCTGCGTCTGCAGAACCGCAGCCGCAAAGCGGACGTGAAACCGCACGCAGTCAATCTCCCAAGCGGGCGCAGCCTTAGACGCACAGCGACCTTGCGGCAGCCGCACAACCGCACGCAGAGCACCCGCAGACGCAGTGTTAGGTTATTTCTGCACAGTACTGTACTTTAATGCTTTCTTCACCAGGCAATTCGTTTTTCTTCACAAATGATTCAATTAGATCTTCCAGAGATGCATCTTCTTCAAGGTCATTATCTTGCTTGTCAAGTAGAAGGCACGCTGCTCCATCAATTGTAGTTGCAACAGATGCAATCTCCTCCAGATCATTATCTTCAGCATCAGGAAATGCCAACTTAAGCTCAGACAACCAGCTCTGACTTGAAGTGCCAGCAGAACTTGTAGTGGGGTTATTAGCAACGTCAAGGTCATGTTCTTGCTTAAATTCAGGATCATCATCTTGTTGAATTTCTTCAATTTCTTTAATCTCGTCTTCAATGCTTATGACTTGACAGTCTTCAGAATGCTGACGTAGAGCAAATATTGGCACCTGTTTATGGCATCTGGTGCATTCCGTAAGTGGACTAGTAGAGCTGACTGACACAATGGCCTTCTCTATGGACAGTGATTCTTTAATTGGTTGAATATAAATCATAGTGCTGGCACCTACCATCTCCTTCAGATATGGTACACTGTATCCATCTGATGGAATTGGAATTAGACACAGGGGCCTCGAATACCCACCACCTTTGGCACGCATTAGCTCAAAAGCACCATCTTGTGTTTTAAGTTTTGGATATTCAGTTTCCAAAACTGATTTAAACTTGACAAATTTAGCATTTTTGTCAGGAAAAACTATCCGCTTCTTTCCCAGGCCAGCTTCTCTGAGCTTTGACAGCTGATTTAATGATGGTGTTATAGCTTGCCTACTTCCCGCTAAAAGGCAAAAGTCATGCGTCCATGACTTCCTTGGCTGAATAAAAACCACTTTTTGCTTCTTTGCTGGTCGAGGGTTGTGTAGAGGTAATCTCCTACCTCCACCACCAAGACTGGGAAAGGCTTGACTAAAAGAAAATAAGTTGAATAGATTAAGTTTTAAATAGTTTAAAATTAAATATGAAGAATATTTTTATACAACACATATCAAAATATTCACTCAGGAATATTGATCCCTGGCACAGTGCTGCTTTTGCTATATCAATAGTGAAAATTTAGTTGCAAAATAATGACAAGATTTATATGTAAAAATTAAATTTAGAATTTAAAATTTTATTTAAAATTTTGGTTTACAATACCTCAAAAGTTGATAAGCCAATTGTAAAATTTGGGTTAGATATATACTGATAATTGTGACCGATGCAAGACTTGTGTAAATTTAGTTCTACATGTATGTACAATTTAGGGTTGGGATGGCTTAAAGGGTCAGATTTTTTAAGGATTCTAGGGCTTACTGTATATATACTGTGGGTCTAGAGGTTAATAATTAGTAAAAATGAAATTGACCCAATCAACAATTTACCATGCAATAAACATGACAATTAAGTTTTAAAAGTCTGTTACAAAGCAATAGGTACAGTTTAAGTGTAGGACACTAGAAAAGGTTCTGACATGAATTCATGTAGAAGACAGAATTTTTGAATATCATTTTCTGAATCAATCATTGCATTTTATATGAGGAAAATCATTATTTAATATTTATAATGAGAGCCTGGTCACGGGTGTAGGAACTGGGGGGCAATGGGGTCATGTGCCCTAAAAGTGCCATTTTCACAACAAAAACTGCCTTTTTTTTCAGACAAAACAAAGGAGCCCTGTTGCAATGAAAAAAGTGCCCTTGAAAAGCTGTGCCCCCCAAATTCAATTTGCTTCCTACCCCCCTGAGCCTGGTTTACTGTTTCATGTCAGGGTTTGTGTTTGGGAGCAACATTGCAACACCCTTCTGACCCTTGCTAAAAAATCCCACACCCACACCCTATATAGGTCAACTCCCACCTAAAACAGGGCCCAGGGCCACAGGGCCCACGGTAATTGGCGATTGCTGTTGTGGTGTCCCTGCCAATTTTCTTTCTAGGGTAGTTTTGTAGGTTTTTTTTTTGTATTTGTAATGTACATTTTTTCTTTGGCGAATTTAATAAATTAAATCAAATCAAATCAAAACTTGAAAAATGCCCAACTTTTTTGGTGAACCCCTGTGGACCAATATTCAGAAAATCTTGTGTCCCTCCTCCCCCGCCCCCCAAAAAAAAAATAATTTCTTTTTCAAAAGTAATTTTTTTAGGTGAAATATATAAATGATTTTATATAAACGATACTTTTAAGAGATATAGTTTCAAAATCTTATTAAAATAACTTAAACACCCTCAGTTGCAGATTTTCACTTTATTAGTATTATATTTTATATTTTTATGGATGATACAGCAGAGCCTGAAATAATTTTCAAATTTGTCCGGCAAAACTTCCGAGCAAAATGAAATTTGACTGGAAATTTTCAAATTTGGTCGGAAATTTTTTAGTTTAGTTTGACCCCCTCCGTTGAGTAAATTCTGTCAAGCATGCAGTAAATCACTCTACTTGTTATTTGTAATAATAAAACACAAATGTTTAATTCTGAATTGCCTATTAGTTATAGTGAATAATAATTTAATTAAAATGGTAACTATGAAAAAAAAAAAGATTACACGATAAGTTTCTGTGATTACAATGGCGTCAATCGCAGTTTAACACGCAATGGTTTTGAATTAAAAATCACGCACTGTTGTTATCTCGACTCGACAACCTGGAAGATAAAGAATACGTTTCCTCGACGTTTTGAGCTCAGGACCTTGAAACCTTCGTCAGGAGAGTCAAATAAGCCTATTTGATCAGCCTATTTAACTGTCCTGATCATGAAGGGCCTTTGCTCGAAACATCGAGGAAACGTATTCTTTATCTTCCAGGTTGTCAAATTAACAACAATGAAAGCAGTCACTCTGACTCGTAACTCACTGTCACACACTTAAGTTAACTAAACTTTGTTTAAAGCATACTCTGATCGAAGAAATTTTGATAGTGCACTGTAAAGTGTAAAACCAACTTTAACTCAAAACTGATGGAAAACCCAATGGAAATTTAACAAGAAAAATGGAGTGTTGAGCGCCGACCCGATCATTTAAAAAAACAGATTATTTTTTTTTCAAAATTTGTCCGGACAAAATTTCCGATCATTTCAGCATTTGGTCGGAAAAACTGGAATTTGGTCGGAAAACCGCCGGCCGTTATTTCAAGCTCTGTACAGTATCCTTGAATAAAACTTGCTATGTTTAAAAATTATACACAAGGACCTTGTGTATAATTTTTAAACATAGCAAGGTTTATTCTATACTATATACAGTGGCAGACACTAGGGGGGGCAAGGGGGTGGGGGGGGGGGGGGGTGACCCCCCCCCCCCAATAATTTTAGCTGAAGCTTTCATTTTGAAAAGTGGAAGCACAAGAAAGTTTTCATGCCTATAAACATGTTTCTCGTACAAATAAAAGTAGAATTTCTACTTTTATTTGTACGAGAATAGAATATGTTAACGAAACAAAAGTGTGTGCAGAACAGAGTCATAGACGAACTATGCATAGACTGATCAAATTCTGATATTTATTTATTTTAAAAGAAATATGTTGATTTCACTCACTTAGCGAATAAATTTTACATTGTCATTGG
This sequence comes from Corallium rubrum, assembly GCA_964035015.1. Lineage (NCBI taxonomy): Eukaryota > Metazoa > Cnidaria > Anthozoa > Scleralcyonacea > Coralliidae > Corallium > Corallium rubrum. Next base: position 45,349 of record CAXIUP010000264.1, on the reverse strand, counting down.
TGTGTTAATTAAACCACCTTGCAATTCCATTCACAAATGTAGATAATCATCTGGAATATTTTCTCTGAAATGTTGTTTTTTTATGCTTAGCATGTGATTTATAACAAAATGCACCATTAAAATAGTGTTTTGAAAACCTAAAATGTTTTACAAAATGTGTTCTCAGAATGCTGCAAATGCCATTTCAGAGATCCAAATTTTAAAAATTTTCCGGGGAGCATGCCCCCACACCCCTCTAGAAGGCTCGTGTCTTCACCACTGCCCCCCCCCCCCCAATATTTCGTCAAGTGCCCGCCACTGACCATATATAACAGAACACTTTATTCTCAGCAATTTAGTTAGCTAGCAGATTAAAAGGATTCTTCACTTCTTTCATATTCAAGCTGTGTAGAGATTTAAGCGTGCTGCGTGCTCTACAGTAAATAGTAAATAATAAATAAATGCAATTTACATTTACCTGAAATTGCGCTGTACTGCCTGATTGAAGTTCTCCCTTTGGCTCTGCGGTACTGTACCTGGATTTACTGCAGGTGGTATTACTGCGCCTGTATTTACTGCAGGAGGAAGTGTAGTAGCAGTCGATAGACTCGATACGTTTCTATTTTGAAGCTGATCAAGTGCTTCTTTTAAGACCGATACGACATGGTCGACTGGGTCTTCCGCCATTTTGAGCAGAACTAGCTTTGGGTACTTGAAGTACTCACCCAAACTGTCGGAAACAGCCGCTGACCACTACATACCGTAAGGTTCGACACGACAACATGAACCGCCCCGACAACCTGAAACGCGCGTCGACAACATGAAATGCGAATCGACAACCTGAAACGCGCATTGACAAAATAAAACGCGTTTCGACAACACGAGATCGACTATATGAAACGCGTTTCCACATCACGAATCGGCCCTACGATACCAGTTGTGAATTATGTCCCCTTCCTAACTCCATAAGGCCTGGTTCCATTCACGATTCTTTTATATTCCGAACATCAATGTTGGGGAGGACATTTGATGCAGGAGAGGAGATAGTGGATATGCCTGTCATCCTTACTTGATGACTCCCTATCTCAATCCAGCAACCAGGCAGGAAAGAAGATACAACCAGCAGGTGCACAAATACATTATTACAAATACCAATAAAAGTTAAAGCAATGTGGGTAAAATATACAGTATTTTCATGACTGTACTATATAAAATAGACTGTACAATGTACAGTGACACACAATGACAATTCACAATGACTAGTAATGATAAAAATTGATAATTTCATTTATTGAACATGTATTCATTCGTATAATACACACTGAGAATAAGACATGGATGTATGGAAATATTAAATTTATTTTAAGTGCATGAAAAGTAAAGTTGATGTTCAAATGGGCTTCTACTTTCCATACCACCCAAATCATAAAAACAAAATGTTTTATTTTTGCTTGTGAAATTCATGAATAATTAATGAGGTTAAAAAGCAATCATTCAAGTCACATGTATGCAGTCTTTTATCACTTATATTCACTGGGGCTATTGATCATATTCAGTTGCAACTGTCAGTCTCACACTTTGAAACTTCTTATAAACCGCAATTTATAAATTAAGTTGTGGTACCAGAGTCCATAGATTTTCCATATCTCTGGAAGAGACTTAATATGTGACCCTCCATGGGAAAACGTACCTTATCGATTTAGCGAACGGCATGAAAACGCCGTTCGAACGTCGTTCGAACGGCGTTCGAACGCCGTTCGATTGGCGTTCGAACGCCATTCGATTGGCGTTCGAATGCTTAACCACAAGCGTTCGAACGCCTGACTTGAAGCGTTCGAACGCCTGACTTGAAGCGTTCGAATACCTATAGCCAGCACCGTTCGAACGCTTAGCCAGAACCGTTCGAACGCCTAGTCAGAAGCGTTCGAACGCCTAGTCAGAACCGTTCGAACGCCTGGCCAGAAGCGTTCGAACGCCTAACCAGATGCGTTCGAATTCGAACGTCTAACTTGAATGGATCGAACGCCTAACTAGAAGTATTTAAACATCAATAACTATTTTGCTCTCACTCCGAGATGTGCAAACGCTTAATATTAAACTCGAAAGCATTTAAACTCGAAAGCTGTTTATTATTTAGACTGATAAAAGCCTGTCAGGTTCTTAATGAGCTTAGTGTTATCTTCGTTTGCTTATAAACTCGCACGCGTACGTTTTACACTATTACGGCGCCGTGATATGCAAAGGTAGTGTGATCAAAACTTGCAATTTCTATTACACTGTAAAATGAGACAACGTAAAACAATAAAATAGCAATATTTTGGCTTTGCTGCCAAGTTATGTATAATCAAAATCAGGTATATTGATCGCTGATGACAGAAAACAAACTGAACAAGGGTCAAACAAACAATACCGAAGAAAAACGGACGTCTCGTATAAAACGGTAAATTTGTGTTATTAGCCGTGGCTTATTTTTGACTAGCTCCCTACTCTGGGATTATTTAAACCGCAGTTTATTACAAAATACAAAATACGGTAAATTTACGACATAGTTTGTAAGTCGCGGCTCATATTAATGTCAACAATGTATCAAATTCCTACTGAAAAGTGTAGGTCAAATCATCAAATTGAGGACTCAATGTTCGTCTTCCTGATCTTCCTCAGTGTTAAGTTGGACGTTTACTACACGTAAAAGATCGCTCTTTCATATTAACTGTCAGGACGAGAATCACGTCGAATGCTTGTAGACCTGTAGACAGCAGTCCAAAATCCTTGAAGGCTGTTCAACTCTTGTAGATAGCCATTCGAAGAAGTTGAACGTTTATAAGAAGTAACGCTTGTACTTGGCAGTTCAAACGCTTGAGGGCTGTACCCAGCCGTACGAACGCTAGTACGTGGAGCAAGTCGTTCGAACTCTAGTAATGAGGCGTTCGAACGCCAACTGGAATGCGTTCGAACGCCAAATGGAATGCGTTCGAACGCCAAATGGAATGCGTTCGAACGCCTAATGGAATGCGTTCGAATGGTTGTGGCTAGCCGTTCGAACGCTTGAACTTTGCCGTTCGAATGCTCACAAGGAACCGTTCGAATGTTTGTAATGCACCGTTCGAACGCCGTTCGAACGCCGTTTTTTTTGCCCGTTTGAACGCAATTTCGATAAGGTAGGTTTTCCCATGGAGGGTCACATATGGGATTGATATAACAATCGAAATATGGTATAGTAGGTTAATACTGCCGAAACAGAGAATGTAAGTGGTCTAACATTTCGAGCGAAGGCCCTTCGTCAGTATGGGATTGATATGCCCGGTTGAGTTAACAAGTCAGTCCCATAGGTTTTCCATACCAACGTTATAACCACGTTGGTATGGAAAACCTATGGGACTGACTTGTTAACTCAACCCATATCAATCCCATATTAAGTCTCTTCAGTTTATGAAAATCCCATATAGTTTCCATATAATGTGAAAGCAAAGAAAATTTAGCAAACTATTGAAAACCTATGGGTTTCTCATCCCCATTTCCCATATTGTGTGTAACATAGTCTCACCATCCCATGTATTTTCGATACGTTGAAATTTAGCAAAAAAGTGCACCATAGTAGTCCCATATTACCATTGTACCTTCCCATAGGATTCACATATATGGGTCACATATGGCCCATTAGTTACCATAGAATTCCCATAGTTTTACTTTGATAAGGGAGGTTTTCTTAATTTTTGACCTTGTAGAGGGGGAGCTTAAGAGCTTTTACAGTAATCACATTGTCAGATTGATATGAATAGTGGCAGCTAGATCAAAAAAACATTTTATTTTATATAATAGGTATTTAGTTTATAATTATAAATAAATAAAAAACAGACTGCAACAACTGGGAAAGTAAATCCAACACTTGGCATGTAGTTTTCTGGTAAGTCATTCCTGCTTAGGCTCTTAATAGTATGTGGCTCGCTCCTTTTGCTATACCATTGACAGGGCTTGTTTTGCATCATTAGTTCCTGTGAGATAAATGAAAACCATCCTCATCACAAAAGTCTAGTTCAAGCATGCAGTTACAAAAAATTATTAATGGTTTATTTTGTATATGTATGTATGATTAATGTTAATATTAGAAATTATACAAGTACAATATCTCATGACTTGTTCATCTTGCTGTTAGTTACCAAAACAGTTTCCCTGTTGTTTCTTTATAATGACACGGAGCTTCTAAACAGGTTTACTACTAATGAGATAAAATCAAAATCAAGGACGGATTTTCTGGGGGGGGGTGCACCCCCCAGGAACTTTTCCCACCACCCCTAGAGAAATTTGCACCCCCCCCCCAAAAATGTAAATGCTCATAAAACTAACCCCAAAATGCAGGAAAACGCGTTTCAGAGAGTTCAAAATCAAAAAAGTTCCGCGGGAGCATGCGCTCGCGCACCCCCCTTGAATTTTGGGCACCCCCCCAGAGCAAAATCTGAAAATCCATCCTTGATCAAAATGCTGTTCACTAATGCTGTTCTTGCATGTTTATTCAAATCAGTCACCTACCAGTTCACTGCTTGGAAAACTGATCGAAAGCTATCCTTATCTACCTTATGTTACAGTAAAAACCCGCTAACAAGAACCTACCACTATTAAGAACCTCAGGCAGAAATTAAGAATTTATTTATATAAGAATATATGTATAAGAATATAAGAACCTATCCCGGGATGATTTGGTAAAATGTAGGTTCTTGTTAGTGGGTTTTTACTGTATTTTATTAATTACCATTACATTTTTATTACACTTGCCAGGTAGACATTACAATTACCAACATAGATATAATTACATACTGCAGGCCCAACACAGTTTACATGTAAGACAAAAAAATAGAAGTTTGAAGAAGTAGAGCAAAAAAGAGTTCTGTCATTCTCATGGCAGCAGGAGGATGCTGTTATGCCATCCTCTAGGTTGAACCTTCTTGAGAAGACCCATGCAAATCCACAATTACTATATAGGCATTCAGAGCACAGCTAGTGCTATTATAAAATGTTACTAATTCGTATGCAGTGATTAAAGAAACAAGAGAGTGGTATGACAAGGTGATTGCAATCCAAAGCCAAATGAAAGATTTGAGCAAATTACAAGCTATGATAAATGCTTACAAAGAACGAGCATAATTTTAACCACAAAAGCACCATATGTATTGATTAGAAAGTAAACAAAGATATTTATAACTCATTCACTCCGTTTTACATTGTTAAAATTGTTTGAATCAAAATGATTTCTCTAAACCTACCTTGTTTGTAAACTGCTTGTTTGAATCTTTTTCCTTTTCCCATCTGTTTCATCACTTCGATCGGGATTCATTTCATAAGTATTCAAGTGGTGTCTGAAGCAGTATATCATCATCATCATGGCGGCATCATCATCCAGCCAAAATTTAATATCGAACTGTTCCAGTGCACACAATCATACATCAAAAGAATCACTGCATATTTCAAAAATAATATCTCCTTTTACCATGTCATCCGAACTATTTTCCATCCTTAATCTCAAGAGAACGCCGTTCCAAAAACATCACATGACACCTCCGCTAATTTATGTTAATTATCCTAATCACATTTTAATCACTTTTTGGAGAGTTAAAAAGTTGTTAGTTAAACACCCGACTAATCACCCTTTATACAACGCAATTTTGCCGGGTGATTAACTAATCATGATTAACGGCCCCAGGGGCCGGTTGTATAAAAAAATGATTAACTTAATCATGATTAAGAAGTTAACCAGTGATTAACTTCTTAATCATGATTAGTTAATCATCCGGCAAAATCGCGTTGTATAAAGGGTGATTAGTCGGGTGATTAACTAACAACTTTTTAACTCCCCGACGAGTGATTAAAATGTGATTAAAATGTGATTAGCATAATTAACATAGATTAACGGTGGTGTCATGTGATGTTTTTGGAACACCGTGGCCATGTTTTGGAACCTTGCGACTGGCGTTCTCTTGAGATTTAAGGATGGGAAATAGTTCGGATGACATGGTAAAAGGAGATATTATTTTTTAAATATGCAGTGATTCTTTTGATGTATGATTGTGTGCGCTGGAACAGTTCGGATATTAAATTTTGGCTGGATGATGATGATGATGATGACATGCAGTATACTTCAGACACCACTTCACTTGAATACTTGTGAAATGAATCGCGATCGAAGTGATGAAACAGATGGAAAAAGGAAAAATATTCAAACAAGCAGTTTACAAACAAGGTAGGTTTAGAGAAATCATTTTAATTCAAACAATTTTAACAATGTAAAACGGAGTGAATGAGTTATAAATATCTTTGTTTACTTTCTAATCAATACATATGGTGGGTCCGTCTGCTAATGGTAGCGACCACTGATGGACAAAGCTCTCCTTTGCAGCTGGTTCTTGTGCTTTTGTGGTTAAAATTATGCCCGTTCTTTGTGAGCATTTATCATAGCTTGTAATTTGCTCAAATCGTTCATTTGGCTTTGGATTGCAATCACCTTGTCATACCACTCTCTTGTTTCTTTAATCACTGCATACGAATGCCTAGTAATTGTGGATTTGCATGGGTCTTCTCAAGAATGTTCAACCTAGAGGATGGCATACCAGCATCCTCCTGCTGCCATAAGAATGACAGAATTCTTTTTTGCTCTACTCCTTCAAACTTCTATTTTTTTGTCTTACATGTAAACTGTGTTGGGCCTGCAGTATGTCTATGTTGGTAATTGTAATGTCTACCTGGCAAGGGTAACAAAAATATAATGGTAATTAATAAAATACAGTAAAAACCCGCTAACAAGAACTTACATTTTACCAAATCATCCTGGGATAGGTTCTTATATTGTTATATATTGTTATAATTTTATAAATAAATTCATAATTTCTGCCTGAGTTTCTTAATAGTGGTAGGTTCTTGTTAGTGGGTTTTTACTGTAACATAAAGGTAGATAAGGATAGCTTTCGATCAGTTTTCCAAGCAGTGAACTGGTAGGTGACTGATTTGAATAAACATGCAAGAACAGCATTAGTGAACAGCATTTTGATTTTATCTCATTATTAGTAACCCTGTTTAGAAGCTCCGTGTCATTGTAAAGAAACAGCAGGGAAACTGTTTTGGTAGCTAACGGCACGATGAACAAGTCATGAGATATTGTAATTGGATAATCTCTAATATTAATATTAATTATACATATATATACAAAATAAACCATTTATAATTTTTTGTAACTTCATGCTTGAACTAGACTTCTTTAACTTTGTACAAAATGGTGACGAGGATGGTTTTCATTTATCTCATAGGAACTAAGGATGCAAAACAAGCCCTGTCAATGGTATAGCAAAAGGAGCACCAAAAAAGTAATGGTTTGGTGAGCCATATATTACTATCAAGAGCCTAAGCAGGAATGACTTACCAGAAAACTACATGCCAAGTGTTGGATTTACTTTCCCAGTTGTTGCAGTCTGTTTTTTATTTATTTATAATTAGAAACTAAAGTGAGAGGGCATGTTGGCCCCCCAGATAATTTTGAAATTTAGAGTCCCTGAAATGCCATTTCCTGCATTTTGGGAAGAGATTTCTCAAGGTTTTAAGGTGGCTCCATACTGTTTCTTGAAAAATGGAAAATACAAGTTTTAGAGTAGTCTGACAACCAAAAACTGTTACCAAATAAATAGCAACAGTTGTTGCTATGGCAACAATGACATTTCAAAATGGCTGCCAATTACCTTCAAACTAATTTAATTCGAAAAAAAACTTTTGTGACCCCCAATTTTTTTTTAATCAAAACGTTTCTTGAAGTATGAGTATTCAATTGGCCAATTTAAAAAAAATTCTGTAGAACGAATAATTTTTTTTTTTGAAAAATCATGTTTGTTAATTTTTAAAAAATTTCATTCCACATTTAAAATCGGCCTATTGATTACTCATACGTCAAGAAAAGTTTTAATGAAAAAAAAATTGGGGGTCACCAAAGTTTTTGAATTAAATTAGTTTGAAGGGTAATTGGCAGCCATTTTGAAACGTCATTGTTGCCATAGCAACAACTGTTGCTATTTATTTAGTAACAGTTAGTTTCAGAAATTGCAGCTTGATGTTAGTAATAATTGTTAGTTGTTTGCTGCACAAGCTGTGTTAGTTAGTAATACTCAGAAGAAGAAAAAGAAGGTTGTGGGATCGAGTCCCACTCATAGCTCAGAGTTTTTCTGAGTATTACTAACTAACACAGCTTGTACAGCAAACAACTAACAATTATTATTTAGTAACAGTTTTTGATTGTCAGACTGTTTAACTATGCTTAACATTTAGTTTTATTCTTTTTTCAAATTGTTTAATCACATGTTTTGGACTCTCAAACTTGTATTTTCCATTTTTCAAAAAACTGTGTGGAGCCACCTTAAGAAATCATACTAAAAACATAAAAGACAACAAATTTCAGAACTTTGAATATACTGTATCGTGTGATCTGGAAAAAAGTGGGGAGCAGCCACCTGCTCCGGCCCTGAACAAGTGTCAGACAAACTACATTTGTGTTTAAATTGTTGTCTTTTTACCATCCACCATAATTATATTTTTAAATAGGCATGTATTTATATGGGAGCTTTAAATAACAAACAAATGAGCTTACAACTGGGGAACTTATACATTTAGGTGAAGGAGCTTATAACAGGAGTAGCTATGATTAGTAGGATGTTGTGGAGGGCTTATAGACAGAGGCGGATCGGCATACCAGGAAATTTCCCGGTGCGCCCCCTTGTTTTTCGTTTCAGGCACCCCACAAAGACAATTAACAAAATACAGCTCATAACATAAACATGAAATACAGTTGTTACTAGTTGCATTGCAAGACTACTAGTTGTAAACTACAAACACAATAATATACAATATGTATTTTCTAAAGTACTCTACATGTAATTGTATTATTTTTTCTTTGTAATTCACTTTTCATAAGATGTAACCATATGTAGTTTTTTGAGTATACTGTATAATATACAATTATTGGATGAGGTTGAGCATGATATCAAGAATTATCAAGGCCAAGGTTTGTGTTATCTGCTGAAGCTGAAGGCTGAGGCGGATAACACAGACAGAGGCCTTGATAATTCTTGATATCATGCGATAACCGAATTCAATAATTGTTTTATTATACAATTATAAATGTAGAAGCCTTTAGAAAGTTTTTTACTACAAAGTTAGGTAAAATAGTAAATATTCATACCATCTTCAGTTCGAGGTTCGCTAACTTTTTTCACTTTCAAATACAATTTTCTCTTTCAAACACTGCTTTAAACTCTAACAGCTGTATGTGTAGCTTGCTTGTTTTTACTTGGTGGTTTTAGCGTCAACAAAACGTGCCAAATCCGCCGGATTAATCTGCTTCTGATCTTCACTCCTAACGACGGCCGCCATGTTTGTTTTGTTCAAACCGCTGGCCAGTGCGTCATAGCTACAGATAATTTTTGATACTTTGTAGGTGGCAAGATATCAAGAATTATTTGTAGGTTGTTAGCCAATCACAATCGAGATTGTATCAGTATTGTATAATAATACATTTTGTAACTCTAAGACTAAGAGTAGTTGAATCCTGGAACAGTAATCCACTTGCGACTTAAATATTACTCATAGTATATAATATATTATTCAGTGTCTATTAAATGTGTAGTCACAAAAAAATATGGGCATATCGAGGAAATACAATTTCAGAGGCTCAAAAATTTCCTAGAGGCCGGAATGCTCTGGGCGCACTGCGCACACCCCGGCCAAGACCCTATTCAGGCTTTACAGTCAACCAGGTGCCCCTTTCATATAATTTCCTGGTAACTTCTCTGCTGCCTGTCCACCTCTGCTTATAGATTTTCATAATTTACTTTGTCTTATGCCACAATTTGTTAGCAACAGGCCCCTTACAAACATTTTTAGTAACAGTAGCTAATATTCAATATTGTTTTCAAAACAAAAAATCTAAGCATTGTCATAGTAATCAGAGTACAGTGCCCCTAACCCCCAAAACCTTTTTTAGCTATATCAATTTGTGGCATAATTTCTAGTGTTTCTGCGAAAACCAAATTTAATTTCTTAAAAAACTCCGATTTTTATGGCAGTTTGAAGTTGGCAAAACTGCGATCTTAGCTGGCACACTTCCGTGAAAATAATTCGTTTTGACGTCACGCCAGGTACTCCTTTTGTGACGTCACGCCAGGTACTCCTGGACTAGCGCCTTCAAGGCTTCATGCTATAAATTTCGATATCTACATATATTTGCATTTGCTGTATCGTTAGAAAGCTTGAAAAGATAGTGTTTAGTTGTGTTGCTCTCAAGGATGGTGTAAGTCTTCACACCATTCCATATTTCAACGATTACCAGTCTGATGCTAAGAAGCGAAGAAAAATTTGGGTTTATTCAGATTTCGTGAAGGCAGCTAAACGTGTGTGCGAACCTTCGAAAACTTCAACTGCTCAGATAATTTCAAGCCTGAGGAACTCGAGAGAAGATATTGCGTGTTACCTGGTCAAACAAAGCAAAACTATCAAAAATTAAGGCCTGATCATCTCGGGATTTGTGTATTTCCAAGTATTCATGGCGAAAGACCAGAGTGTAAACACAATTCGCTAAACACCATTCGCTTATTTCCACGGAACCATTTATTAGTCTTTACTAACTTTTACTAGCTTTTTCTTGACCTCTAGCCGTTCTTGCTCTTGCAATTTTCCAACCAGTCTTCGTCGGCCAAAGGTTCTTCGGCATATGCTAAGCCGGAGTTTAATACCTTCCTCTCGGCTTGAATTTCCCCGAATAAAGTTTACGCCGTTGTTATAGATCTGACACCAGGGCCCGGTTGTACGAAAGGCGTTTAACTTAAACGATGTTTAGCGCTATCCAGCGGATAAATTTACTATCCGACGGATAGTTATCCAGTGGATAAATTTGTGTTGTACGAAGGCCGTTTAGCGTCGCGTTTAACTGTCCGTCGGATAAGCTCAAATTTAACCAGGGAAAGCAGGAAAAAGCCGGTTATTCTCGTTGGTTGCTATGTGTTGCTATGCAGCTCGAGCGTAGTAAATTTCAAAGGGAAAATAAAAGAGTGAGAATTGAAAACCACGCTTTAATTCTTCAGCTTGCTGAGGAAAATATCGGTAAAATTGGGGATCTCGTAAAAACCTTATTTTACCGTGTCACGGGCTTCTTGCAATTGGGGAAATTGAAGAAATTGGTTAACTTTTAATACGGGAGAGAGCAACATCACACGACGTATTATTCGGCAGACAGTGGACGTATCCAAGCTTGCAAGAGTATCTCCGGTCACTTGTTGGAAGCTTCCCGACACCAGAAATCGAAGTATAATATTAACACTTGATTTGTGGCCGAAACGGCGTGGCTGCGATTAGTTTCGGGACTTATTTCGTTCTGTACAAGATGGATTATATAGGCGATGGTTGCTTGCCTACCCAGGGGCCTACCGAAATGGTATCGTCTACTCTCCATAGCTCGTCATCGTAATTGCAGTACGTTGTCAATTTCACGTCTAAACACTTTATCTGCTCCTCTATTTTCTCGTGGAAGTGCATACAAATAGATGCCAGGTAATCTGTACAACGCCATTTTGTTTATTTTTGTTAAAATTGACAACACACACAACGTTTTATCCGCCGGATAGTGATTTAAACGGTCTCAAGACACCGTTTAAATTTATCCGCTGGATTGCCGAAATTTAACCGGTGGATAGCGCTAAACGGGCTTCGTACAACGCGATTTCTCAAGCCTTTAAATTTTATACGGTGGATAGTGAGTTAAACGGTGGATAGCGACTTAAACGCCTTTCGTACAACCGGCCCCTGATCTTTAGGTCCGATGGCTATAGATCCGACATTGACATAACGCGTGCGAAATACAGTTTATTTTGGACTTATTGCTTGTCGAATCTTTTCAACAACCAGCACAATTAGACCCAACATTATTTAGTCTTTTGAGTTTTGAACAAAAGGTTAGAAAGAAAACTTAACTGGCGTGGAAAATTTATTCATACTGATGTTTCTCGTCTGAAAGATGCATTGTCGTTGACATTCTCAGTCTTTAGGCCTGTAACGGCGTATTTTTCATGCGCCGTATAAAATATGAGAATTAAGTTCATGAAAAATACGCCGTCTGTAACCATTAAATATGGCCCTTGCATTAAGTTCGACAGAGCCATTAAATACGACGAGCCCAGTCGTATAATAATACGACTCAACTCTCAAGTACGGCGTTGATGCAGACGGCGTACTATTCATGCACCGAATAAAATGCATGTAAATTAATGTAATTTAAAATATGATAATACATTTCCTACCCACAATTCATGTTTGTAACATCGTTTCCAGGTCTACTACTCGAGAACTGTAATTTTTTCGACTTACTAGAAATACATGAACGCAACAACCCCTCGCCCGCTTTATATGCATTTTTTAACCCCCCTACCCCCCCCCCCCCCCCCCCTAATTTCTGTTTTTTGTTGTATTATAAATGACACACAGATCAGAAAACATCCCAGAAAATTAGTTAGCAAGGTTCATCTGTAGTCATGTATTGACACACCGAAAGAACATGCAAAGTCAATATTAAAAAAAACAAAACCCAACGAGATGAAGCTAATATTCTAAGAGTTTGCAAACATTACGGGCTCTCTACGCATCAATTGGATCTTCTCTTCAAAACAATGGCCAAGAAAAGACAATGTCAACGTCCTAGCGTTCAAAGACAATTCTAGACAAAATATTATTTATATTAATTTTCATTTTCAAGATTTCTTCCGATTTAACTCAGCTAAATCGGTAAATAGTAATACGAATCTCCCTACCGTTAAACTTTCTTCTGCTTTTGTCACCACAAACACTGGCAATTCAGTCTAATCTTTTCGGATTGTTTTTCTCGTTCGCGGTTTCTTACTTTTTTTCGTTGTTGACACATAAACTTAAATTAAATATGACAAGGCATCATTCAGTTCTCTTCATGATCTAAAAAGCCGTTTGTTTCAAAATTTCTTCATTGTTCCCTCTCGAGTTATGTAGGATACACCAGAGCAAAATTCCTTACCGGCTTTGAACAGTTTCAGGACACATCCTTCTTCTTTCAGTTTTACATTTCGGTCGGCATCGTCTTCGGTCTTTATCGTATTAATTTTTAGGCTTTTTCCAGTGGTATTGTTGTCTTTTTCTCGCTGCCACATCTCTTGTTAGTCTTCTTTCTTTGGTCTTTTTCCATAGTAATATTAATGTACACTTTAGCATTTTAGCTGAAACCATTTTTTCTGGCAAATATTTCTTTCGTCATGATCGTTGAAAAACTATTTCGTAAATCGTAATCCAACCGAACTTATAAATTATATATTTGCTGACGTAAATTTAAATAATTTGAATAATTTAACAGGTTAGTTACCAGTACCCTGCTATTCGAACTGCGCAAGTTGTGGATTTGATAACATATATATATATATACCAACAGGTTTCAGAATTGCTTTCCGCTTTTCATCTCGCGTGTAAAGTGGACTCCACGCACGTCGAGATTAGCACCCTCACCCGGGCTGCGGACCTTCGGCCCTACGCCCGGGCTCGGGGATTAAATACGACGAAAATACGCCGTCTAAAGGCGGTTTTCCACTAGGCGACATTTGTCGACCGACTCGACATTTTTCTTTTGTCTTGGCTAGCGAGACAAAAGAAAATGTCGCTTCGCGCGACATTTTTCGCCTGGTGGAAAACCGCCTTAAAGACCCCGTTTACATGATGCCGGTACAATTTGAAAACGGAACAAAATCATGCCGGTATGCAAATACAGCATATGACATTTCATGTTATTTTTGTGCCGGTATCGTGTAAACGCAAGGCCTAAACGGCATGATTTTGTTCCGTTTTGAAATTGTACCAGCATCGCGTAAACGGGGTCTAAGGGGGGCGATGATGGACCGGTCTGGCCCAGTTAACCGAGCTAGCCCGGTTAACCGGGATGAGTTTACGAAACGATTACATGGAGCGGGCTGGCCCAGTAAGCTGGGTTGATTTCAGGCCGAAATTCGCAATTATCAAGTAAATAAGGGAAAAGTTACGTTAGTTTTACTTCAGTTTTACACTAATTAGGCTATTATTTATTTTGTAAGCCCATCGTTAATAAAAAGATTGTTAATGTCTTAGCTCCCAGGAAAGCGTCTTCACGAAGACTAATTAATTTTTTAAATCTCGCTTTGATCACGAAACACACAAACAACGTTGATGTTCTATTTCAGTTCCTTTCAGCACTGTTTATTCACACAGTCAAGCAAACGAAAGCGTATCGAAGCGAGTTCAACAGTTTTTCAGCCCGGTTTGCCGGGATGAAAACGATTACATGAACATTTTCATCACGGTTAACCGGGCTAGCCCAGTTGCCATGTAATCGAAATGCTAAAACAACATGCGTTTTATATATAAAGCGGGCTAGCCCGGTCCATGTAATCGCCCCCTAACTCAACTGGAACAATTTCATAATTTGGGTCGACCCTAATAGGTATTTTATACGGCGCATGAAAAATACGCAAATGATTAAAGTTTAAAAGATAGTTTCGATATTTGACAGAACCATAGTCTGAACTTTAAGAATATGAAGTTTGTCGAGCGCCGGCCGAATCGATCGAATGATGTGTAAATCAAGGCAGCTCCGATCATCGAAGCAACGTCAAAGCTACAGACTACCTTGCGTGACGTCAAAAAGACGGCCAGATCCAGGCTCCTGGTTATAAAAAAATACGACGGCACTGGACCACCAAAAGCCAAATTCAACATGCCATAAAAACCAGACAATTTATCCAAATTGAAACTTTTTTCACTAAAACACTACAAATGAAGAGTACATTCGATGAAAATTGATTTTGGGGTTAGGGGCATTTTAAGAAAATATCTCATTTGATTAATTAATGCTGAGATATTAAACGTGCAATTAGGACTAGATGACTATACATGTCAAAGAGAGGCTGTCTCAACAGGAATAGGTGAATTCAAAACTTCTAAATTGATCTGCTCTTATTCAGTAAAGATACACTATTCTATAAAGGTTTTCATCATCATGATGATTTCCTCAATTTCTCCGATTTAAAATAAATTGTTAAAAAGAGAAAAAAGAACAAATTTATTGAATACCAGTAATTAGTGACCTGTGTGCTGTTGTGAGAAAAAAATAATAAGAAAAATTACAACTGTTTGTTGTTTCAGATCGACAAATGTGCTGTATCGTATATGACAAGTGAAGACCTTCAAGAACTGGGTTTACGTGCAAAAGGTGACCAGGCAAAACTCCGTGCTTTCTGCCAAAGACAAGATGAAAACCAAGCTGGTGAAAGTGAGAGGGAAGCCAAGATGAGGAAATTAAAGGAGATCGTAGAACAAGGAAAAAGTACCAGAACATCACCAAAGCCTAATCAGAAAAAGGTGTCTGCATCGGTTTCCAATAAAAAGCCAAAACCAACTTTAAAGTTTGAATTTAGATGGAAGCATTCAACGAAGGAGGAGAGTACAAGTTAAAGAGGGCAATGCAGGGTGGCGGTGTGCGTGCAAAAGCCGTTTCTCGAGATGCAGGTCCAGAAGCCTGTTTAAAAGAAGCACAAGATCTCTTTTTTCCAAATGGTAAAAACTGTGAGGGAAAACTCGAAGATTTGAATGTTGAATTGGCAGACTTTAAAGATGACATTATCAATATGTCGGACAGCTTTTCGGCAGAAGGTTATAAGGAAATGTATGGTTTACATACCCCTCGCTTAGTCCTTTTAAGCAGAAAGAAGAAAGATGTGCATAATGTATCCTCATCTTCAGAGTATTCAAGTGATGAAGAATTTACGAGCCCTCCTCCATGGCTTATATCTTCAGTCAAAAATTCTCCGCCTGCAAACGTACCTGCTGGTAATCTCAGTGAGCCCACCAGACAAGGATATGATATAGGTGTGTCTAGCAATACAGAGGAGTTGATAGAAGAGATTCCACTAGATTATCAGGAAGCTTCTGATAGTCATGAGAAATCTGCACAAAGTACACCTCTTCGTAGTTCTCTAATTGGAACATCTGATGAACGCAGAGAGCTTGTTGACCATATTCAACGAGATTATGAAGCATCTCTCGCAAGTGACAAGGCTAAGGATCAACAACATGAGATTGATGAACAAGTTACTGCTCGCAGAGAAGAACTGAGAATTGCAAGAGAAAAGCTGACTCCACCAGAACCAGATATGAAAAACCCACATATCATTATCTCTGTACGTCATCCTGACCTTGGTTCAGTATCAAGGGCTTTCAGTCCGCTCTCCAAGCTGCTGGATGTGTACAACTGGGTAGGTTCTTTAGCTGCCTTGCCAGAGCATTTCTTCCTTGCACGAACCTTTCCTCATTCCCACCTGTATCCTGATGAAGATGTATCTTCCTTCAGGTCGTCAGTCCTCTATATGGTAACACAAGAAGATCCTGTCCCATTGTCTCAAGATCCCAAAGCTAGTGGTAGCAATGCTGCACTTTCAATCCAAGAAGAAAGTAGTAACATGGAACATATCTTGGGTGCACAAGAACAACCCTCCCAGCCAACAGATGACATCAAGATATCTCGTGACCTTCCGCAACAATTAATGGAAGAAGACAAAATACTTTCGTGTGAAGAAGAACGTGCCCTTCAACTGATAGAACGCCTTCAAACGAAGCGCCAAAATTTACGGGGAAAGCTTAAAGAACATACATTGTTACAAGTGAGTCGTAGCAATTGCTTTAAGGATCTCTTGGCTTTGTACAAGCAAGATGAAGTCATACAGTCAAAAGTGCCTCTGGTCTTTAAAGAAGAAGTCGCAGTTGGCGATGGCGTAAGTAGAGAAGTATATGCAGTTTTCTGGGAGAACTTTGTGACTCACTATTGCGAAGGTAAGATTATTATTAAGGAAAAAATAATATTTGGTTAATTTCACTTATTATTGTTATTATTAATAATTTATTATTGTTATTATTATTATTATTATTATTATTATTATTATTATTTTTATTATTATTATTATTAAGGTGTTATGCAATTCGTTTTTGTCCTTTCGCCATCGTTCACCATGGAAGATTACACTGCTTTGGGACGCATTATAACGCACCAGTTCATACAAACAGGAACCATGCCGCTACAACTCGCAGAAGCTATAATCCAGCAGGCGGTTGTTGGTAACGTATCCCAAGAGTGCCTGTTGCAGTCGTTTTTTATGCTACTCCATGAAAAAGAAAGGGATATCATACAGAAAGCTCTCCTAGGCACGCAACCATTTCCCACAGACGAATTAATTGATATCTTATGTGACTATGGTACAGGAGCTCTCCCCAATCCGAGTAATATCGGGCAGATCGTTTCACAAGTGGCTAACACGGAATTGATAACGAAACAATTTGTGTGCATAATGAAGCTGAGAGAAGGAATGGGGTCGTTTTGGGATGATGTCAGTGCTGAGGAAATCAAAGCTATCTACAGTTGTTGCAGCCCAACTTTCAGCAACGTTTCCAGCAGTCTGTATTTCGAAGCCTCGACACCCCAGGAAGAGAAAGTTTCAAGATGGCTTGTGCGATATCTGAAGAATCAAGCTAGGAAGGTTTTATCTCGTTTTATGCGTTTCTGTACCGGAAGCGAACTGGTGCGACCTCAGAAGAGAATAAAGGTGGTAATGGAAATAATGCCAGATCTGGCGATGCGACCCAAATCTAGAACATGTTTTGGTGTCTTAACGTTGCCAAAGAATCACCAAACCTATGCCCATTTCAGCGAAAACATGGATTTCTACATGCATAATCCCCATGTGTGGGATCTTAGTGACTAGATCCCTTGATAAAGATTTTGATGTTCCTTTACCATCCTTAAACGATAAAATCGGTAAAATGGCAAACTTTGGATTAAGGTCTCTACTGTGATGTTATTTTACTAAATACAGTATTACTTATTGTTACTGTACTAATTTACAATCCGGACACGATGGATAATAGACATCTTAAAAGCTATATAGTTACATGTTATACTTCTATGTTTCTTGTACTCTTGACATTTAAAGTGTTGAGTTCGTTAGTTGACTAATGCATTGTGCATAGTCTGTTTATTTGTTTTTTTGTTAAGACCTAGTTGAAGTGATTAACTTCTCGTGTGCCGTATTTAATACAAAATACAAATAAGCATAAAAAGGATGTAGCTTATTTCCATTGTATAGGCGGCAAATGGAAAGTTAGATGTTTGAACTGAGTCTAAATTAATAGATTTTTTTCTGTTCTTTTCTTTTCTGTTCTTTTCTGTTGCTATAGCAAACAGCTACATATATATTTTACAGTGTGCATATTGCTTTATATTGTAAAGAAAATCCACAATTTTATGGAATAACAGTTTATATTAACATTTATTTAGTTGATTTCAACCTGTTATATATCATTGTGACCCCGAAATAATTCGTTTAGAGTGGGACGATTAACGCTGTATATCCCTCGATCAGAACTGACCGTCCCTCAATGATCGGGACTCAATGACCGTCCCTCAATGATCGGGACTCAATGACCGTCCCTCAATGATCGGGACTCAATGATCGGGACTCAATGATCGGGACTCAATGATCGGGACTCAATGATCGGGACTCAATGATCGGGACTTAATGACCGTCCCTCAATGATCGGGACTCAATGATCGGGACTCAATGATCGGGACTCAATGACCGTCCCTCAATGATCGGGACTCAATGACCGTCCCTCAATGACCGTCCCTCAATGATCGGGACTCAATGATCGGGACTCAATGACCGTCCCTCAATGATCGGGACTCAATGACCGTCCCTCAATGATCGGGACTCAATGATCGGGACTCAATGACCGTCCCTCAATGATCGGGACTCAATGACCGTCCCTCAATGACCGTCCCTCAATGATCGGGACTCAATGACCGTCCCTCAATGATCGGGACTCAATGACCGTCCCTCAATGATTGGGACTCAATGATCGGGACTCAATGATCGGGACTCAATGACCGTCCCTCAATGATCGGGACTCAATGACCGTCCCTCAATGACCGTCCCTCAATGATCGGGACTCAATGACCGTCCCTCAATGATCGGGACTCAATGACCGTCCCTCAATGATCGGGACTCAATGATCGGGACTCAATGATCGGGACTCAATGACCGTCCCTCAATGATCGGGACTCAATGACCGTCCCTCAATGATCGGGACTCAATGACCGTCCCTCAATGATCGGGACTCAATGACCGTCCCTCAATGACCGTCCCTCAATGATCGGGACTCAATGATCGGGACTCAATGACCGTCCCTCAATGATCGGGACTCAATGACCGTCCCTCAATGATCGGGACTCAATGATCGGGACTCAATGATCGGGACTCAATGACCGTCCCTCAATGATCGGGACTCAATGACCGTCCCTCAATGACCGTCCCTCAATGATCGGGACTCAATGACCGTCCCTCAATGATCGGGACTCAATGACCGTCCCTCAATGATCGGGACTCAATGATCGGGACTCAATGACCGTCCCTCAATGATCGGGACTCAATGACCGTCCCTCAATGATCGGGACTCAATGACCGTCCCTCAATGATCGGGACTCAATGATCGGGACTCAATGATCGGGACTCAATGACCGTCCCTCAATGATCGGGACTCAATGACCGTCCCTCAATGACCGTCCCTCAATGATCGGGACTCAATGACCGTCCCTCAATGATCGGGACTCAATGACCGTCCCTCAATGATCGGGACTCAATGATCGGGACTCAATGATCGGGACTCAATGACCGTCCCTCAATGATCGGGACTCAATGACCGTCCCTCAATGATCGGGACTCAATGACCGTCCCTCAATGATCGGGACTCAATGATCGGGACTCAATGATCGGGACTCAATGACCGTCCCTCAATGATCGGGACTCAATGACCGTCCCTCAATGATCGGGACTCAATGATCGGGACTCAATGATCGGGACTCAATGACCGTCCCTCAATGATCGGGACTCAATGACCGTCCCTCAATGATCGTCCCTCAATGATCGGGACTCAATGACCGTCCCTCAATGACCGTCCCTCAATGATCGGGACTCAATGACCGTCCCTCAATGATCGGGACTCAATGACCGTCCCTCAATGACCGTCCCTCAATGACCGTCCCTCAATGATCGGGACTCAATGACCGTCCCTCAATGACCGTCCCTCAATGATCGGGACTCAATGACCGTCCCTCAATGATCGGGACTCAATGACCGTCCCTCAATGATCGGGACTCAATGACCGTCCCTCAATGATCGGGACTCAATGACCGTCCCTCAATGATCGGGACTCAATGACCGTCCCTCAATGACCGTCCCTCAATGATCGGGACTCAATGACCGTCCCTCAATGATCGGGACTCAATGACCGTCCCTCAATGATCGGGACTCAATGACCGTCCCTCAATGATCGGGACTCAATGACCGTCCCTCAATGATCGGGACTCAATGACCGTCCCTCAATGACCGTCCCTCAATGACCGTCCCTCAATGATCGGGACTCAATGACCGTCCCTCAATGACCGTCCCTCAATGATCGGGACTCAATGACCGTCCCTCAATGATCGGGACTCAATGACCGTCCCTCAATGATCGGGACTCAATGACCGTCCCTCAATGATCGGGACTCAATGACCGTCCCTCAATGATCGGGACTCAATGACCGTCCCTCAATGACCGTCCCTCAATGATCGGGACTCAATGACCGTCCCTCAATGATCGGGACTCAATGACCGTCCCTCAATGATCGGGACTCAATGACCGTCCCTCAATGATCGGGACTCAATGACCGTCCCTCAATGACCGTCCCTCAATGATCGGGACTCAATGATCGGGACTCAATGATCGGGACTCAATGATTGGGACAATGTTGGTAGGTTAAGAACAGGGTCTAAACAATATTACTTTTCACATGCCTCGGTTTCCTTTGTTCTTTTAGGGGAATATATTCAATAGCCCCTGGCAAAACAATAGATTAATATTCCCCTCTAATATTTCCCTCTAAGGCTTTAATATTCTTCCTCTCTACCATTCCTCGCTATAATATTCTCCTCTAATCTTCCCCGCACCACTCCTTATCTTATGAAATCCTGTCAACCTCGGCATGTGAAAAATAAGTACGTTTTCGCCCTCGGTGAATAAATCACATATCTCCTCGTGGCCTCAAAATAACCTATACTTAAATGTAAAAGAAGGGAGTGTCTTGTATTGACTATAGTCTGAAAGAGGTCGTCAAGAATCGTGCAAAGCTGAACTTACGCCCTCTTTATTCCTCTCAAACCTCCAGCAATTATGGGATTAAAATCGCTTCTCCCGCATATGTTATTGCATGGTATATTGTAATATTAGTAAATAATAGTCCTGTAAAACATCGCGCTAGAGGGCACAAAGCCTTCTATGGATTTTGGTGATATCACTCAATGCTATGCGTTTACTCATAAGAATTGTTATTCATCCTTAAGCTAATATGGAGTCTTGGAAAGCAAATTTCAAGCATTATCCTACTGTATAAAGCCAAACCAACTCAAAATGTAAGGTTGGGCAGCATCTTAACTTGCACCATTGCCGCTCGACCATGCAACTGTCAACGAGTCAACCAGGAACAGAGTGCTTATATAATCTAATTTAGCACCAACTCGTCCGAGAATTCTACAGCGTTGATGCAAAATACTGTGCACGTATAGTTGATTCTTAGTTGCAGCATATACAATGCACTGTTTCCAGTTGACTTTAACAAGGTCAGCAATTTTGCACATTTTACAGTAAAAATTTTAACAGAAAAAATATATAAATGTAGGTCTCTTGCAACTTCGTCCTGTCTGCTATAGTTGCTACAGTAGTTTCTCTAGATACTGCTTATATGGTGTAGCAAGTTATTATATAAAGTATATGCGTCCCTTTCATTAACAGGCATATTGTAATTATGATCTTCCATTACCATGCTGGCCAACTCTGCAAACGAATCGTTGCACCCCATCGCAGGTCTTTGCTCTGCATAGTTCTCGGCAATATCCAAGTCATTTACGTCAACATTCATGATGCAGTTTCTCCTATTAAATTGTTCAGGGAGATGGTAAAGCACGTCTGGTTTACCCGGAGGTGACTCCCGATTATTGGAGGGGCGTATCCTGTGCAGATTCCAACGCTTTACTATGTTGTCCAGCTCGTTTTGGATTAAATGCATGAAACAAAAACGCAAGCACTCAACTTGCAGTGGATCACTGTCATCAAAAGTTCCTGAATCCCGCATGTCTTTGAAAAAATTCATCCACCAAGACGAATAAGACTTTCTGAGGAACGACCACCAAGCCTCAATACGCTGATTAGAAACTGACTTTCCATACAAAAAGCATTGTCCCCCATTAATCACATCAGCGCAGTTCATTCTCAGGAATCTTTGGATAGCAGCAATATATATGTTTTCGGTACCACGGTCTGCTCTGATAAACTTCGGCACTCCTCCTATTTGACGAACACAATCTATAAAATACTTCGAAGTTATCTTTGGGTCTTTATTGGACGGTCCTGCTTCTAGCCACATTATACGTCGACTAAATCCGTCAATTGCACCATGTATGCAAATGCCATATGGCTTAAGTTTGTCGTACCCGTCGACATGCCAGATGAAGTTTGGACCTTTCGCATAGTACTGTCTCCTTTTAAGTCTACGTCTGGACCTTTGTTGAACTCCTTCCGGATCTAAATGCCTCAACACTAGACGCACAGTTTCACGATTAGTATTAACACCGTGTTCTAGTCGCAGCTTCTGGTGCATTTGTCTGTAACCAAGACAAGAACCAGTGCCTTCTAGTTGCTGCTGAATTGTGTCAACAACTTCCTCTACACTAGCGTGATCATTTCTTCGTCGTAAACCTTTTGCTCGCAATATTCGTTTTAGTTGTCGCAGAGAAAGTTGAACGCCATGTAATGCACTCAAGAACGCCAGTATTTCTGAATACTGAAATCCAAGCTTAAAATAATTTTCTATCAGCGTGTTGCGGTCATCGTTCTGTTGATTCGGAAGGTACTCCAACACGGCTGCTCCAACCTTCAGCAGCGTTAACAATACGAGAACTGTCTGAACTGAGAAAGCGGCAGCCATGATTCTACCAAGACTAGAGTGTAGGCATGCAGCAAATGTTGTCAAGACAACCAGAAAGTGCGGTTACCGTTTAGCGTTTGAAAAAATAAAAACCTGGGCGTTTGAAAAATAAAAACCTGGGCGTTTGAAAAATAAAAACCTGGGCGTTTGAAAAATAAAAACCTGGGCTTTTTAAAAATAGAAACCTGTGCGTTTGAAAAATAAAAACCTGGGCGTTTGAAAAATAGAAACCTGTGCGTTTGAAAAATAAAAACCTGGGCGTTTGAAAAAATAAAAACCTGGGCGTTTGAACTTTGAAAAATAAAAACCTGGGCGTTTGAAAAATAGAAACCTGGGCGTTTGAAAAAATGAAAACCTGGGCGTTTGAAAAAATGAAAACCTGGGCGTTTGAAAAATAAAAACCTGGGCGTTTGAAAAATAAAAACCTGGGCTTTTTAAAAATAGAAACCTGTGCGTTTGAAAAATAAAAACCTGGGCGTTTGAAAAATAGAAACCTGTGCGTTTGAAAAATAAAAACCTGGGCGTTTGAAAAAATAAAAACCTGGGCGTTTGAAAAATAAAAACCTGGGCGTTTGAAAAAATGAAAACCTGGGCGTTTGAAAAATAAAAACTTGGGTGTTTGAAAACACCTGGGCGTCTTAAAAGAAAAACCTGAGCGTTAGATGTCCCTTATGGGCCACCGTACTCCCACCTATCAACAACCGATATATATATGCCAGATAGTTCTAAAGGTCGTTTTCTTCCAGCTTGCCAGTGCACGTGAAAAACAAGTGATACGGCACTTGCTAACCAATTAGAACGTTACTTCTCTCTTCGGCGGGAAAACTACCCAATTACAATTCGCGCAAGAGTCACATATAAGCTCAAACGCGCCAAAATGAATCACTTTATCCAAGAGCTCTACATTGAAAGCTACTTGTAAGCTAGTCAAGAAGATAATTGCCCAGCAAATAATTTTCAAAAAAGCCATAACGATAAGGTTTGGAAAAACATAATTTAATTAACTAACGTTTCGTCACTATTCAAGTAACATCTTCAGAGTGATAAATATTTACACGATTTCGACTAATATACTTAACTGATACAAAAATAGATGTGATGAAATAAGAGAAGGAAAAGGGAGTGGTACACAGGAATTTTTGTATTCTGGTTTTCGTAACTGCGCCTTCGAATGCCAAAGACATATGAGCACGCGCTGCCAGTTGTTGCTCTCGATCGTGTACAAATACGAACACAAGAATCCATGACGGCTCTTCAAAGACCGCGCCAGACGAACTAGAACTATAATACGAGCACGACCACAAGAATCCCCACGACGGCTCTTCGATGACTACGCCAAACGATCCAGAGAAACGGAATCTATAATTGCGTTTCGCAGTTGAGGATTACACTTTGCCAATACTTTTAAAACATCGCAGTTCCTTCTTATACAAGCAGACATGATCAAATGACAGCACTGTCGCTGACAACCCCCTTTTATACTCTGGGCTGGTACACATAGTGGGTGTCCGTCGGAAGGATCCCGGATCTTACTCGGATTTCATCGGGACAGGTCGGAGTGAGATCAACAAATAGGTAGGAATACGGCTCTTTAGTCGCCATCTGATAGGCTTGTTGGAAAAACTTTGTGTTGCTAGGATACAGTTGCTTAGCCAAATGAACTACTTGACTTGCATCTCGAACGTTTTTCGTCAGACATAAATAACTGGCGTTAAGGGAAATGGTACGGTGATCTTTGCTTTGATGAAATAGGTTTTGCACGATATAAATCACACTTAGATTCCCATGGTGCGATTTTTTCGTAAATAGTTTAGCGATTTCTGCGTCTTTCTCACCCATCATATCGTCAATTATAAATAGATTTCTTGTTTGGGGGTTAATGTTATCCAACATCGATTGGGGCAAACCTTGGATAAACTGAATCCCTGGAATTAGGGTTTCTATTTCAGCAAATGTATCTTGATATTCCGAGTAGAAATACATAATATTTTCTGGAGCAGGGTCGATCATAATTTGGGCGTTGGCTAACAATTCCTTGACAAAGGATGTCTTCCCCGTCTTGGTCCCCCCAGAGACCATGAGCCCAAACGGATGTGTTAACTGTATGGAGTACATAGTTAAACTGAACAGAACGCTTGTGAAATCTTATTTATACCATTTTGGCCGCTTCGTACATTGTACTCGTTTTGTGTACTTAGTATTTCGAATAAGTCTGTGTAATTCGTTTAACAAAGTTTCTAAATCTATAGGAGAAGCTTTAGCTCGAATCAAATACGGTTGCCTATCTTTTGAAGAGAGTTGATGAACATTGGATAAATGATTTGCTAATCTTAATAAACCTTGCTTGCCACAGACAGGACAATCCTTACGCCTTCGAGGCATGATAACAAATGAACGATTTGAAAATGGTACTCAACAATAAATACTTTATATGGCCCTGGGGGCCTTTTTCGAGGCCCTGTGGCCCTATCGCTTGAATACACTCCCTGTCCCCTGACCCTCCACCCCCACCCCTAACCCTGTGTTCTAAAAGACCCTCATTAAGCCCTTAAACCGCCACGCCAGAAAATTGACCATAGATAGTATTAATAAAAGATATATTTACAAACACACACAAAATTTTTAAAATTATTTACAAACACACAAAGTTAAAATCCATAAGGTAAAGTATCAAAATTATCAACTATCACACGTTTATTATATACAACTCTATAATCTTTAGTTTCCCCCCTGGTTGACACACTCTTTTCTTTTCTTTCACGCACTATTTTATACGGAATATTTACAGACAACGGATCTACCACATCACACATAACATTAAGGTACACCATATCACACATGACATTAAAATTAACTTTCTGTACAGTTCTGTAATTGAGAGTGATCCCTCTAACTTATATATATATATATATATATATGTGGACAACGAAACAATTATTTTTCAAAATAACTGCTTGGTTTTGAAGCGTGATGATATTTTTATCAACTGCTGTGAATATGTCGTTGAAAAACTCCTTGGAGCTGAGTTAGACGGCATTATTCGCGAGAAGGTAGCGCGAGATTGGCTTGACAGTTGCCAACCTTTCCTTTCTTCCCCTCTTCCGCCGCGTCGCCCGCAAACCTATTTAAAGTCGTCTAGTTGTAAGTATATGTGTGAATTTTCCTTCTTACATGGTATATTAAGTAAGCAGTTAGTCTGAATAGTAAATTTGATTTTCCTGTATATTTTACGGTAAAAATAGTAATATAACAATGTTTTATCCGATGGTTAAGCGAGGTGAACACAGCAGGGGGTAATGTAGAGTAGCTGCATTTATTTATATTATTAAAACACTGCTCAATTTTATGGTCAATGAACAAGTCATATAGATACATATTGATCTTATGAAAGAGGATATGAACAGTTAAATGGTATTAAACAGTATGCATTTCTATGCCATATAAAATAAATCAATTTTAAAATAGAATATAGTATTAACGTTACTATATATAATTATATATATACTCACACAGTGTGCTTGGGCTACCCTATGGTATTAAGTGTTTCTTTGTCATATTGGATATTAAAGACACAGTGTCAGCTGCCAACCACAGTTTCAGTAATCCTATGACAGTTCGACTTGTGACTAAATGGCATACAAGCATTTTCCATCATTGTTTGAATTTGAAAATTGATTCCTGCTCTGTTACCAATAGGCAGTGAGTACCCCAGCCAATGAGAGAACAGTACAAACTATATACAAACAAAAAGAAGATATTGTAAATGAACAGTTACTGTATACGTGTAAAAATATTAAATCTTATATCATTTAAAAGAGAAACGAAAATATATTTCCTAGAAAACAACAGTTAACAGTACTATTTAACCATGTAAATTAATTAATCATTAATTAATGATTATTATTTGCTAAATTTACATGATAAATGTAATAAACTTACATGGTCAATTGGATTATTTACTACAAAATAATTTGTGAATGTCTGATAAATTCTTAATATGATATAAACGAAACATGAACAAGCTATGGTTAGATAATCATTGATTTTATAGACTTTTAATATTTTAAGATCACTAAAAATTGGTTCGGTATGTTAAATATTGTAAATAAAACTTAAATATGTTATTTTAAATATTTACTTTGAGTTTATCATTCTGGACACTATATGCGAAGTGTTCCTGTTTTGTGTTCATAATTTTCTTGGAATTTTCAATTGAATATTTTTCTTAAGGTGGCTCCATACACAGTTTCTTGAAAAATGGAAAATACAAGTTTGAGAGTCCAAAACACGTGCATAAACAATTCGGAAAAAGAATAAAACTAAGTGTTACGCATGGTTAAAAAACAGTTGTTGCTATGGCAACAATGATGTTTCAAAATGGCTGCCAATTACACTTCAAACTAATTTCATTCGAAAAATGGTGACCCCAATTTATTTTTTTTCATTAAAAGTTTTAAAGTACGAGTAATCCATAGGCCGATTTTAAAAAAATTCTGTGGAAAAATCATGTTTGTTAATTTTTAAAAAAATTGGATCTGCAGAATTTTTTTAAAATCGGCCTATTGCTTACTCATACTTCAAGAGAAGTATTAATTGGGGAAAAAATGGGGGTCACCAAAGTTTTTTTCGAATTAAATTAGTTTGAAGGGAGCTATTTTGAAACGTCCTTGTTGACAACTGTTGCTATTTATTTGGTAACAGTTTTTAATTGTCAGACTGTTTAACTATGCATAACATTTAGTTTTATTCTTTTTTCCCCGAATTGTTTATGCACGTGTTTTGAACTCTCAAACTTGTATTTTCCATTTTTCAAGAAACTGTATGGAGCCACCTTAAGAAGATTTGTCCATGTAAAGTAAGTATAGAGTATGGAGGAACTGAGGGGCTTTAGCCCCCCGAGAAATCTTAATGGAGGGGACTGCCCCTCCCCCCCCCCCCCCCCCACACACACACACACACAATTTGACTCATCAATCACCATTCACAAATTGTAGGTTACTGGTTAGGGTAAAGTAACCGTTACAGCCTCATTCCTGTCAGCCAAAAGCACCCATGTACACATAAGACAACCCAGTAAACAACATCGAAAAATTGTTGAAATGTGTTGTATTTTAACTATTACGACATTTCATGAGCTTCAGTGTTCTTAAAAATCACCCGTCAGAATGCAGGAAATGGCATTTCCAAGACTCTAAATTTCAAAAATTTCTTTCCCTTAGAAAAGTCCCTTTTTGTGAATGCCCCCCATGGGAAAATTCTCAGAAAGGCCCTGTTCAGCCCCTCTGGACAAAAACAAAACGCTACGCCTATGGTACATTATAGATATGCAATGCATGGTTTGAAACCAGGCAGCCTACTTAAACTCTCTTGCAAATTGAAGTATTTACTTAGTGTAACGGTACTGTACGTACCTATGATGAAATCAGTTACTGTTATATTTCATAAAACTATTTTAAGCATTAATTCAGTTCGTAATCGTATGAGCTTTAGCTGCCTGCACTCACTAGATGAACAAATCAAATATATAGCTTGAATAATGCTGCACAACAATAAAAATCTAACTAAGAACAACAATTAAAAGCAGAGTGTATATATATATATATATATATATATATATATATATATATATATACCATGGGAAAATTCTTAGAAAGGCCCTGTTCAACAGGGGCGCAACCAGGGGGGGGGGGGGGGGGGACCTCTAATACTAGGTTAGACATTAGAAAAACAAATAATTAATCGTCTGTTGTAGTACGCAATACAATTCTCCGCAAATCTGGCGAGACTCAGAGGCTTCCAGTTCGGATCTTCAATCTCGTACCCAGTTTGTAACATGCTTTATAAAATAACATGTAGGCTACGCAAGCGCTGATTGGTCAATATATACCCATGTTTGGATCAGGCTATCCAAGCACAGAAATTTGCAAGCAATTTTTAGTGACGCCTTTTATAGACTTTAATCTAATTTTTTTAGTACTGCATGACACAAATAAAATAGCATTGTAATTACTAAAATAGTATTTGTAACTACAGGTATGTGCATATAAAGGGCTTCAACAGGGAAAAGTTTTAAATAAGCGACGGCGAAGAACTAAATGTCGAATTACAAGCAAACAAATAATTTCTTGAACGAATCTTAAAGTTAAAAAAAACACCGTCTTCGAGTCTTTTTCAAGCAGTAAAAAACAACAACACTATGTTTATATACTGTGAGAGAACTATAACCAAGCATGAAATTGTTTTGCGGCCCTGTTGTGTTCAAGAGCCAAGCTAAACTTGCTAAAATATACGGTAGTTCGTACTTTAATATGGTAAACAATACAACGTGATTTGGAAAGTACACGTTTTGAAAACGATCTTAAAACAGTATAACATTCTGTACAAATACCTTTCATTTTCTTGGCTGATGAACTAATTTGGTAAAAGAAAAAGACTTTGTCGATATGAAGTAAAATACCCAAGAACTCTCGACATAAAATCCAAATCTGGCGATAAAAATATTTTTTCGGAAGCTTCAGTTTCAGCGGCTTTTTACGGCCAAGAATATTTTTCTTGTATTTGCTCTCAAACCACGAGCCAGACGCTGAGGCGGTTGATTTTAGCAATGTTTATTATAAGCGTTTTCCCAATAATATTCGCTGTTTTCGATGGCCAGAGTTCACTTCTTTATTGACATTCCCATCTTTAATGTTGAATTTGTCGGCAAGATAATTTTCGGATTACTTTCTTTCTCGTTTCGCTCGCCCTACAGCTCGTCGCCAAGACGTTACAAGGCGAAATGTGATTGGTTGTTTATGCGTCTGGGGAAAAATAGGCGAAACGTGATTGGTAGTTGATGATTTTCGGGAGAATATGTATTCCTATCACTATTTTTTTTCACAAAATCTGTTATTTTATTGTCGGTTATTTTATAAAAGAAATACCTAATGGGTTTTCATGTTTGGATAGCCTGATCCAAACACTCGGGATGTTGCTCGACTTTCTAAAGCTAAAATACACTCGCCTGGCGGCTCGTGTTTTTTACGCTTTTCGAAAGTCTCGCAACATCCCTCGTGTTTGGATCAGGGTATCCAAACATGGAAACCCATTAGGTATTTCTTAAACACCAAATGTTTCCTAAAAACAACCGTCCCTCGAAATTTGTGGGCTCAGCTTTCGAATCTCATGGCGAAAATGAACCAATCATAGAGATAGAGCTGGATTTTGGCACCCTGTAGGGTATGTTGGTGTGATAATTTCTTCGTTTTTACAGTAAAATTTCAACTATACTCACTGTAGAATTAGATGAAAACGTTCGTTCAAATTGCTATACAAATGGTGTTTCCGAGGTTCTATATTTCAAACATTTCCGGGGGAGGGCCCCTGGACTCCCCTACAAACGCGGTCACTAATTGCCACTACTGCCCCCCTCCCACTTTCCCCCCACTTTTTGACACCTTGCTGGGCACTGATTGTTGTTGTGGTTGTTGAGTGTTCTCGAAGAAACATAACAAGGATATCTAGTATCCCAAATTGTTTAGAATACTGAACGACTTTGCTCTTTTTTTTTGCGTTCAACCCCTGCCCTCGAAATTTTCTAGTTGCGCCCCTGTTCAACGGCCTGGACAAAAACAAAACTCTATATGCCTATATAGGTACATATATTTATGGTTTGAAACCTGGCAACCTACTTAAACTCTCTCTATATTGATATATCTACTTACATGCAGTATGCATTGTGCAGATTAACAGGTGAAAATGATGATCACAAGTGCAGTGTCTGGCCACCATCACTTATGATCGTCATTTTCACCAGTTAATCTGCGCAATGCAGACTGCGTGTAAATAGACATTATATCATTTCTGAGCTTGCATGTGTATTAGCAGTGTGGTATATCCCACATCCATCTCCTGAATGTCATGTTATATATATATATATATATATATATATATATATATATATATATATATATATATATATATATATATATATTTATATATATATATTCTGGTTTAAGGTATAAACCAGCCAAGTTCTCTATCATAAATTGACGTTACTGCTTATCACAACTTTTGTGGATATATCTCTAGAAATAAAATAAATAAAAAAAAAAGATGAAAAGGAAACTATATGGGTCACCACATTGAGTGGGTATATCTTCCCAAACTATAATTTTTTTCAAAATTAGGGTGGGTATCTCCCCAATACTAAAAAAGTGTAAATATAAAATATAAAAATATTGGGTCACCATGACTTAAATAATTATAACTATAAAAATATGGGGTCACTTACTTAATGTGCAATATTTCAAAAAATATGTCATATTTTTGGGGCGATCCCACATTAAGTAGCGACGCCATTTTGTTATAGTTATAATTATTTAATTTAAGTCATGGTGACCCATATTTTTATATTTACACTTTTTTGGTATTGGGGACATAACCCACCCAAATTTTCAAAAAAATATAGTTTGGGGGAGATATATACCCACTCAATGTGGTGACCCCATGTAGTTTCCTTTTCATCTAATTATCGATGAAAATTAAGATGATATCCGCAAAAGTTGTGATAAAGTCAACTTAAATTTTTTACACCTTAAACCAGAGTCTGTAGAAATATACACCATTTGTCTGGCATTGATAGTGAGTAGTGTGTTTTGAGCCTTTAAATAATATACACAAGTCCTTAACATACATGATGCAATAAATTAAATAAGAATTGCAAAGACTAATTATTTACAAACAATTTTCATGCAACACAAAAATATGTACTCACTTGTAATTCAGTAATTGTGCACGAATAAAAACCACAATATGAGGGAGATGTACTCAGACCACTTCAGTCATCAAATAAACATGATCCACTTCTGATTTGAACTGAAGAACAATTAGTTTGAAATATTAATAAATTTAGGATACTATAAAAAATTACAGTTGTGTGGCTACAAATATTGATTGGCTATATTTAATACTTGGTAAGCTTTATGTTTTGAAGATGAAATCCAGTCATTACAATATTTAACCTTATAAAATAATAAAATGTTTGTTTCCGAAAAATAATTCATACTAGTTTATTGGTTTAGCAGTATGAGCCATCTAACTATCAAAACGAACGACAAAAAAGTTAGCTGTCAAGTTTCAACCACAAAAGCAGGAAATACGAGTAAATATAAAAGTAAAATGGCTATAAAGGTCTATAAGATGGTTCAAATTTTAGCAATTTTTGCACTAAATAAAAGTACAGAAGCAAGGAAATCATACTTAGGATTACTACTCAAATCAGTACAGCGAGACATAGGCGATGTTTTCATCGCTTCCGAAGCGACAGTTTCGTTAACCGCAGATAAATTTCAAAGCAATCACGAGGTGTAGTCTTATGTACCACGTGATAGCTTGTTTACGAGTTAACAATTGGTTCTTTATCACGTGGTACATGAGAATACACCTCGTGATTGCTTTGAAATTGATCTGCGGTTAATAAAACTGACACTTCGGAAGCGATAAAAAAATCATCCATGTCTCGCTCTACTGATTTGAGTAGTAACTCTAGTGCAACAACAATACCTTAAACTATAGTTTTAGGCCAGAGTCGACGACGTCTGGTGTTACTTGCGATGTCTTGCTTTTTCGTCTTCACTTTCAATACATGGCGGCTTTGTCAGGACTCTACTTCGAGACATTTCTCTACAGAAAACCAGTTTTATGTTGACAGATCAACATAAAAATTAATCTTTCGTATACGTAAAACTGCTTGCACTGTTCCAGCGCGCTGTTGTTTCTTCCTCGGCGTAGCTTTCCTGACATTAAAATTGAAAGGAATAGCTCTCGTTGTTTCCTCGGCCTTCTTCTTCGAGTGCTGAAATCTCCTTCGAAAACTTCCTTTGGCGGCAATCTGTTCTCGCATTTGATTGGTTGAGTTACTTACTGTCCCTCCCTTTTCACACGCATAATGTGTTCCAAAATGTCTGACTTTTTGCACGTCAGTGTGTTTTTGACTGATTTGCACACGTTTTGTGTGTAGCAAGCCGTGTTGCAGACGTGTTGTAACGCATATTCGTTTATAACAACACGTCATTGTGTTTCGCCAACGTGTTGTTACAACACGGCGCAACACGGATAACATATCACAACACGCCAAAAACACGCTTACGTGTATTTAGAACACGCCTACGAGTCTTTAGAACACACATCAATGTTTTTAAAACACGCTTACAACACGCTACGTTTTCTAGTGTACCTGTATTATGCTAAAAAGTTTACATAATAAGGATAATGACCGCAATCAAGTTGTTTTTTTCTTTCTCTTATTTCCACTACATGGAGAATCTCGCGGTAAAACATTTTATGAAATTCTTATCCGATTCTCAACAAAAATTTAATGTCTTGGTCCTTGGTCTGTAGCCAACTTTACCACAAAGTTATATTAAAATCGGTTCAATATTTTTTTCGGATATCCTAGTGACAAACTAACAAAAACAAATAAACAGATAAAATTTTAAATAAAACAACAGCTACGTCATTGCGCGCGCACCTAATCAGGAAGAACCATTTATCTTATGGTCAGTTGCCACCATGTGAGTTAAATTCTTTTCTTTACATTTCTATTTTCTACCTCACATATTGAAACTGATTTGGGCAAATGTTGCTTTTTTCTAGGCAAAAAATGTCTTCAGAAAAGCGAGTTCTTACGCCAGTGCGGCGGACTACACGTTGGGAGCGGTGCGGAATAATTCATCCGAAGGCAATTGAGGAGAAAAATGTGACCGTGGAGTCGTTGGACGAGTTGTCCACTCAGTTAAGATCCGGTTTAGTGTTTAAACCTAACTTGCTTCTCCCTTGCAGCGATCTTGATAAAGAAATGCGGTATCTCCAAGAGACCGATGAATGTTAAGAACGCGAACAAACCTCTAGCTTTGCAAATATTGCTGTATGAACTTGTAGCTTTTTAGAAGAAAGAAATTAAGAATAGATATTAATTTCAGAATTATTCTGAGAGAAACACGAAGAAAAAATTTCATGATTTTCTGATGTTGCCGAAGTCACTCGAAAAAATATATATGAACTCGCGAGCAGGATTTGAAGCAATTTCGTATATACCCAGAGCCTGCTGTTTTGTCCAGCGACTAGGCGCCATCGGCTCTGGTAAGTTTGCCGAACTTGTAGTTTTGCTCCAACGCTCTAACTGTTAGGTCGTCACGAAAAGGGATGACTCAAGAAAACAACACTCCCCCCCCCCCCCCCCCCAATCTTTCCGCGTTTTTTTTTTGTCGTCAAGCTGTCAACATTCAACGAGTCTCGAGATTTTAACAATAAATCAGAAATCTGGTTTCCTTTCCGAAGTGTTGTGATTAAGTTTAGGTTCGCCAGGGGGTTGTGGTTCGGTTTTAGGGGTGCGGCCTGCGGGGAGGTGGGGTGTTCAATTATGTGCTCCCATTCTCAATGCGACAATACCAGAGCCCATGACGTTTGTATAGCAAACAAGCAAAATTATAAGCTGACTGATGAGCTAGCCGCTAACACGTCAGGGTACCACAATTGTATCTACATGCGGAATGCTCAATGCTTTTCTTCGCAAACCTGATGTCGTCAAAAAGCCGCCAAAATCCTTGGCGTCAAAAACATCGCTTGTATTCTGGCTTACGGGTACCTAACGAGCTACCCGCTCGGCGGATACTCGTCAGGGCACGGCAAATAAGTTAAGTTTGCAATATATGTATGCACATACAACGTAAGTTTCGTATCTTCACAACGATCACCCCTAATGAAGACACTATATCGGAGTGTCGCAACATTTCAAGTTACCGTTCCAAATTAAAACATAATATTATGTTATAAGCTGGAGTAGCGTATGACTATGTCAGATAAATCACCTGCAGGCTACTGGGAAGGATGTACAAGGCTGTCGATCATCAGCTAAGAGTCTGAGACACTTCACACGAGCTCTTTGTGTGACCATGTGCAGGTATCATATACCGGAACTCCGAAAGTTGGTTGTGGTCTGCGTTCGACCAAACTAAGTAATGTCCGACACAAAACCTTAAACCTTCAACAAATGCTGAACAACACCCTAACAACAACTATCAACCTTCTACGGCAAGATTTTAAATTTTCACATCCTAACCGGAACCTTGAACGGATCACACTAGTTTAACTCAGCATGTTGTGTTTTGCCGCCAAAGTTCTGCCACTTCAGCGCTCGACGTTTATCTCAAGTACTTGATATTGCATGACTGGGCGTGACAGAAAATTTTGGAAAAACATCAAAACAGATCGGTTGCCAAATTTTGTTCTTTTTTAACATAAGTGTACATTATTTGTTCGAGAACAACTCTAGTCTATTATCCTTTCACGAGTCGAATCATCTGACGTTTGCTAGAGTATGGGGCAATGCCCGCCACGAAGGCATTTTCCTCAGCTGAATATACACTATTATGACTATAAACTTTGTTTGTGTACTCATGTGAAAATCGCCGTTTGATTTTAGACACGAGCCGATCTTCAGCCGTTTCAGCAGTCAAACAGTCGATCGAACCTGAGGAGTGTTTAGACGGACGAAAGTTGTTCCTGCTAGAAAAATCACCCTACTTAATTTACTTCCCAAACCAAATTTACTGAGTGTTTATCCAGAGAAATCTTATCCCTTGTTATATACGTTGACCTCAGACAACCTTAATTTACACCAATCCGGCGAGACGTAACCCACAGAATAAGAACTGACGAGACAAAGCGTTTTAATAGCACGCAGAAAAGTCATTCGTCTTGCTTCGTCGTCTCGTCCTAACTCGGAAAGAGTGTTACCCTATACACCCCCCACGGGTGAACATCATATACAACCCAAGGCAAGTGTAAAATTTCTCACGACTGAACGAACGATGAATATGACTGTTAAATTTAATTGTAAAGTTATTTCACTTATTAGGGCCGAGACAATTACTCTTGTCCATATAAACACAACTCTTCTTTAATTGGGACAGACGCCGGATTTCATGTCAACCTAATTGGCGGATCGGTTATTTAATTTGGTTCCGGCTCATGTGAATTTCGACGTTTAACTGGAGCCTGGGCATATAGTACGAAAATTGTGGCTTTTCTGATGCTTTTTTAGTTTATTCGATTGCAACAAAGCGTGTCGCTTTTCAATGACAGTCTCTTTTTAAGACGTTTTACTACTAAATAAATGTTTTCTGTTATTTCAAAACTAATTAAAACAAACTTATCGAAAGTGTTACAAAACGAACTTAATATATTTATTTATTTATTTAAATCAACTTGTAAACACACTTTATTTTTTAAAAAAGTCACAATATATAAGGTTTAAAAAAACGATATGATTTAATTTACTAACGATGGTCTCTATATGGCAAGTAACCTCTTCAGAGTGATAATTATTCACACGATTTCGACTTAACAAATACTTAAATAGTGGTTGAAATATAAAACAACAATAACTCCGAAAATGGTAAACATTTTATTGATGATTCGACGTTTCGACTAAATCAGATTGTAGTCATCAGGAATAGTGGTTGAATTTAATGGCAATCGAAATGGCGCTAGTAAGACGTTTATAATTACTACTAAATAAATGCTCTCTGTTGTTTCAAAACTAATAAAACAAACTTATCTAAAGCGTTACAAAAAATAATTTAATATGTTTATTTAAATCAACTTGTAAACACACTTTTAAAAGAAAGTCACAATATATAAGGTTTGAACTGAAAGAGATATGATTTAATTTACTAACGATAGTCACTATATTCCGAGTAACATCTTAATTCAGAGTGATAATTATTCACACGATTTCGACTTAACTACTAATACTTAACTGATACAAAAATAGATAAGTATATTGGTTGAAATATATAAAACAACGGTAACTCAGAAAATTTTAAAGGCACAGCGTCACCATGACGCAAACTTGAAAAAACTTCGTGGATAAATTCAAGTTCACATGATTATTAAAAAAATTATTACACACGTCAAAACTTGGACGAAACAGTCCGTAAGAATATGCACTAATGACTTACTTTTTTAACGTTTTAAGAATATTATTCCTTTCCTGTGCACATGCGCAAATATAGTTTTTGTACCGCGCAAAACCATTAACTATAAAGCGATAATTTAATACCTGCATGACGCTGTGCCTTTGAACATTTTAATGATTCGACGTTTCGACTAAATTGTAGTCATCATCAAGAATAGTGGTTGATTTAATGGCAATCGAAATTAACGGCGCTAGTAAATTCAATTATGTTTTTCCAACAAACCCTATCGTTGTGGCTTTTCAGTGAATTTTTGCTGGAAAGTTATTTTGCTAGTTTGTGAAAACTTCGCTTTCTGACTGGTCTATCGATCCCCCTCTTATAAAAGATTTCTATCAACTAACAGTTCAAATTATCTTTATAGCAATATAGACGGATAAACGTATGACCGTGTTAACTAATAAAGATTTATAATGACATGCACTCGATATGGCACGTGATAAATTAAAAATATTAATAAATCGTCAATTGAATCACTGATAAAAAAATAATGAAATCACAAATAATGGAGAGTGGGTGTGAACGCTAGCTTGAACTGATGCTCCAATTGTATACAATTTGAAGTTTTCTATAATACATGCAGAATTGACCGAAACCCCTTCAGAAACTGAGAATATAGGGCGTGTATCGAAATATACAAAACAACCTTTCTTTAAAATTCACGCCACGCAAAGTTAATAGGGACCTTAAGATCTACGACGGCAAGCACAACGAAGACGTCTTGTAAATAAAAGAAGTCTGGTTTGGAAACAAAGAGGATGAATAATATTTAGTCCCATCCTAACAGCGTCCTTGTTCTATCTACAACGCCACTAGGAGCATTTTCACGTCTTCAGGACGACGTCAACCACCAAAAGATGAGAACTGTTGCTTAAAATTGATCTTAATACCGACACTACAATCACTGTAGCAGTACCGGGGCGTTTTGGAAATCATTTAACTTTCTTTAAATATCAAATATAATAATCAGTTGACTGTGACTTCTTTAAATTGTAAAATTCATGTTGCGTTTTAACCACCGTCGTCGTCCTAGCATCTTAAGGTCCCTAATTACCTGAGGTGTACCACAATATTACTTCCCCTTGTCTGACAGGGACGCCGGAACCATAAAAGGGCAAGAGGGGCGAACTCCCGTCAAAGGGCACTTTTATTGATATCTAATTTTTTTTACAATCAACTTAGTTACCATGTATGTACAGTGTAATTTGTTTTATGTATTTAACGATCAGATATTTACTAAGCTAATTTATTAGCTAAACTAAAAGTAAGTACAACAATGTTCATACCTTTATTCAAAAACCCGTACGAATGTACGATTCACGGATCGGACATGCAAGGTGTTTTTCTTTCGAAAAACACTACTCAGGCAATATCAGTTTTGATCAATAAGAATTAAACTACAAAATGTTTTGTCCCGTCATTTGAGACATATATTAAATAAATGCACTTTATATATCAGGTATATGTTTACAGTTTACTATGTTTCTTCGCAGTGTGTCGAAGCTCAAATGCCCAAGCTAGACCATATGAAACAGTTTGCGTAGTATTTGACAAGTATATTTTAAAAACCCAAAGGGCACTTCTGCCCCCCTTGCCCCTCCTGGCAAAAGGCAAGAGGGGCAGCCGCCCCTCCTGCCCCCCCAGTTCCGGCGTCCATGCCCCTTGACATCTGAAGGAGCAATTATGTTGCAAGGTTACCAAAAACCGGAGTTTAGGGGTGACTCCTTAATTATAATACGTCTTTCTCTGAGAACACAATTACAATATCGGTAGTTCACAACAAGCCTTCTAAAGTGTTTGGTAAATATTTCCGAAATACTCCCTGATGACTTAACAAATCATCCTTTAGAAATTGTTAGATGACATATGTATGTATATATGCATGTTTAATTTTTACAGCTATACTAAATTACGATTATTCAAGCAACAGACAATACAGAGCACCACAATCGCAAGAGAACGCTGCCTTCAGTTAAATGAAAGTCGTTGTCTTAAAGGATATTGTTATGCTTTTGGCAGGCTTAAATTTCACCTAAAAACAAACCTATGTGCAGCAATTAAAATATCGTCTTACACTAATTCAATAACAGCAGGCGTCAACGTTCTAGCAGTTTCTGTCCTTTCTAGA
Organism: Corallium rubrum; assembly: GCA_964035015.1. Taxonomy (NCBI): domain Eukaryota; kingdom Metazoa; phylum Cnidaria; class Anthozoa; order Scleralcyonacea; family Coralliidae; genus Corallium; species Corallium rubrum. The sequence continues at coordinate 6,094 of CAXIUP010000264.1, read as the reverse complement.
ACATGAGAATTCTCTCAGTCATGTCTGTCGATGAGAATGACCAAGCACTGAATTTGTTCTTCAGATTGTTTATTATCATTGTTTAAAATGACAAATGCTATTAAAATACAGCACCGGTCCTCACATCTTAAAACACCTGTTTCATTCAGTCAGGAAATAGAGAATCACCTTTTATCACCAAGCTAAATTAATTCTGGTTGAGTTCGACATCTTTGAGTCAGGATAACGTACAAACTCGCTATAGTGGGCTATAGGTTAGCGTGTATACTGTAAGTTTATAGGCAGTAAACAAATTTTCTGAGTAAGGCTATTGCTGGGGTTAGGTGACCTAGATAATTTCGTTTTGGTTAAGAGGTATCGAATGTGATATATGTTTCAATTAAAGTTTAATTAGAGGCGACGTATTTCCGCTACGTACCTTTATGTCCGCGGCGAATTTTCGTTCTATATGATGGTGCATTTTCGTCACGTGGGCCTGTTCCAGAATAGGAAAAGTTAAATAAATATCTGTCCTAAATGTGTCTAAATTCACATTCCAGAATAAGTATTTAGTAATTTAGCGTTTAGTTTTTTATTTTGGCTAAACGCCAAATGTTTTATTCCTCTAATGGAACTAATCTCCCCGAAGAATGCACCATGATGTATAATCGTTTTTTTGCATCTCCCAATACAAGGAATAAGCAGTGTATTCTTCCGCTCTATTTTTAAAACGAAAAGACAATATGTCGAGTATGTTATGTTTCAGAGAAAGTATATAAGTTAACCTATATATCCAACGATATGCGTGTACGAGAGGCACGCAATTTTGAATAAAATTGTTTGGTATTAATCAAAATAAGAAGCAAAATCTTATTTGGACAAGGAAGACTTAGCATCTATAAATACATAGTTTTGACGAGTTTTTAATTTCTTCTTAACCTCCCCAGTAGTAATACCCCCCATCGAGACTACAAAGGGATGCCGCCTCATTAAATATTCAACTTATTATTTATTCATTCTCCTTTGTGACGTTCAAACCCTAATCTCATTACGTCATTATGGCTCATGCTCCTATACGACCCTCTAACCCTAATCTCATTACGTCATTATGTCTCGTGCTCCTATATGACCCCCTAACCCTAATCTCACTCAACCCCCCGTTATTCACTACGTCATATTCACCCTATTACTTATTCATTCTCAGACTCCTTTAGGATAGTCTAACCCTAATCTCATTACGTCATTATTTCTCAGACTCCGTTGGGACGTAGTAACCCTAACTTTCCCCCCTAACCCTAGATGTTGCTCAACCCCCCCCCCGTCATTCCCGATTGGTCTCCGACTGATTTCCGAAGTTACGTAAAAGGCACTGGACTTATCTCTTTATAACTAATAGAAACCAACTTTCATTTAAACCCTTAACCCTACTTATAGTCAACAGTTGTGGGACACGTATACGTACAGAGCATGCGTACAGTAAACTTTAACAAAATAGACGTTCTTTACAAGGAACTAAAGAGAAATTGATAGAGACACTTTATATTTTTTTATCTGAAACCTTGTCTCGATGAGTATAGAGAGTTTTGAGCAGCCGAAGTGTCTGAATTGGCAGAGCTCGTATGGACTTAAATCAATAGCATATGATGAATATTATATTAGGTTTAGAGCCTAAACATTCAATCATCCTAGAATCATTGCTAGCTAAACCCTTCGTTTGTAAGTGAAGAAATCGTAAGAAGATAGAATGAGGAGTCAATTCTAAAAGCCATAAGAACGTTTTTAAGTGTCGATATATAAACGAAATATTATTTGGCTGCGGGACGGCTGAGTATCGACTTGAATTAATAGCAACATGAATATTATATTAATTAGAACTTAAACGGCCAAACAGCTCTTTACCCATTTACTTGGAGATATGTGCCGAATTGTCGCTTATTTGGCTTTAGTTTATAAGTAAACGATGCCTTGAATGAAGAAATCGTTCGGCAAACTGTTCGAAAGACATTGAATCATTTTCTTCAGAGGGGTTTGCCAGAATATAAACCAAGAAACCGTTCGGCAAGCTGTTCGAAAGACATTGAATCATTTTCTTCAGAGGGGTTTGCCAGAATATAAACTGTCAAGGGTTAAACGGCTGACTCGGCTATTTTATTAACGTCGTCAAGCATCTTGTTAATGTTGCTACGGCTGATATTTGCGTATTTATGCTCAGTGCACGTGCAGGAGACAAAAGAGAAAACTCATTAAAGTTACTAATGACCAAAACATAACCGGATTTGCATATAAGTAGAATATTTAATTCATTTTAGGGGTGATCATGAGTTTTTTGGGAATAATAAGGGGCCTGAAGAGGTATTAATATATGGGCAAGTTTAGGCGAAAAAGTTAGTCTTAGGACTATAGTCTTAGTTTTAGGACTATATAGTCTTAGTCTTAGGACTATATAGTCTTAGTCTTAGCACTATATAGTCTTAGTATTAGGACTATAGTCTTAGTCTTAGGAATATATAGTCTTAGTCTTAGGACTATATAGTCTTAGTTTTAGGACTATAGTCTTAGTCTTACGGACTATAGTCTTAGTCTTTGTCTAAGTCTTAGGACTATAGTCTTAGTCTTAGGACTATAGTCTTAGTCTTAGGACTATATACTCTTTGGACTATATAGTCTTAGTCTTATAATCACCGCAGGGGTAATCCCCAATCACCCCTGGGGCAACCTCCAAACACCCCCGGGACACCCCATGGGGTAGCCCCCCAAATTCCCCCGGGGTAACCCTAAACACCCCCTGGGATACCCCCAATCACCACCGGGATACCCCAAACACCCCTGGGGTAACCTCCAAACACCCCGGGGTGCCCCCAATCACCCCTGGGGTAACCCCCAAACACCCCCGGGATACCCCAATCACCCCAGGGGTAACCCCCAAACACCCCAGGGGTAACCTCCAAACACCCCCGGGTACCCCCAATCACCCCTGGGGTAACCCCCAAACACCCCTGGGGTAACCCCCAAACACCCCGGGATACCCCAATCACCCCAGGGGTAACCCCCAAACACCCCCGGGGTACCCCCAATCACCCCTGGGGTAACCCCCAAACACCCCCGGGTACCCCCAATCACCCCAGGGGTAACCCCAAACACCCCCGGGATACCCCAACCACCCCGGGGGTAACCCCAAACACCCCCTGGGGTACCCCATTCACCCCTGGCGTAACCCCAAACACCCCCGAGGATGCTCCAAACTCCCCCTATCAAGCAGTCATATAGTCATGTAGTCATAATACTAACTAAGAGTATAGTCCTTATCTTCCCATTATCTTCCATTTATCTTTCTTGTCTTCCTTATCTTCCTCTTATCTTCCCATTATCTTCCTCCTCCTCCTCTTTCTCCTCCTCCTCCTCTTTCTCCTCTTGCTCCTCCTCTTCCCCCCTTCTTTCTTCTCCTCCTCCTCCTCCTCTTCCCCCTCTTTCTTCTCCTCCTCCTCTTGCTCCTCCTCCTCCTCTTGCTCCTCCTCCTCCTCATTCTCCTCCTCTTGCTCCTCCTCCTCCTCCTCCTCCTCCTCCTCATTCTCCTCCTCCTCTTCCCCCTCTTTCTTCTCCTCCTCCTCTTGCTCTTCCTCCTCCTCCTCCTGCTCCGCCTCCTCCTCCTCCTCCTCCTCCTTCTCCTCCTCCTCTTCCCCCTCTTTCTTCTCCTCCTCCTCTTGCTCCTCCTCCTCCTCCTCACTTGGACGTTACTTAGACGCCGCCTCTAAATGAATAACTCATGAGTTACTCATGAATAAATGAGTTACTCATGAGTAAATGAGCAACTCACGAGTTACTCATGAGTTATTCATTTAGAGGCGGCGTCTAAGTAACGTCCAAGTGAGGAGGAGGAGAGAGCAGAGGAGGAGGAGAAGAGAGAGGGGAAGGAGGAGGAGGGGAGGAGGAGGAGGAGGGGAGCAAGGGAGGAGGAGGAAGAGCAAGAGGAGGAGGAGAAGAAAGAGAGAGGAGGAGGAGAATGAGGAGGAGGAGGAGGAGGAGGAGGAGGAGGAGCAAGAGGAGGAGAATGAGGAGGAGGAGGAGAGAGGAGGAGGAGGAGAGAGGAGAGGAGAGAGAGAGAGAGGAGGAGAGGAGAGAGAGGGGGAAGAGGAGAGCAAGAGGAGAAAGAGAGGAGGAGGAGGAGAAAGAGGAGGAGGAGGAAGATAATGGGAAGATAAGAGGAAGATAAGGAAGACAAGAAAGATAAATGGAAGATAATGGGAAGATAAGGACTATACTCTTAGTTGGTATTATGACTACATGACTATATGACTGCTTGATAGGGGAGTTTGGAGCATCCTCGGGGGTGTTTGGGGTTACGCCAGGGGTGAATGGGGTACCCCAGGGGGTGTTTGGGGTTACCCCCGGGGTGGTTGGGGTATCCCGGGGTGTTTGGGGTTACCCCTGGGGTGATTGGGGGTACCCCGGGGGTGTTTGGGGGTTACCCCAGGGGTGATTGGGGGTACCCCGGGGGTGTTTGGGGGTTACCCCTGGGGTGATTGGGGTATCCCGGGGGTGTTTGGGGGTTACCCCAGGGGTGTTTGGGGGTTACCCCAGGGGTGATTGGGGGTACCCGGGGGTGTTTGGAGGTTACCCCTGGGGTGTTTGGGGGTTACCCCTGGGGTGATTGGGGTATCCCGGGGGTGTTTGGGGGTTACCCCAGGGGTGATTGGGGGCACCCGGGGTGTTTGGAGGTTACCCCAGGGGTGTTTGGGGTATCCCGGTGGTGATTGGGGGTATCCCAGGGGGTGTTTAGGGTTACCCCGGGGGAATTTGGGGGCTACCCCATGGGGTGTCCCGGGGGTGTTTGGAGGTTGCCCCAGGGGTGATTGGGGATTACCCCTGCGGTGATTATAAGACTAAGACTATATAGTCCAAAGAGTATATAGTCCTAAGACTAAGACTATAGTCCTAAGACTAAGACTATAGTCCTAAGACTTAGACAAAGACTAAGACTATAGTCCGTAAGACTAAGACTATAGTCCTAAAACTAAGACTATATAGTCCTAAGACTAAGACTATATATTCCTAAGACTAAGACTATAGTCCTAATACTAAGACTATATAGTGCTAAGACTAAGACTATATAGTCCTAAGACTAAGACTATAGTCCTAAAACTAAGACTATAGTCCTAAGACTAACTTTTCGCCTAAACTTGCCCATATATTAATACCTCTTCAGGCCCCTTATTATTCCCAAAAAACTCATGATCACCCCTAAAATGAATTAAATATTCTACTTATATGCAAATCCGGTTATGTTTTGGTCATTAGTAACTTTAATGAGTTTTCTCTTTTGTCTCCTGCACGTGCACTGAGCATAAATACGCAAATATCAGCCGTAGCAACATTAACAAGATGCTTGACGACGTTAATAAAATAGCCGAGGGGGGGGGGGGGGGGGGTTGAGCAACATCTAGGGTTAGGGGGGAAAGTTAGGGTTACTACGTCCCAACGGAGTCTGAGAAATAATGACGTAATGAGATTAGGGTTAGACTATCCTAAAGGAGTCTGAGAATGAATAAGTAATAGGGTGAATATGACGTAGTGAATAACGGGGGGTTGAGTGAGATTAGGGTTAGGGGGTCATATAGGAGCACGAGACATAATGACGTAATGAGATTAGGGTTAGAGGGTCGTATAGGAGCATGAGCCATAATGACGTAATGAGATTAGGGTTTGAACGTCACAAAGGAGAATGAATAAATAATAAGTTGAATATTTAATGAGGCGGCATCCCTTTGTAGTCTCGATGGGGGGGTATTACTACTCTCCCCGTGGTGAAGAAAATTCACAATAGTTTCACGACTCGAATATCACGTCAAAAATAGAATTCGTTGGTGAATGGAGATTGTACGCCTAAATTATTAATACGTAGCCTAATCAACCGAGTGCGTTTTAAAACGGGTATAGAACATAGAGGAATGATTAATGTTGTAATAGTAGCGCGTCGGTCTAGTTGGCTCGCCGCGCACAGGAAACCAAACCACAAAAAAAATTTGCGTTGGATATCGGATATCTAGTGCTTGAACCACTCTTAAAATTCGACGCAAAACAAAAACAAGGTCGCCCAATAGCAACAAGATTACCACAA
>CAXIUP010000263.1:0-18000 GCA_964035015.1 Corallium rubrum | reverse complement strand
CGTGTGAACGTAGTCTCAAAATCAAAAAAGTTATATGTCAATTAGCGTTCTAGGTTGAACCAACGAAAAAAAGTCATTTTCAAGGGTAGGTGTAAGTTTATGGAATGAAATTCCCGAAGATGTGAGAAACTTGCCAAAAAAGGCTTTTCGACAAGAAATTAGAAAGAGACTTTATTCAATTCTTCAATTTGAGGAGACCTATGTTGATGTAGCGATCTTAATAAAAAAATTCTAGAATGAAATTACTTTCCATTGCAACAATATTTTGTTAATATAGTCACTCTGCCTATTTATACATTTTGTTACCTTACAATTATTGCCAAAATTTCGAATACAATTCATAACATTGTGTCTGGTTTCGTTTTCGGGAAAAGTAGACACAAGGTTTCAACGTGATAGATTTGTGTTTTGCTTATAATTAAATAATACTGTATAAAACACATACCGCCTCGATTAGCTTTGCTATTTTGCGGTACTGTGTAATTTCTGTATTTGTAACTTTTGTGATTAAATAATATACACTTAATTCTGCTCCCGAGGGGAAACAGTTAGTTTTGTTTTCCCGAGAGTCTTGATATTTCCGGAGACGAAGTCGAGGGAAAGCTCGAGACTCGAGGGAAAACAAAACTGTTTTCCGAGGGATCAGGTATATTAAGTGTGTTGTTATATAGCCTGAGTTTCGCTGAATAATTTCGACGTGTATCAAGGGAAAGTACACAAAAGACAAACGCTAAGACTTACCAAAACATTTCGCCTGGCTCCGTAATTTCACAAATATGAGTCTCAGAACAAAAGAACAGCAATACATTTCTCCAGTTAATCTTCACACATGCTTTGTAGACCTATAAATATTCTTTTTTTCGTGCCAAACAAGCTTTTATTTATAGGATACCGTGAAGAGTTCAAAGTTCTAGCAGGCAACAATTGAAAACTTGTTGCCCGAGCCGGCAATAAGTTCTCAATTATTGCCCGCTCGGTGTACATTGAAATTTAGCTAAGGTCATGTGACCACAAACTAACCAATGACAGTCATCGTTGTATCCAGTGAAACTCTAGCTATATAACAAAATGAATTAAAGTAATATGAGCAACAAATTGCTGCAACATTGTTGCGTTGCAAGTTGAAAAACGTTGTTGCACGTATTACCACCCCCTTAAACATTGTCACGTAACAATGATTTTGTTGCAAGTTGAATCAGCATGTTGCAGCAAGTAGAAGAGGAGTCTACTTTTTTCAACAATTTTTTTTTCAACTTACAAAAAATCATTGTTGTGTGGCAATGTTTAATGTGGGTGGGTAATCAGTACAACAACGCTTTTCAGCTTACAACGCAACAGTTGCGTTGAAAGTTGAAGAAATATGTTACCGTATTACCTCACTTAAGTCAGCAGGGACCTTACAATAGGGACCTTAAGATCTACGACGGCAACTTCGAGGACGACGTCCTTCAAACAAAAGCATTCTTTTTGCAGAACAAAGATAATGAATAATTTCTAGTCCCAATAGTAATCTGAACACCGTCCTCGCTCGGTATACAACGCCACTCAGAGCATTTTCACGTCTTCAGGACGACGTTGACTCGTGGAGTGATGAGAAGCTGTTGTCTGAGATTGCCCTAACACAGACACTGCAACCGTTTTAACACTTTGAAAATTATAAAACAAGCTTCAAATATTAAATACAGTATAGTCAGTTAACCGTGATTTCTTTTTAATGCTAAAATTTGAGTTGATTTTTAACCGCCGTCGTCGTCCTAGCATCTTAAGGTCCCTAATGCTAGAACGACGACGGCGGTTAAAAAGCAAGACAAGTCTTGCAATTTAAATAAGTCACGGTTAACTGACTATTACATTTGATATTTGAAGCTAGTTTAATGACTTCCAAAAAACCCAGTACTGCTAAAATGATTGTAGTGTCTGTATTGAAGTCAATCTCAAGCAACAGTTCTCATCTTTTTGCCGTTGACGTCGTCCTGAAGACGTGAAAATGCTCAAAGTAGCGTTGTATAAAGAACGAGGACGGTGTTGAGGTTACTCTAGGGACTACAAATTATTCATTCTCTTTGTTCCACAACTAGAATTCTTTTGTTTAGAAGACGTTCGTCGTTGAGGTTGCCCGTTGTACTTCGTAAGGTCCCTATTATGCACGTGTAACGTTGCGTATTAAACCAATCTTATTACAATATCTCAAGAAGGAAGTGAAACGTGCTGGAAGAGCTAAAAAGTAATATTCCTCATTATTTTAAAGTGTCTATGAAATGAAAAATTCGTTGGCATTTTTGTTGTCTTATTGTACAGAGGAGCATGACAGGAGCACTCACTGAAAATTTCAAGAGAATCTGATGCGTAGCTTTCGCGCTATTAACTCTCAAAGTTTTCCATAGCTAGTTCGTTCTTGAAGAAAAATTGGGCTTTCGGTAATAATGCTTATGACGTACGCAGATGGACAACTATGCATAAGAACAGTAGATTTCACTATTAACGATTCATCTGCGTACGTCATAAGGCATTGTTACCAAGAAGCCCAAATTTCGCCAAAACAAACTAGCCATGGCAAATTTTGAGAGTTGATAGCGCAAAAACTACGCATCAGATTCTCTTGAAATTTTCAGTGAGTGCGCCTGCCATGCTCCTCTGTACAATAAAACAACAAAAATGCCAACGTATTTTTCACTTCATAGACACTTCAAGAGTTTTTTTCCAAATAGGCGTATTTTTCGCTTTAGGGGCATTGGGACATGAAAGATCTAAACTTTTGATACATTATTCTTTTGACAGTCCGATCCCTAAATTGTTATGAATGCGAATACAATACTGCCAAAGACAAGCCGATTTGCAACGTCACTGTTAAAACATGCGATTCCAACCAAGCATATTGCTTCGAGAAAACCTTAGTAGACCAAAACGACTTCAAACTCTACGGAAAAAACTGTGCGGCTGAAGATAGTTGCGGAAATCCTGATGAGGCATGCGCGAAGGAAAAAAAGGATTCGAATTTGAAGTCGTGTTCTATTAAATGTTGCCAAGGTAACCTTTGCGTGCCTGATCCTGCAAACGTCATCACTCCCTATGGAATGCTTTTATTTATAATGGCTGCGTTATACTGCATTTTTGTCTAAACTTATTAGAACATGTGAAGTTCTTAGAATTATAATTTGGGGTAAACTATAGTTTAGTTAAATTTGTTTTTTTGTATCAGTTTAGAAATACTGCGCTGTATGTTGTTTTGAAGGTGGCTATATCTACTGTTTCTTCAAAAGTGGAAAAAATGCCAGTTTCAACCTCACAAAGTGCTCATGAATATTTGGAAAAGAGTTGAAGCTAATGTTTTATACATGCATAGAATAACGTTCAGGCAATCAAATACTGTTAACAGATAATGGGTTTCAGCCGTTGCTATGACAACAGTGATGTTTCAAAATGGACGTAAATTTACATTTAATCCAATTTATTTCAAACACGAGTTCGGTGACCCCCAATTATTTTGGTATTAAAACATTTCCTTATGTTTAAGTAATCAATAGTCAGCCGATTTTTAAATTCGGTATTAAAATCTGCCTATTGATCACTTAAATTTAAAGAAATGTTTTCACGCAAAAAAATTTCGGGTCACCGAACTCGTTTTTGAAATATATTGAATTAAATGTTTTACCGCCATTTTGAAAATGTTGTCATAGAAACGGCTGAAAAACCATTATTTGTTAACAGTATTTAATGTCTTGAACGTTATTCTATGAATAATGTTATTTTCACTCTTTTTCGAAATATTCATGCCCACTTTCTGAGAAACTTGCATCTTTTTCAACTATTCAAGAAACAGTAGGGAGCCACCTTAATGAATAAATAAATAAAGTTTCCAGACGAACAGGGCCTCATTCTTCATGGTTAATGTTTTTTCAAGCTATGAATATTTAGCACAAAAAGGTCTTCTTGTTGCTACTGAAGCTAAAGAATGGCTTTATTTGGGCTAAATTATCGTTTTTGACGTAATTCTTAACACGACCAGCGGTGTTTTATCAGATTTAAAACCGCGAGGGCGCGACGGTTTTAGATCTGATAAAACACGTGATGCGAGTGTTTTGAATGGCTTCAAAAACGATTCGTTATTGGATGTTATGTTCATTAGTATTCTTTATATAAAATTGTATGTTCATTAGTATTCTTTATATCAAATTGTATGTTAATTAGTATTCTTTCTGACGTCAAGAAGTTTTATCAGGTACAAAACCACGGACATGATACTGATTTCCTTTGTGTTTTCCTCATGAATTTTGACCTTATTTTAAAGGTTAAAAAAATGCCCAAAATCGGCCAAAAAGTAAAGGCTAACTAATCTCTTTACTTTTGGAACGACTTTGGCCATTTTCCCGTCTTTTCAAATAAGGCTAAAATATAAATATTTAGTACCAAAAAACCTTGCTTTTGAAGCTAAAAAAGGGTTTATTTAGGTTAAATTATCGGGGGTTTTACCTTATCTTAAACGTTGAAAAATGGCCAAAATTGGTCAAAAGGTAAAGGCAAACCCCTTTACTTTTTTTCCCCGGATATTTTTCAAAAAATCATAAAAAATATTTTTAGCCAAAATACAGCCTTCTCGTTTTCACAGATGGCTTAAAACGACTAAATTTAACCGTTTTTAAGCATAACTGAAAAGTTTCAAAAGTGACCAAGATCGGTCAAAAAGTAAAGGCTAACCCCTTTACTTTTTTTTCCGCATTTTTTTCAAGAGTTCCAAAAACATTTTTTTAGCCAAAATACAGCCTTCTTGTTTTCACAGATGGTTTAAAACGACTTTATTTAACCGTTTTTGAGCCTAACTGAAAAGTTTCAAAACTGACCAAAATCGGTCAAAAAGTAAAGGCAACCCCTTTACTTTTTTTTCCGGATTTTTTTCCAATATTTAAAAAAAAGTTTTTTAGCCAAAATACAGCCTTCTCGTTTTCCCAGATGGTTTAAAACGACTTAATTTAACCGTTTTTGAGCCGAACTGAAAAGTTTCAAAAGTGACCAAAATCGGTCAAAAAGTAAAGGCTAACGCATTTACTTTTTTTTTCCGGATTTTTTTCAAAAGTTCCAAAAACATTTTTTTAGCCAAAATACAGCCTTCTTGTTTTACCAGATGGTTTAAAACGACTTAATTTAGCCGTTTTTGACCATAACTGAAAAGTTTCAAAAGTGACCAAAATCGGTCAAAAAGTAAAGGCTTAACCCTTTCCTTTTTTTCCCCCGGATATTTTTCAACAAATCATAAAAAATATTTTTAGCCAAAATACAGCCTTCTCGTTTTCACAGATGGTTTAAAACGACTTAGTTTAACCGTTTTTGAGCATAACTGAAAAGTTTCAAAAGTGACCAAAATCGGTCAAAAAGTAAAGGCTAACCCCTTTACTTTTTTTTCCGGATTTTTTTCAAAAGTTCCAAAAACATTTTTTTAGCCAAAATACAGCCTTCTTGTTTTCACAGATGGTTTAAAACGACTTTATTTAACCGTTTTTGAGCCTAACTGAAAAGTTTCAAAACTGACCAAAATCGGTCAAAAAGTAAAGGCTAACCCTTTACCTTTTTTTTTCCAGATTTTCTTCAAAAGTTCCAAAAACATTTTTTTAGCCAAAATACAGCCTTCTCGTTTTCACAGATGGTTTAAAACGACTTTATTTAACCGTTTTTGACCCTAACTCAAAAGTTTCAAAAGTGACCAAAATCGGTCAAAAAGTAAAGGCTAACCCCTTTACTTTTTTTCCCCCGATTTTTTTCCAAAAATTTTAAAAAAAAGTTTTTAGCCAAAATACAGCCTTCTCGTTTTCACAGAAGGTTTAAAACGACTAAATTTAACCGTTTTTGACCCTAACTGAAAAGTTTCAAAAGTGACCAAAATCGGTCAAAAAGTAAAGGCTAACCCCTTTACTTTTTTTTCCGGATTTTTTTCAAAAGTTCCAAAAACATTTTTTTAGCCAAAATACAGCCTTCTCGTTTACACAGAATGTTTAAAACGACTTTATCTAACCGTTTTTGAGCATAACTGAAAAGTTTCAAAAGTGACCAAAATCGGTCAAAAAGTAAAGGCTAACCCCTTTACTTTTTTTTTCCGGATTTTTTTCAAAAGTTCCAAAAACATTTTTTTAGCCAAAATACAGCCTTCTGGTTTTCACAGATGGTTTAAAACGACTTAATTTAACCGTTTTTGACCCTAACTCAAAAGTTTCAAAAGTGACCAAAATCGGTCAAAAAGTAAAGGCTAACCCCTTTACTTTTTTTTTCCGGATTTTTTTCAAAAGTTCCAAAAACATTTTTTTAGCCAAAATACAGCCTTCTCCCAGATGGTTCAAAACGACTAAATTTAACCGTTTTTGACCCTAACTGAAAAGTTTCAAAAGTGACCAAAATCGGTCAAAAAGTAAAGGCTAACCCCTTTACTTTTTTTTTCCAGATTTTCTTCAAAAGTTCCAAAAACATTTTTTTAGCCAAAATACAGCCTTCTCGTTTTCACAGATGGTTTAAAACGACTTTATTTAACCGTTTTTGACCCTAACTGAAAAGTTTCAAAAGTGACCAAAATCGGTCAAAAAGTAAAGGCTAACCCCTTTACTTTTTTTTTCCGGATTTTTTTCAAAAGTTCCAAAAACATTTTTTTAGCCAAAATACAGCCTTCTCGTTTTCACAGAATGTTTAAAACGACTTTATCTAACCGTTTTTGACCATAACTCAAAAGTTTCAAAAGTGACCAAAATCGGTCAAAAAGTAAAGGCTAACCCCTTTACTTTTTTTTTCCGGATTTTTTTCAAAAGTTCCAAAAACATTTTTTTAGCCAAAATACAGCCTTCTCGTTTACACAGAATGTTTAAAACGACTTTATTTAACCGTTTTTGAGCATAACTGAAAAGTTTCAAAAGTGACCAAAATCGGTCAAAAAGTAAAGGCTAACCCCTTTACTTTTTTTCTCCGGATTTTTTTCAAAAAATCAAAAAAATATTTTTAGCCAAAATACAGCCTTCTCGTTTTCACAGATGGTTTAAAACGACTTTATTTAACCGTTTTTGACCCTAACTGAAAAGTTTCAAAAGTGACCAAAATCGGGCTAACCCCTTTACTTTTTTTTTCCGGATTTTTTTCAAAAGTTCCAAAAACATTTTTTTAGCCAAAATACAGCCTTCTCGTTTTCCCAGATGGTTTAAAACGACTTAATTTAACCGTTTTTGAGCCTAACTGAAAAGTTTCAAAAGTGACCAAAATCGGTCAAAAAGTAAAGGTGCTAACCCCTTTACTTTTTTTTCCGGATTTTTTTCAAAAGTTCCAAAAACATTTTTTTAGCCAAAATACAGCCTTCTTGTTTACACAGAATGTTTAAAACGACTTTATCTAACCGTTTTTGAGCATAACTGAAAAGTTTCAAAAGTGACCAAAATCGGTCAAAAAGTAAAGGCTAACCCCTTTACTTTTTTTTTCCGGATTTTTTTCAAGAGTTCTAAAAACATTTTTTTAGCCAAAATACAGCCTTCTTGTTTTCACAGATGGTTTAAAACGACTTAATTTAACCGTTTTTGAGCCGAACTGAAAAGTTTCAAAAGTGACCAAAATCGGTCAAAAAGTAAAGGCTAACCCCTTTACTTTTTTTTTCCGGATTTTTTTCAAAAGTTCCAAAAACATTTTTTTAGCCAAAATACAGCCTTCTTGTTTACACAGAATGTTTAAAACGACTTTATCTAACCGTTTTTGAGCCTAACTGAAAAGTTTCAAAAGTGACCAAAATCGGTCAAAAAGTAAAGGCTAACCCCTTTACTTTTTTTCCAGATTTTTTTCAAAAGTTCCAAAAACATTTTTTTAGCCAAAATACAGCCTTCTCGTTTTCACAGATGGTTTAAAACGACTTAATTTAACCGTTTTTGACCCTAACTGAAAAGTTTCAAAAGTGACCAAAATCGGTCAAAAAGTAAAGGCTAACCCCTTTACTTTTTTTTTCCGGATTTTTTTCAAAAGTTCAAAAACATTTTTTTAGCCAAAATACAGCCTTCTGTTTACACAGAATGTTTAAAACGACTTTATCTAACCGTTTTTGAGCATAACTGAAAAGTTTCAAAAGTGACCAAAATCGGTCAAAAAGTAAAGGCTAACCCCTTTACTTTTTTTTCCGGATTTTTTTCAAAAGTTCCAAAAACATTTTTTTAGCCAAAATACAGCCTTCTCGTTTTCACAGATGGTTTAAAACGACTTTATTTAACCGTTTTTGACCCTAACTGAAAAGTTTCAAAAGTGACCAATATCGGTCAAAAAGTAAAGGCTAACCCCTTTACTTTTTTTTTCCGGATTTTTTTCAAAAGTTCCAAAAACATTTTTTTAGCCAAAATACAGCCTTCTTGTTTTATCAGATGGTTTAAAACGACTTAATTTAACCGTTTTTGACCCTAACTGAAAAGTTTCAAAAGTGACCAAAATCGGTCAAAAAGTAAAGGCTAACCCCTTTACTTTTTTTTTCCGGATATTTTTCAAAATATCATAAAAAATATTTTTTATCCAAAATACAGCCTTCTCGTTTACACAGATGGTTTAAAACGACTTTATTTAACCGTTTTTGACCCTAACTGAAAAGTGTGACCAAAATCGGTCAAAAAGTAAAGGCTAACCCCTTTACTTTTTTTTTCCGGATTTTTTTCAAAAGTTCCAAAAATATTTTTTTAGCCAAAATACAGCCTTCTTGTTTTCACAGATGGTTTAAAACGACTTTATTTAACCGTTTTTGAGCCTAACTGAAAAGTTTCAAAAGTGACCAAAATCGGTCAAAAAGTAAAGGCTAACCCCTTTACTTTTTTTTTCCAGATTTTTTTCAAAAGTTCTAAAAACATTTTTTTAGCCAAAATACAGCCTTCTCGTTTTCACAGATGGTTTAAAACGACTTTATTTAACCGTTTTTGAGCCTAACTGAAAAGTTTCAAAAGTGACCAAAATCGGTCAAAAAGTAAAGGCTATAACCCCTTTACTTTTTTTTTCCGGATTTTTTTCAAAAGTTCCAAAAATATCTTTTTAGCCAAAATACAGCCTTCTCGTTTTCACAGAAGCTTTAAAACGACTTTATTTAACCGTTTTTGACACTAATTCAAACGTTTCAAAAGTGACCAAAATCGGTCAAAAAGTAAAGGCTAACCCCTTTACTTTTTTTCTCCGGATTTTTTTCAAAAAATCAAAAAATTTTTTTTAGCCAAAATACAGCCTTCTCGTTTTCCCAGATGGTTCAAAACGACTTTATTTAACCGTTTTTGACCCTAACTGAAAAGTTTCAAAAGTGACCAAAATCGGTCAAAAAGTAAAGGCTAACCGCTTTACTTTTTTTTCCGGATTTCCTTCAAAAAATCAAAAAAACTATTTTTAGCCAAAATACAGCCTTCTCGTTTTCACAGATGGTTCAAAACGACTTAATTTAACCGTTTTTGATCCTAACTGAAAAGAAAAGTGACCAAAATTCAAAAAGTAAAGGCTAACCCCTTTACTTTTTTTTTCCGGATTTTTTTCAAAAGTTCCAAAAACATTTTTTTAGCCAAAATACAGCCTTCTTGTTTTCACAGATGGTTTAAAACGACTTAATTTAACCGTTTTTGAGCCGAACTGAAAAGTTTCAAAAGTGACCAAAATCGGTCAAAAAGTAAAGGCTAACCCCTTTACTTTTTTTTTCCGGATTTTTTTCAAAAGTTCCAAAAACATTTTTTTAGCCAAAATACAGCCTTCTCGTTTTCACAGATGGTTTAAAACGACTTTATTTAACCGTTTTTGACACTAACTCAAAAGTTTCAAAAGTGACCAAAATCAGTCAAAAAGTAAAGGCTATTACCTTTACTTTTTTTTTCCCGGATTTTCTTCAAAAAATAAAAAAAAAACTATTTTTAGCCAAAATACAGCCTTCTCGTTTTCACAGATGGTTCAAAACGACTTAATTTAACCGTTTTTCACCCTAACTGAAAAGTTTCAAGGCTAACCCCTTTACTTTTTTTTTCCGGATTTTTTTCAAAAGTTCCAAAAACATTTTTTTAGCCAAAATACAGCCTTCTTGTTTTCACAGATGGTTTAAAACGACTTTATTTAACCGTTTTTGAGCCTAACTGAAAAGTTTCAAAACTGACCAAAATCGGTCAAAAAGTAAAGGCTAACCCTTTACCTTTTTTTTTCCAGATTTTCTTCAAAAGTTCTAAAAACATTTTTTTAGCCAAAATACAGCCTTCTCGTTTTCACAGATGGTTTAAAACTACTTTATTTAACCGTTTTTGAGCCTAACTGAAAAGTTTCAAAAGTGACCAAGATCGGTCAAAAAGTAAAGGGTAACCCCTTTACTTTTTTTTCCGGATTTTTTTCAAAAGTTCCAAAAACATTTTTTTAGCCAAAATACAGCCTTCTTGTTTTCACAGATGGTTTAAAACGACTTAATTTAACCGTTTTTGAGCCTAACTGAAAAGTTTCAAAAGTGACCAATATCGGTCAAAAAGTAAAGGCTAACCCCTTTACCTTTTTTTTTCCGGATTTTTTCAAAAGCTTCAAAAACATTTTTTTAGCCAAAATACAGCCTTCTGGTTTTCACAGATGGTTTAAAACGACTTAATTTAGCCGTTTTTGACCATAACTGAAAAGTTTCAAAAGTGACCAAAATCGGTCAAAAAGTAAAGGCTAACCCCTTTACTTTTTTTTTCCGGATTTTTTTCAAAAAATCAAAAAAATATTTTTAGCCAAAATACAGCCTTCTCCTTTTCACAGAAGGTTTAAAACGACTTTATTTAACCGTTTTTGACCCTAACTCAAAAGTGACCAAAATCGGTCAAGTAAAGGCTAACCCCTTTACTTTTTTTTTCCGGATTTTTTTCAAAAGTTCCAAAAACATTTTTTTAGCCAAAATACAGCCTTCTTGTTTTCACAGATGGTTTAAAACGACTTAATTTAACCGTTTTTGAGCCGAACTGAAAAGTTTCAAAAGTGATCAAAATCGGTCAAAAAGTAAAGGCTAACCCCTTTACTTTTTTTTTCCGGATTTTTTTCAAAAGTTCCAAAAACATTTTTTTAGCCAAAATACAGCCTTCTTGTTTTATCAGATGGTTTAAAACGACTTAATTTAGCCGTTTTTGACCATAACTGAAAAGTTTCAAAAGTGACCAAAATCGGTCAAAAAGTAAAGGCTAACCCCTTTACTTTTTTTTTCCGGATTTTTTTCAAAAAATCATAAAAAATATTTTTAGCCAAAATACAGCCTTCTCGTTTTCACAGATGGTTCAAAACGACTTAATTTAACCGTTTTTGACCCTAACTGAAAAGTTTCAGTAAAGGCTAACCCCTTTACTTTTTTTTTCCGGATTTTTTTCAAAAGTTCCAAAAACATTTTTTTAGCCAAAATACAGCCTTCTTGTTTTCACAGATGGTTTAAAACGACTTTATTTAACCGTTTTTGAGCCTAACTGAAAAGTTTCAAAAGTGACCAAAATCGGTCAAAAAGTAAAGGCTAACCCCTTTACTTTTTTTCTTCCGGATTTTTTTCAAAAATCAAAAAAACATTTTTTAGCCAAAATACAGCCTTCTCGTTTTCACAGAAGGTTTAAAACGACTTTTTCTAACCGTTTTTGACCCTAACTCAAAAGTTTCAAAAGTGACCAAAATCGGTCAAAAAGTAAAGGCTAACCCCTTTACTTTTTTTTTCCGGATTTTTTTCAAAAAATCAAAAACCCCATTTTTTAGCCAAAATACAGCCTTCTCGTTTTCACAGAAGGTTTAAAACGACTTTTTCTAACCGTTTTTGACCCTAACTCAAAAGTTTCAAAAGTGACCAAAATCGGTCAAAAAATAAAGGCTAACCCCTTTACTTTTTTTCCCCGGATTTTTTTCAAAAAATCAAAAAAACATTTTTTAGCCAAAATACAGCCTTCTCGTTTTCACAGAAGGTTTAAAACGACTTTTTCTAACCGTTTTTGACCCTAACTCAAAAGTTTCAAAAGTGACCAAAATCGGTCAAAAAGTAAAGGCTAACCCTTTACTTTTTTTCCCGGATTTTTTCAAAAAATCATAAAAAATATTTTTAGCCAAAATACAGCCTTCTCGTTTTCACAGATGGTTTAAAACGACTTAATTTAACCGTTTTTGACCCTAACTGAAAAGTTTCAAGGCTAACCCCTTTACTTTTTTTTTCCGGATTTTTTTCAAAAGTTCCAAAAACATTTTTTTAGCCAAAATACAGCCTTCTTGTTTTCACAGATGGTTTAAAACGACTTTATTTAACCGTTTTTGAGCCTAACTGAAAAGTTTCAAAAGTGACCAAAATCGGTCAAAAAGTAAAGGCTAACCCTTTACTTTTTTTTCCGGATTTTTTTCAAAAGTTCAAAAACATTTTTTTAGCCAAAATACAGCCTTCTCCTTTTCACAGAAGGTTTAAAACGACTTTATTTAACCGTTTTTGACCCTAACTCAAAAGTTTCAAAAGTGACCAAAATCGGTCAAAAAGTAAAGGCTAACCCCTTTACTTTTTTTTCCGGATTTTTTTCAAAAGTTCAAAAACATTTTTTTAGCCAAAATACAGCCTTCTTGTTTTCACAGATGGTTTAAAACGACTTAATTTAACCGTTTTTGAGCCTAACTGAAAAGTTTCAAAAGTGACCAAAATCGGTCAAAAAGTAAAGGCTAACCCCTTTACTTTTTTTTTCCGGATTTTTTTCAAAAGTTCAAAAACATTTTTTAGCCAAAATACAGCCTTCTCGTTTTCACAGATGGTTTAAAACGACTTAATTTAACCGTTTTTGACCCTAACTGAAAAGTTTCAAAAGTGACCAAAATCGGTCAAAAAGTAAAGGCTAACCCCTTTACTTTTTTTTTCCGGATTTTTTCCAAAAAATCAGAAAAAATATTTTTAGCCAAAGTACAGCCTTCTCGTTTTCACAGATGGTTTAAAACGACTTAATTTAACCGTTTTTGACCCTAACTGAAAAGTTTCAAAAGTGACCAAAATCGGTCAAAAAGTAAAGGCTAACCCCTTTACTTTTTTTTTCCGGATTTTTTTCAAAAGTTCCAAAAACATTTTTTTAGCCAAAATACAGCCTTCTTGTTTTCACAGATGGTTTAAAACGACTTAATTTAACCGTTTTTGAGCCTAACTGAAAAGTTTCAAAAGTGACCAAAATCGGTCAAAAAGTAAAGGCTAACCCCTTTACTTTTTTTTTCCGGATTTTTTTCAAAAGTTCCAAAAACATTTTTTTAGCCAAAATACAGCCTTCTCGTTTTCACAGATGGTTTAAAACGACTTAATTTAACCGTTTTTGACCATAACTGAAAAGTTTCAAAAGTGACCAAAATCGGTCAAAAAGTAAAGGCTAACCCCTTTACTTTTTTTCCCGGATTTTTTTCAAAAGTTCCAAAAAATATTTTTAGCCAAAATACAGCCTTCTCGTTTTCACAGATGGTTTAAAACGACTTAATTTAACCGTTTTTGACCCTAACTGAAAAGTTTCAAAAGTGACCAAAATCGGTCAAAAAGTAAAGGCTAACCCCTTTACTTTTTTTTTCCGGATTTTTTTCAAAAGTTCAAAAACATTTTTTTAGCCAAAATACAGCCTTCTCGTTTTCACAGATGGTTTAAAACGACTTTATTTAACCGTTTTTGAGCCTAACTGAAAAGTTTCAAAAGTGACCAAAATCGGTCAAAAAGTAAACGCTAACCCCTTTACTTTTTTTTTCCGGATTTTTTTCAAAAGTTCCAAAAATATCTTTTTAGCCAAAATACAGCCTTCTCCCAGATGGTTCAAAACGACTAAATTTAACCGTTTTTGACCCTAACTGAAAAGTTTCAAAAGTGACCAAAATCGGTCAAAAAGTAAAGGCTAACCCCTTTACTTTTTTTTCCGGATTTTTTTCAAAAAATCAAAAAAAAATTTTTTTAGCCAAAATACAGCCTTCTCGTTTTCACAGAGGTTTAAAACGACTTTATCTAACCGTTTTTGACCCTAACTCAAAAGTTTCAAAAGTGACCAAAATCGGTCAAAAAGTAAAGGCTAACCCCTTTACTTTTTTTTTCCGGATTTTTTTCAAAAAATCAAAAAAATTTTTTTTAGCCAAAATACAGCCTTCTCGTTTTCACAGAAGGTTTAAAACGACTTTATTTAACCGTTTTTGACCCTAACTCAAAAGTTTCAAAAGTGACCAAAATCGGTCAAAAAGTAAAGGCTAACCCCTTTACTTTTTTTCCCCCGATTTTTTTCAAAAAATCAAAAAAAAATATTTTTAGCCAAAATACAGCCCTCTCCTTTTCACAGAAGGTTTAAAACGACTTTATTTCACCGTTTTTGACCCTAACTCGAAAGTTTCAAAAGTGACCAAAATCGGTCAAAAAGTAAAGGCTAACCCCTTTACTTTTTTTTTCCGGATTTTTTTCAAAAGTTCCAAAAACATTTTTTTAGCCAAAATACAGCCTTCTTGTTTTCACAGATGGTTTAAAACGACTTAATTTAACCGTTTTTGAGCCTAACTGAAAAGTTTCAAAAGTGATCAAAATCGGTCAAAAAGTAAAGGCTAACCCCTTTACTTTTTTTTTTCCGGATTTTTTTCAAAAAATAAAAACATTTTTTTAGCCAAAATACAGCCTTCTCGTTTCCACAGAAGGTTTAAAACGACTTTTTCTAACCGTTTTTCACCCTAACTGAAAAGTTTCAAAAGTGACCAAAATGGGTCAAAAAATAAAGGCTATCTATCCCCTTTACTTTTTTTTTCCGGATTTTTTTCAAAAAATCAAAGAAAATATTTTTAGCCAAAATACAGGCTTCTCCTTTTCACAGAAGGTTTAAAATGACTTTATCTAACCGTTTTTGACCCTAACTCAGAAGTTTCAAAAGTGACCAAAATCGGTCAAAAAGTAAAGGCTAACCCCTTTACTTTTTTTTCCGGATTTTTTCAAAAGTTCCAAAAACATTTTTTTAGCCAAAATACAGCCTTCTTGTTTTCACAGATGGTTTAAAACGACTTAATTTAACCGTTTTTGAGCCTAACTGAAAAGTTTCAAAAGTGACCAAAATCGGTCAAAAAGTAAAGGCTAACCCCTTTACTTTGTTTTTTCCGGATTTTTTTCAAAACATCAAAAAAAATTTTTTTAGCCAAAATACAGCCTTCTCGTTTTCACAGAAGGTTTAAAACGACTTTATTTAACCGTTTTTGACACTAACTCAAAAGTTTCAAAAGTGACCAAAATCGGTCAAAAACTAAAGGCTAACCCCTTTTCTTTTTTTCCCCGGATTTTTTTCAAAAAATCAAAACAATATTTTTATCCAAAATACAGCCTTCTCCTTTTCACAGAAGGTCTAAAACGACTTTATTTAACCGTTTTTGACCCTAACTCATAAGTTTCAAAAGTGACCAAAATCGTTCAAAAAGTAAAGGCTAACCCCTTTACTTTTTTTTTCGGGATATTTTTCAAAATGTCATAAAAAATATTTTTTATCCAAAATACAGCCTTCTCGTTTACACAGATGGTTTAAAACGACTTTATTTAACCGTTTTTGACCCTAACTCAAATGTTTCAAAAGTGACCAAAATCGGTCAAAAAGTAAAGGCTAACCCCTTTACTTTTTTTTTCCGGATTTTTTTCAAAAGTTCCAAAAACATTTTTTTAGCCAAAATACAGCCTTCTCCTTTTCAAAGAAGGTTTAAAACGACTTTATTTAACCGTTTTTGACCCTAACTCAAAAGTCAAAAAAGTGACCAAAATCGGTCAAAAAGTAAAGGCTAACCCCTTTACTTTTTTTTTCCGGATTTTTTCAAAAGTTCCAAAAACATTTTTTTAGCCAAAATACAGCCTTCTCGTTTTCACAGAAGGTTTAAAACGACTTTTTCTAACCGTTTTTGACCCTAACTCAAAAGTTTCAAAAGTGACCAAAATCGGTCAAAAAGTAAAGGCTAACCCCTTTACTTTTTTTTTCCGGATTTTTTTCAAAAAATCAAAAAAAAATTTTTTTAGCCAAAATACAGCCTTCTCGTTTTCACAGATGGTTTAAAACGACTTTATTTAACCGTTTTTGACCCTAACTGAAAAGTTTCAAAAGTGACCAAAATCGGTCAAAAAGTAAAGGCTAACCCTTTACTTTTTTTTCCGATTTTTTCAAAAGTTCCAAAAACATTTTTTTAGCCAAAATACAGCCTTCTCGTTTTCACAGAAGGTTTAAAACGACTTTTTCTAACCGTTTTTCACCCTAACTCAAAAGTTTCAAAAGTGACCAAAATCGGTCAAAAAGTAAAGGCTAATCCCTTTACTTTTTTTTTCCAGATTTTTTTCAAAAAATCAAAAAAACATTTTTTAGCCAAAATACAGCCTTCTCGTTTTCACAGAAGGTTTAAAACGACTTTTTCTAACCGTTTTTGACCCTAACTCAAAAGTTTCAAAAGTGACCAAGAATCGGTCAAAAAGTAAAGGCTAACCCCTTTACTTTTTTTTTCCGGATTTTTTTCAAAAGTTCAAAAACATTTTTTTAGCCAAAATACAGCCTTCTTGTTTTCACAGATGGTTTAAAACGACTTAATTTAACCGTTTTTGAGCCTAACTGAAAAGTTTCAAAAGTGACCAAAATCGGTCAAAAAGTAAAGGCTAACCCCTTTACTTTTTTTTTCCGGATTTTTTTCAAAAAATCAAAAAAAATTTTTTTTAGCCAAAATACAGCCTTCTCGTTTTCACAGAAGGTTTAAAACGACTTTTTCTAACCGTTTTTGACCCTAACTCAATAGTTTCAAAAGTGACCAAAATCGGTCAAAAAGTAAAGGCTAACCCTTTACTTTTTTTCCGGATTTTTTTCAAAAAATCATAAAAATATTTTTAGCCAAAATACAGCCTTCTCGTTTTCACAGATGGTTCAAAACGACTTAATTTAACCGTTTTTGACCTAACTGAAAAGTTTTCAAGGTAACCCCTTTACTTTTTTTTTCCGGATTTTTTCAAAAGTTCAAAAACATTTTTTAGCCAAAATACAGCCTTCTCGTTTTCCCAGATGGTTTAAAACGACTTAATTTAACCGTTTTTGAGCCTAACTGAAAAGTTTCAAAAGTGACCAAAATCGGTCAAAAAGTAAAGGCTAACCCCTTTACTTTTTTTTTCCGGATTTTTTTCAAAAGTTCCAAAAACATTTTTTTAGCCAAAATACAGCCTTCTCGTTTTCACAGATGGTTCAAAACGACTTAATTTAACCGTTTTTGAGCCTAACTGAAAAGTTTCAAAAGTGACCAAAATCGGTCAAAAAGTAAAGGCGTTAGCCTTTACTTTTTGACCGATTTTGGTCACTTTTGAAACTTTTCAGTTATGCTCAAAAACGGTTAGATAAAGTCGTTTTAAACATTCTGTGTAAACAAGAAGGCTGTATTTTGGCTAAAAAAATGTTTTTGGAACTTTTGAAAAAAATCCGGAAAAAAAAAGTAAAGGGGTTAGCCTTTACTTTTTGACCGATCTTGGTCACTTTTGAAACTTTTCAGTTAGGCTCAAAAACGGTTAAATTAAGTCGTTTTAAACCATCTGGGAAAACGAGAAGGCTGTATTTTGGCTAAAAAAATGTTTTTGGAACTTTTGAAAAAAATCCGGAAAAAAAAAGTAAAGGGGTTAGCCTTGAAACTTTTCAGTTAGGGTAAAAAACGGTTAAATTAAGTCGTTTTGAACCATCTGTGAAAACGAGAAGGCTGTATTTTGGCTAAAAATATTTTTTATGATTTTTTGAAAAATATCCAGGGGAAAAAAAGTAAAGGGTTGAGCCTTTACTTTTTGACCGATTTTGGTCACTTTTGAAACTTTTCAGTTATTGTCAAAAACGGCTAAATTAAGTCGTTTTAAACCATCTGGTAAAACAAGAAGGCTGTATTTTGGCTAAAAAAATGTTTTTGGAACTTTTGAAAAAAATCCGAAAAAAAAAAGGTAAGGGGGTTAGCCTTTACTTTTTGACCGATATTGGTCACTTTTGAAACTTTTCAGTTATGCTCAAAAACGGTTAGATAAAGTCGTTTTAAACATTCTGTGTAAACGAGAAG
>CAXIUP010000262.1:157500-200000 GCA_964035015.1 Corallium rubrum | reverse complement strand
ATGGATGGATAGATAGATAGATAGATAGATAGATAGATAGATAGATAGATAGATAGATATTTGCTTTAATTCCTCCAAAAATGAAGATACCTGTAACCCAGGTGAGTTAAAAATATTAAGATTATATATAAAACTAACTATAGATACAATACTTATTCTACTTACTATGACTATGTTACTGTACAACTAAAAAACAGACCGGAAATTTGTTAAGAGTTTGTAATGGGTCTTTGACCTATTTCTTTGATTATCTTAAGAACTCCAATTGCTGTAGCAATTGTAAACTTATCTTGTTCTTCTTCAGTTATATTCCTTAATGGAATACTACCACTAATTAAACATATGTAGATATCAGTGTCGTCTTGATTCCACAATGCAGCGCAAGAACTGATATGTAAGATATCATGAAGATCGTCCCATAGTTCGTCACGCTGAGTTGACACTACTTGACAGTGCATAATAAAGTGCAATGCGATGTTCGTTATAATGTTACCACAAAATTTACAACTATAGTTGTCTGTGTCTTCGTGAACGGCAGTCATCAAAGCTGGAGGAACATTTCCACAGAGTAGATTGACCAAATTACTAATTGGCTTAATAGCATATGAGTTCCGTTGAGCTGTTTTCCACAAGGATAATGGTTGTAAGTTCTGATGAGCGTAGCCATAAATTGTTAATTCAGATTTATTAGATATGCCATATTTCCATGTGTTTACTTCATATTCTTCAATTTTTCCAACGACAATGTTTTTCCACTGGAATTTTGAAGGAAATTGCTGATTACGCACATATTCATTTATCCAGTGAAGAAGATCGTATTTTAGCAATAATCTATAAATATCAGGGATGAAACCTAACCCCGTTTTTGCAGAACTATATATGAAGGAAAATAGTCTGTAGATGAAAATACGTTTGTGTAGAGAAGTACTCTTAGCTCGGCATAAGTTGCCAAGAAATAAAAGTTTCCTCTTGTCGACGTGACCATCGATGGTCCAGAGGCCAATACTTCCAGTGGCGGCTTCTGATTTGGTATGCACACCAAGCCCTTGAATACGCTTCGCAGCGAATCGATTGGTTCTTTTAAGAATATCCGTCTCAGTCGATGTTAGGTTGCTCCATAGTTCGCAGCCGTATAGCATACGAGGTAATCCAATGGTCAACCAAACATTCGCTCCAACAATAGGATTAATTCCTCCCGGACGAATTCCAGTGCTCATTAAGCTGGCCACAACCTCTCTTCCTTTCTTAGCCATTTCTAGTGTCCTGTTTGTACTGCTGAAGTTCCCAGAGATTCGTATGCCAACATGAGTGTAATCTTCACTTTCAGTAATTTCAAGCTCATTTAGAATCCATTTCCTATTTAATTTATTCACATTCCTAGATCTAGTAGTTTCTCCAAATGTTACTACCCTTGTTTTACTAACATTAAAAACAAATCTCCAACGTCTACTATATGTTTCCATTGCAGTAATCATTCGTTGTAAGCCTTTGACCCTTGCAGATAAAAGTGCGACATCATCCGCTACCAGAACGGAATCACAAGACGATGACCCAACTTGTAATCCATCAGATGATTGGCACAAGGCTTGAGGAATATCATTATTGTAGATTAAGTACAACCAAGGTGACAGAACACCCCCTTGGCGTACACCTTGAAACATAGGGAAGTTCGAGGACGTGAGATCACCGTGCATGACACAACTTGATAATTTGGAATACCAATTGTACAGAAGTCGCCATGATTTTCCCTGAATTCCGGCATTAAAGAGCTTATAGAATAAGCCGTTAATCCATACCGTATCAAACGCTTTAGATGCATCCAAGAAACAGCAATAAACTTTGCTTCCACGTTCAATGTAGTGTGAAATGGCTTCTTGAAGGACAAAACTAGCTGTAACGCAAGATTTATTTTGCTGATAGGCAAATTGAAACATGTTTGGAATATTGGCTTTTTCAAGTTTGGGCGACAATGAATCTAAAATGATTCGTTCAAGAATTTTACCGAAAACGTTGAGTAATGTTATTCCACGGTAATTATCTTTATTAAGTTTGTCCTTTTTGCCAGACTTATAAAGGTTACGGATCATTCCAGTTGTTATGGAATTCCCTACATCTTCCAGACGACGAACAGCATTAAAGATGTAGCATAGGACCTCATAGAAGGCAGACCCAGCATATTTTACATGTTCGTAAACAATTGAGTCAGGACCACCAGATTTTCCACTGGGCAGTTTAATACAGGTATTAGCAACTTGTTCTACTGAAAACGGATCATCAATTATGTTGTCAGTAATATCAAGACTCAATGTCTTATATTCACTAACTTTATCATCAATGAACTCTTTGAACTTAGCATCAAATTTGGGATTGTCTGATGGAGAAAATAATTCAGAATAATGCTTCTCCCAAATTGAGAGTAACTCCGCATCATCAGTTACAATTTTGCCATCAACTTTCAAACTACTACAGGATTTCCCTTTGGTCCTGCGAAGCTTAGCTAAAGCCTTGTAGAAACCGCTTCGATCCGTTTCGAAAATCTCTTCTAATGATTCAAATTTCTTAGATTCATCTTCCTGTTGCTTTCTTCTCATCTCTCTGCGGAAGAGCCGCTTTGCATTCTTATACTCATGAAAGTACTTATTGTTCTTATCACGAGGTCTACCGTGGCGAATCCATATCGATCTGCATCTTCTACTGTTATCGTGGAAAGGTTTAATACTTTTCCAGAAAGGTTTTAAATACGGTTTAAATTTAGTTTTTGGAACCGATTTCATTTCAGCAGACTTTAGAACGAGACACAAAGAATGAAATGCATCTTCAAGTTCATCAACACAGTCGATACCGGTCAGAGTGTCTTTAACACTATCTAAGTTGTGTGTTACAGCATCTTCATAAGACAGTCTGGCAGCCTGATTAGTTTCCAAAACCTTCCAAGCAGAAACTTTAATAAAATTCTTCTGATTATTTGACATAGGAGATAAAGGTAGACAAAATAGCAGTGAGCAATATAAGGGAAAATGAGAAGATAAGTTAGCACAGTGGTCATCAGACACTTTACATGACTGGACTAGTCTTAATGACTGTTTTTCAACTAAGATATAGTCAACAGTTGACGCGATAGTACCACCACCAGAGTAAAATGTCTCAATTGGGCCAGTACATAGTTCTAAAGAGTTAACGGCAACTAGATCAGATCTCTCCATGAATTTTATGATATCCTTTCCCCTCTCGTTTATTACAGGATTTAAACATCTAGGACCACTGTAACTACCTATGTGAGCATTTAGATCTCCTGCAATGATAACCGAACCGGAGTATTTGAATTCGTTTACCACATCTTCAAGACATTCGAGATATTCTCTGAACTTCCCTATATTGGAACCGGATGAAGGCAAGTAAACTCCAATTAGGTACATAGTATCCATTCGCTCGGCATTTATTTTGATTACAATTATTCTGTCATTGCCTTTGTCATTTAAGACTTCAAAGTTGACATTTAAAGTTTTTCGCCATAGGAAGCCAACGCCGCCACAACCTCTTCTCCAAATAGAATCCAGATGAAGATCAGAACTTGCCCTCCCCCAACCATCGAATTCGGGATGAACTGTATCAAGCAAGGTGAGAGAATCAGGATACAACCAATGCTCAGTAATCACACAAACGTCAGCTTGTTCTAGAAGATTATCCATAAAATTCAAATTGTGCAGCAACCCACCAGCATTCCAAGTGCACACTCGCAACTCTTTAGTCATCGACATTACTATTCAGAGGTTTTAAATGTCGCTGTGCGTCACTACATCTTCTTTCTTCATTGACTTTGTCTAATTGACCTTTGGTTAACCAGGGCTTACACGTAACAAATCTGGGCCAAAAATTTGGAGTTGCAATTTTTGGGCAATCTGATTGGAGGATATTTAATTTGGCTGATTTTGTGCCTCGTCTTCTACTGGGGAACACTTTTAGGTGGGTTGGGTTGATGCCTCTTTTTTCCAAAAAGGAAAATATCTGGACATCATTTACTTTCTCATCAATTCCACTTAAAAGATATTTCTTTACTTTACTTCGTTTCCGCTCTACTCCTGTAAAGCCGTCTTCGGTTGGTTGCACCGATTGCAGAGTAGATCCAGTGTCGGGCTCAGTTGCGTTAGGAGAGTTGGACACAGGGGCAACTGACAATGCATCAACGTCTATGGCAGGTTCATTATTCTCTAACGCAGGCGAAGACCTCGCCGTCAGAGAAACAGGAGCAGCTTCTTTAACACGGTCTACAATTGAACCTTTACCTGATGAATTTTCCAAGGCATTACCATTTTTTAAGCTGCCCTGCTTAGACAAACATTGTATGCTTTTGCTATTAGCCTGTGCCTTTTTATTGTAGGAAGTTACATTTCTGTTCGCACAAGATTTATATGTCGCTTGTCGAATTAGCCGAAAATTATTATCGGTACCATCGCTCATACTTTTCTTTTCTTGTGGCCGTGACGAATTGGTTAAATTGTACAGATCGCATTGAACATGCTTAGATAACTCTTGTTTTATTGTTTTTAATTCGGACTTCTGAAGGCTATTTACTTCAAGCAAATCATCGATTTGCTTATCTTGTAAATCTAAAATCTTTGCTTGCTTATCTAACTGGTTCTTAAGCTTAGACATTTCTTCGGACACATGTTCACGAAACAGCATAAAAGATGACTCGATTTTAGCTAGATGCTCACGCACACTACGCTCAGCTAACAAGTTATTTTTATTCATCTCAGTGGATTCAGAGGAATTCGAGTTACAAGCTAAGATTTCATTGAGTGAATCATTGTTGTATCTTTCACTATGTATAATAGCAAGAGGACTAAGAGAGTTGCACACTTCTCCGCTACAGCTTTCATTTACCTTAAACATAGCTTTAATTTCTGGTGTCACAATACCAGAGTCTATACAAATATTTAGCTCGGATACATCATGAGCTAATCGTTCTTCTAGAGTATTAAATGAGCTTCCATCCCTTGGCCTTCTACGAATATAAAGCTCACTTTTAGGAAAGCCATCGACCTTAACTGAAGCTTCCCCAACAAGAATAAATTTCAACTCGGTTAACGATTCTACTGTGCCGCTCTCGATCAACTTTCCAACAACAACATCCTTCGGCAAATTCTTTAATTCGTCACCAAGTAGTCGCACTAGCGATGCTGCAGATAAAGCCATTCAGTTATCATGAACAATAATAGATCAACTTCGACTTATCAAGACCTGGACACTTATTTCATTCCTAAACAACCACTCATCTACTAAATAAATAATAAAGTGTATATATATAATATATATATATATATATTGCTGAGACACCTTATGCCTATAACAAGTTATATAAAAAAACAATAGAGAAGGATAAAACACGACGGATTAACCCACGTACAATTAAGAAAGTGTTAAAAATAGTTTGGGCTTAACCAGAAGGCCTAAAATGTTTAAAAAATATAAAAATCAACAGAGCTCTAAAAATCGAGTCCGTCCGCCATCTTGGATATGCTAATCCCCCATAGATAGATAGATAGGTAGGTAGGTAGGTAGGTAGGTAGACAGACAGGCAGGCAGGCAGGCAGGCAGGCAGGCAGGCAGGCAGGCAGGCAGGCAGGCAGGCAGGCAGGCAGGCAGGCAGGCAGGCAGGCAGGCAGGCAGGCAGGCAGGCAGGCAGGCAGGCAGGCAGGCAGGCAGGCAGGCAGGCAGGCAGGCAGGCAGGCAGGCAGGCAGGCAGGCAGGCAGGCAGGCAGGCAGGCAGGCAGGCAGGCAGGCAGGCAGGCAGGCAGGCAGGCAGGTAGGTAGGTAGGTAGGCCAGGTAGGCAGGTAGGTAGGCAGGTAGGTAGGCAGGCAGGCAGGCAGGCAGGCAGGCAGCCAGGCAGGTAGGTAGGCAGGCAGGCAGGCCAGGTAGGTAGGCACAGGTAGGCAGACAGGTAGGTAGACAGGTAGGTAGGCAGGTAGGTAGACAGGTAGGTAGACAGGTAGGTAGGCAGGTAGGTAGGCAGGTAGGTAGGCAGGTAGGTAGGCAGGTAGGTAGACAGGTAGGTAGGCAGGTAGGTAGACAGGTAGGTAGACAGGTAGGTAGACAGGTAGGTAGACAGGTAGGTAGGCAGGTAGGTAGGCAGGTAGGTAGGCAGGTAGGTAGGCAGGCAGGTAGACAGGTAGGTAGGCAGGCAGGTAGGCAGGTAGGTAGACAGGTAGGTAGACAGGTAGGTAGACAGGTAGGTAGGCAGGTAGGTAGGCAGGTAGGTAGGCAGGTAGGTAGACAGGCAGGCAGGCAGGCAGGTAGGTAGACAGGTAGGTAGACAGGTAGGTAGACAGGTAGGTAGACAGGTAGGTAGCAGGCAGGTAGGTAGGCAGGTAGGTAGGTAGGTAGGTAGACAGGTAGGTAGACAGGTAGGTAGGTAGGTAGACAGGTAGGTAGACAGATAGGTAGACAGATAGGTAGACAGATAGGTAGACAGATAGGTAGACAGATAGGTAGACAGATAGGTAGACAGATAGGTAGATAGATAGATAGATAGATAGATGAGCGCTCTGGCATGGTTTTGATGTCCCACAATTTTTGAGGCACCAAAGATGACTATAAATAGCAGTTGCCTTCATCCTGCTCATCAGCACTACACTGATGAGGCCCAAAAGGCCGAAACGGTACCGTCTGTAGTTATATATATATATATATATATATATATATATATGTATGATACATATATATATATATATATATAATACATATATATATATATATATATATATATATATATGTATATCTATATCTATATCTATATCACCAGTGTGAAGGTATCACCACATTCATCCTCGGATTCATCACCAGATTCATCACCACATTCGCAAAGCAAATATTTCACCTTCAATAATTCCTTCAATAATCAACCGATCGGCACACACGATACACCAAATTAAAGCTTATTATTCCATCTTTCTGGCCCAAGATTAACGGCGTTTGTTTGAACAATTTATAAAGGAGAAAAATAACGATTTACTACAAACTACTCGCTCTTCGGTCTTGGGGGGAAAATTTCGATGACTTCTTTTCATTTTAACCGCCTTTCCTATATATCAAAATGAAGCTCATTCTATCCTCTTGCTGGCCCAAGAAAAATTAGAAGTGGCCCAGATCTGGTTCAAGAGTTATTCGCTTTTAAAGCGAGACGCCCATATTGTTTATAATTACACAGCGCGCTAAAAATAGAATACTTTATTATTAATTCGTCGGGATGGTCTTGGGGGAAACATTACGATGGCTTCTTTTCATTTTAAGCGCCTTTCATATATATCAAAATGAAGCTCATTCTATCCTCTTGCTGGCCCAAAAAAAATTAGAAGTGGCCCAGATTTGGTTCAAGAGTTATTCGCTTTTGAAGCGACAAGCCCAAACTGTCAATTACAGCGCGCCGGAAATAAAAATCTTTAATAATTGTGGTTGCCGAGTTAGACATTGGTGGAAAAATTTCGATAGCTTCTGTTATTTTTTACCAGCTTTCCTATATATCAA
This sequence comes from Corallium rubrum, assembly GCA_964035015.1. Lineage (NCBI taxonomy): Eukaryota > Metazoa > Cnidaria > Anthozoa > Scleralcyonacea > Coralliidae > Corallium > Corallium rubrum. The sequence goes on along the minus strand of CAXIUP010000262.1, from coordinate 192,475 downwards.
ATTGAAGCTCCATCTACCGTCTTGCTGGCCCAAGAAAAACTAGAAGTGGCCCAGATCTGGTTCAAGAGTTATTCGCTTTTAAAGCGAGACGCCCATATTGTTTATAATTACACAGCGCGCTAAAAATAGAATACTTTATTTTTTTAATTCGTTGGGATGGTCTTGGGGAAACATAATAAATCTTGAACCAAATCTGGGCCACTTCTAGTTTTTCTTGGGCCAGCAAGAGGATAGAATGAGCTTCATTTTGTTATATAGGAAAGCTGGTAAAAAATAACAGAAGCCATCGAAATTTTTCCCCCAAAGTACAAGTCGGCAACCACAATTATTAAACATTTTTATTTCCGGCGCGCTGTAATTGACAGTTTGGGAGTGTCGCTTTAAAAGCGAATAACTCCTGAACCAAATCTGGGCTACTTCTAATTTTTCTTGGGCCAGTAAGACGATAGAATGAGCTTCAATTTCATGTATAGCAAAGCTGGTAAAAAATAACAGAAGCCATCGAAATCTTTCCCCCAAGAACATCCCGACGAATTAATAATAAAGTATTCTATTTTTAGCGCGCTGCGTAATTATAAACAATATGGGCGTCTCGCTTTAAAAGCGAATAACTCTTGAACCAGATCTGGGCCACTTCTAATTTTTCTTGGGCCAGCAAGAGGATAGAATGAGCTTCGTTTTGATATATAGGAAAGCCGGTTAAAATGAAAAGAAGTCACCGATATTTTTCCCCCAAGTGAATGTGGTGATAGCTTCACAGTTTCGGCGTATGCGAATAACTCTTAAACCAGATCTGGGCCACTTCTAGTTTTCTTGGGCCAGCAAGACGATACAATGAGCTTCAATTTGATATATAGGAAAGCTGGTAAAAAAGAATAGAAGCCATCGAAATTTCCCCCCCAAAGTCTAAGTCGGCAACCCCAATTATTAAAGGTTTTTATTTCCGGTGCGCTGTAATTGACAGTTTTGGCTTGTCGCTTCAAAAGCGAATAAATCTTGAACCAAATCTGGGCCACTTCTAATTTTTCTTGGGCCAGCAAGAAGATAGAATGAGCTTCATTTTGATATATATGAAAGCCGCTTAAAATTAAAAGAAGCCATCGTAATGTTTCCCCCAAGACCATCCCGACGAATTAATAATAAATTATTCTATTTTTAGCGCGCTGTGTAATTATAAAGAATATGGGCGTCTCGCTTTAAAAGGGAATAACTCTTGAACCAGATCTGGGCCACTTCTAATTTTTCTTGGGCCAGCAAGAGGATAGAATGAGCTTCATTTTGATATATAGGAAAGCCGGTTAAAATGAAAAGAAGTCTCCGAAATTTTCCCCCCAAGTGAATGTGGTGATAGCTTCACAGTTTCGGCGTATGCGAATAACTCTTAAACCAGATCTGGGCCACTTCTAGTTTTTCTTGGGCCAGCAAGACGGTAGATGGAGGTTCAATTTGATATATAGGAAAACTGGTAAAAAATAATAGAAGCCATCGAAATTTCCCCGCCAAAGTCTAAGTCGGCAACCACAATTATTAAAGATTTTTATTTCCGGTGCGCTGTAATTGACAGTTTGGGCTTGTCGCTTTAAAAGCGAATAAATCTTGAACCAAATCTGGGCCACTTCTAATTTTTCTTGGGCCAGCAAGAAGATAGAATGAGCTTCATTTTGATATATATGAAAGGCGCTTAAAATTAAAAGAAGCCATCGTAATGTTTCCCCCAAGACCATCCCGACGAATTAATATAATAAAGTATTCTATTTTTAGCGCGCTGTGTAATTATAAACAATATGGGCGTCTCGCTTTAAAAGCGAATAACTCTTGAACCATATCTGGGCCACTTCTAATTTTTCTTGGGCCAGCAAGAGGATAGAATGAGCTTCATTTTGATATATAGGAAAGCCGGTTAAAATGAAAAGAAGTCACCGAAATTTCCCCCCCAAGTGAATGTGGTGATAGCTTCACAGTTTCGGCGTATGCGAATAACTCTTAAACCAGATCTGGGCCACTTCTAGTTTTTCTTGGGCCAGCAAGACGATACAATGAGCTTCAATTTGATATATAGGAAAGCTGGTAAAAAGGAATAGAAGCCATCGAAATTTTCCCCCCAAAGTCTAAGTCGGCAACCACAATTATTAAAGATTTTTATTTCCGGTGCGCTGTAATTGACAGTTTGGGCTTGTCGCTTTAAAAGCGAATAACTCTTGAACCAAATCTGGGCCACTTCTAATTTTTTTTGGGCCAGCAAGAGGATAGAATGAGCTTCATTTTGATATATATGAAAGCCGGTTAAAATGAAAAGAAGCCATCGTAATGTTTCCCCCAAGACCATCCCGACGAATTAATAATAAAGTATTCTATTTTTAGCGCGCTGTGTAATTATAAACAATATGGGCGTCTCGCTTTAAAAGCGAATAACTCTTGAACCAGATCTGGGCCACTTCTAATTTTTCTTGGGCCAGCAAGAGGATAGAATGAGCTTCATTTTGATATATAGGAAAGCCGGTTAAAATGAAAAGAAGTCACCGAAATTTTCCCCCCAAGTGAATGTGGTCATAGCTTCACAGTTTCGGCGTATGCGAATAACTCTTAAACCAGATCTGGGCCACTTCTAGTTTTTCTTGGGCCAGCAAGACGGTAGATGGAGGTTCAATTTGATATATAGGAAAACTGGTAAAAAATAATAGAAGCCATCGAAATTTCCCCCCCAAAGTCTAAGTCGGCAACCACAATTATTAAAGATTTTTATTTCCGGTGCGCTGTAATTGACAGTTTGGGCTTGTCGCTTTAAAAGCGAATAACTCTTGAACCAAATCTGGGCCACTTCTAATTTTTCTTGGGCCAGGAAGAAGATAGAATGAGCTTCATTTTGATATATATGAAAGGCGCTTAAAATTAAAAGAAGCCATCGTAATGTTTCCCCCAAGACCATCCCGACGAATTAATATAATAAAGTATTCTATTTTTAGCGCGCTGTGTAATTATAAACAATATGGGCGTCTCGCTTTAAAAGCGAATAACTCTTGAACCAGATCTGGGCCACTTCTAATTTTTCTTGGGCCAGCAAGAGGATAGAATGAGCTTCATTTTGATATATAGGAAAGCCGGTTAAAATGAAAAGAAGTCACCGAAATTTTTCCCCCAAGTGAATGTGGTGATAGCTTCACAGTTTCGGCGTATGCGAATAACTCTTAAACCAGATCTGGGCCATTTCTAGTCTTTCTTGGGCCAGCAAGACGATACAATGAGCTTCAACTTGATATATAGGAAAGCTGGTAAAAAATAACAGAAGCTATCGAAATTTCCCCCCCAAAGTCTAAGTCGGCAACCACAATTATTAAAGATTTTTATTTCCGGTGCGCTGTAATTGACAGTTTGGGCTTGTCGCTTTAAAAGCGAATAACTCTTGAACCAAATCTGGGCCACTTCTAATTTTTCTTGGGCCAGGAAGAAGATAGAATGAGCTTCATTTTGATATATATGAAAGCCGCTTGAAATTAAAAGAAGCCATCGTAATGTTTCCCCCAAGACCATCCCGACGAATTAATAATAAAGTATTCTATTTTTAGCGCGCTGTGTAATTATAAACAATATGGGCGTCTCGCTTTAAAAGCGAATAACTCTTGAACCATATCTGGGCCACTTCTAATTTTTCTTGGGCCAGCAAGAGGATAGAATGAGCTTCATTTTGATATATAGGAAAGCCGGTTAAAATGAAAAGAAGTCACCGAAATTTCCCCCCCAAGTGAATGTGGTGATAGCTTCACAGTTTCGGCGTATGCGAATAACTCTTAAACCAGATCTGGGCCACTTCTAGTTTTTCTTGGGCCAGCAAGACGGTAGATGGAGGTTCAATTTGATATATAGGAAAACTGGTAAAAAATAATAGAAGCCATCGAAATTTCCCCCCCAAAGTCTAAGTCGGCAACCACAATTATTAAAGATTTTTATTTCCGGTGCGCTGTAATTGACAGTTTGGGCTTGTCGCTTTAAAAGCGAATAAATCTTGAACCAAATCTGGGCCACTTCTAATTTTTCTTGGGCTAGCAAGAAGATAGAATGAGCTTCATTTTGATATATATGAAAGGCGCTTAAAATTAAAAGAAGCCATCGTAATGTTTCCCCCAAGACCATCCCGACGAATTAATATAATAAAGTATTCTATTTTTAGCGCGCTGTGTAATTATAAACAATATAGGCGTCTCGCTTTAAAAGCGAATAACTCTTGAACCATATCTGGGCCACTTCTAATTTTTCTTGGGCCAGCAAGAGGATAGAATGAGCTTCATTTTGATATATAGGAAAGCCGGTTAAAATGAAAAGAAGTCTCCGAAATTTTTCCCCCAAGTGAATGTGGTGATAGCTTCACAGTTTCGGCGTATGCGAATAACTCTTAAACCAGATCTGGGCCACTTCTAGTTTTTCTTGGGCCAGCAAGACGGTAGATGGAGCTTCAATTTGATATAGAGGAAAGCTGGTAAAAAATAACAGAAGCTATCGAAATTTTCCCCCCAAAGTCTAAGTCGGCAACAAGAGGAGGTTGGACAAGCCGCGCAAAGCATCGTGGTCAGCTGGCTTTCATTTTTGCGTGGGCGTCTCACTCTACCTCTGACCTCAGACCACTGACCTATATATATAACTGGACTGCGTGCTCCTATTACTTTTGAGTTAGGAAAAGTGTCCCCATTTTCACTTTCAAAATGGCGGCATTTATGGGTCCTTTTGCTAATGGTGAAGGTCGCTGACCGATACCTAAGAATCTCTAGTTTGTGTTGGACATGTTCGGTATTTCGCATTTTTTAAGAAAACTAAGCTATTTGGTCGGATAAACTGTATGTATGTTGTAGCCAGATGAATTATCTTTCTTCCAGTACATTTGATAGCTTCTACAGTGGTTTATTTCTCGAGAAAACATTCGGAGAAGACATAATACATACGGAGAAAAATTTCAAAATAGCGGCAAAATAGCGGCCGCTATTATGATTTGGACATGTTCGGTATTTCGCCTTTTTTAGGGAAACTAAGCTATTTGGTCGGATAAATTGTACGTATGTTGTAGCAAGGTGAATTATCTTTCTGCCAATATATCTTATAACTTCAACAGTGGATTATTTCTTGAGAAAACGTTCGGAGTAAACGGACTACGCAAACTTTGTCGAATTTTCTGTTAGAATTTTTGCCAAGTCAGCATAATATCGTCCTGGACTCGAGTTTGTGTAAACAAAATATTTGCTGAGCGGCCCGGGATGTTTGTTCTTGAACTACAATAATAATAATAATCCTAGACACTTACTGTTGTAGCTTTCTAGCAGTCTGAATTAAAGACGTGCCGGCCGGCGGTACCGCACGAACACTTGGCAATAAAATAAACAAGACTGTCGATACACATGGTCATGGATATCAACAAACATTTCGTTTGATGAAGTCGCCAGCTCTATAAAGAACCGCTGAAGATCACGAGAAAATCGTAAAGAAGTGAGGCGTAGCGAGTTCTTCTTAGGGGCTGTTTACATGAGAGGCGATATTCCTATTTGGTCAAACCAATAATCCAGCAGGCTGGCCTCTTGAGTCGTTCCTCAAGGAATTAACAATGACCAACCTGCATGCATTAACTCTTTCCTGTCCGAATTTATTGCTCTTTACTCTTTAGTATTTTGTTCTGGCTAACGCCAGACGATTTAATTCACCTCTTGGGGAAGCCTTCACAGGAACAATTTTTAACTATGTCTCTAACTCTTTCCTGTCGGAATTGGTGTTTAGTATTTTATTCTGGCTAACGCCAGACGATTTTATTCATCTCAGGGGAAGCCCTCGCATATGTGTATTTACATAAATATTCTTCTTTCCTGCGATAAGTACATGTCAGTGGTCGCTACCATTAGCAGAAGGACCCATAAATGCCGCCATTTTGAAAGTGAAAATGCGGACACATTTTTGACCAGCACCCGCAGTCCAGTTAAATATATAGGTCAGTGCCCATAAATGCCGCCATTTTGAAAGTGAAAATGGGGACACATTTTTGGCCAGCACCCGCAGTCCAGTTATATATATAGGTCAGTGCCTCAGACCAGAGGGAGGTTGGACAAGCCGCGCAAAGCATCATGGCCAGCTGGCTTTCATTTTTGCGTGGGCGTCTCACTCTACCTCTGACCTCAGACGAGGAATGAACTCTGCCCAGTGGACTAGATGCGCAAAAACGTTTGAAAACTCGTCACAGTTGATCCAGAATTGATAAATCTGATGGTCAGCAAAATACGAGAACAATTCGTGGTTATCATGGACAATTAATATGATCAGATTGTGCTTTATTTGGCGTATATTCGTGAGAATGGCGTTATGGCGGATGGGCATTCAAGATAGCTCAAGTTCATTCGGATTCGACCACTGAATTCGACGCATTTTATGTTACAAATAATGGAACAAATCAGAAACAAATTAGATATTTACAACAAAGAAGGATTTGGTTGTGCTGTGCAACGTGTGATTCGTTAATACCGACTCACTGGAGCTGAGAAAAACTTGAGGTGAGAAATCAACATTATTTGTTGTTAGTGGTTAATGATTTCCCTCTCAAATTCTTCCCATTCTAACCTTATGATGGATGCATTTTCCGTGGTTTAATGTTTTGCATTCCGCAATATTACTGTAAACTTCTAATTGTTGTGTGTAGCAATTATCTGGTTCAACCAGATACAAATATCATCCGGGGGGGGGGAGGATGTTCAATTTGTTAAATAAAACACTCTTGTTTCCTTTATATTTACTGTACTTGTATCCCAAATTTTATAAAATTGTGAATAAAGCTAGCTTAATATTTATTATTCAATAAAAATCTTGTATTTTTCTTTGTATTAAGGTGAATTCAAAATCGAGATAATTTATTGGATTTCCTCCAAAATCTATTGATAAATTTGGTATATAACTGGTCAAATGTTCAAATATTTCTATTTTATCAAATAAAGTGTATTTCCTGTATCCTCAACATATATGTAAATAAGGAACTTGAATAAAATTAAAATATTTTATCTCAATATTGATCTTGGTTACTTCTAAAGCACTACTGTATTGATACTGATACAGGTATTCAATCAGGGGCATTGTCAACATTTTAACATTGGTCCAACATTTTTCAGTGATGCACCCCACCCCCGCCCCCATCTGCCAAGAAAACATCAACTTTGGCACATTTAGAGAGGGCAAAATTACTATATTAAGGTAGACATGTGAATGAACTATTATAAGACAGACAAAGTCCAGTCCAAGGGTGTCTGTTTTAGAGACATAGTTCACTGTTTATTAGTATGTACATGCAGTAGCACTCAAAGGCAAAGGGATGAATAATATCCAGGCATTTAATTAGGCTTTGAGACCCAGCATTTGGATTGTATCAATAATATGCGAGATAATACTTTTTATTAGTTATGTCCACAATTATTATGCATTGCCTTATGTAATTATATAACATGACAACATATGCAAAACTTCAAACAACATATTATTTTAATGTTATTTAGTAAAAGAGAATCCATCAATTTATCATTGTAAAAATCCTGTTCAGACTGGTGCTTGTGCCTGGGCACTCAATCTGAACACCACCAAAGTAAGTTATTCCAACACTGACATCTGTACTGTATATCTTCACTTCCTGTAAAAAATGGGATGTGAGATGGAATTATTAACCCTTTCATGTCTTAAGAGTCGACTGTAGTGTACAGCCAATGCCTAACTATTGTATTCACTTCATGGGTGGACACAGGGGCACATGCCAACACCCCCCACCCCACCCCCACTTGGTTAGAGCCCCTTTTGCAACAAAAAAGCTCTAGCTTCTTCAGAAGACATGTGCCTCAAGGGACTTTTGAAAGTGTACACTTCCCCCACCCATCAGCTTGCTTCTCCTATCACAACCTCCGTCGCAGGGGCGGGGTGGGGGAGCGGAGATAAGACCCTGGGTACGAGGTTGCGCATATCACTGACTCAGTTGAAATGGGACCACTGGCAAAAGGAATAATATATATTTGTATACTGAAAAATAATACGAACAACAAATTATAACAAATTAGCAATACTAAGCAAAAAATACTACAACTACAATATATTTATATTCACAACAACAATGACTAACAATAAACTACAAATAATCCACACATACATTTTTAATAATACTGCTGTCATGGAACACAATGTTATTTAATAAATGAAAAATAGCTATACGTATCAGTTCTGTATACAGATATAGCAGATCTTTAAGAAAGTTCAGTACATTCTGTAATAATTACAAATGTATGTAGGCCTAGTGATATGTATACAATTTTTTCAGAATGATGGTGTTTTTATACAGCGAGGGCAAGCGTTTTGGATCATAAAAAGACAAATATTTTACTCTTTAATAATTGTCCACCACTCATTCTACACTTACTCAAAATTCTTGAGAAAACAAACTTTAGTGGCGAAAGGCTCTCTTAAATTCATTAAACGCCATCTTAGCGAAAGCCGAAATACCATGGTCGGTTCAACGGCGAATATCTCGAAAACGGTGACGGGATCGCTGGGGATCGCCTCCATAGCATCCAAGATTAGACATTTCTTCAACTTATTACGCAAAAATTAGAGAATTCGAACCATGGGAATTCGAGATTTTTTGCTTTGAAGATTGTTGAAAAACCGGAAGTGGGGTCTTCGCTTAGCGCGACACGACCTACATAAACCATCAAAATAAAGTAGAAAAATACATTTACCTTGCAAAATCCTGCAGATATGGATAGTCCAACAATATATCAAACGAAATCGCTGCTTTTTTAAAGAAAAAAATGAATGACAATAGCGTAATATTCGGTATTCTAAGTCCAATGCAAAACTTTCAGCCGATCAAACGATGAGAAAATAAGCTATTTCATTGGTCGAGATATTCACGTGGTACTTGTCCAACCACCTCTGGTCGGCAACCACAATTATTAAAGATTTTTATTTCCGGCGCGCTGTAATTGACAGTTTGGGCTTGTCGCTTCAAAAGCGAATAACTCTTGAACCAAATCTGGGCCTCTTCTAATTTTTTCTGGGCCAGCAAGAGGATAGAATGAGCTTCATTTTGATACATATGAAAGGCGCTTAAAATTAAAAGAAGCCATCGTAATGTTTCCCCCAAGACCATCCCGACGAATTAATAATAAAGTATTCTATTTTTAGCGCGGTGTGTAATTATAAACAATATGGGCGTCTCGCTTTAAAAGCGAATAACTCTTGAACCATATCTGGGCCACTTCTAATTTTTCTTGGGCCAGCAAGAGGATAGAATGAGCTTCATTTTGATATATAGGAAAGCCGGTTAAAATGAAAAGAAGTCTCCGAAATTTTCCCCCCAAGTGAATGTGGTGATAGCTTCACACTTTCGGCGTATGCGAATAACTCTTAAACCAGATCTGGGCCACTTCTAGTTTTTCTTGGGCCAGCAAGACGATACAATGAGCTTCAATTTGATATATAGGAAAGCTGGTAAGAAATAACAGAAGCTATCGAAATTTTTCTCCCAAAGTCTAAGTCGGCAACCACAATTATTAAAGATTTTTATTTCCGGCGCGCTGTAATTGACAGTTTGGGCTTGTCGCTTTAAAAGCGAATAACTCTTGAACCAAATCTGGGCCACTTCTAATTTTTTTTGGGCCAGCAAGAGGATAGAATGAGCTTCATTTTGATATATATGAAAGCCGGTTAAAATGAAATCCCGACGAATTAATAATAAAGTATTCTATTTTTAGCGCGCTGTGTAATTATAAACAATATGGGCGTCTCGCTTTAAAAGCGAATAACTCTTGAACCAGATCTGGGCCACTTCTAATTTTTCTTGGGCCAGCAAGAGGATAGAATGAGCTTCATTTTGATATATAGGAAAGCCGGTTAAAATGAAAAGAAGTCATCGAAATTTTTCCCCCAAGACCGAAGAGCGAGTAGTTTGTAGTAAATCGTTATTTTTCTCCTTTATAAATTGTTCAAACAAACGCCGTTAATCTTGGGCCAGAAAGATGGAATAATAAGCTTTAATTTGGTGTATCGTGTGTGCCGATCGGTTGATTATTGAAGGAATTATTGAAGGTGAAATATTTGCTTTGCGAATGTGGTGATGAATCTGGTGATGAATCTGGTGATGAATCTGGTGATGAATCCGAGGATGAATGTGGTGATACCTTCACTCTGGTGAAGGCAACGACGGTTGAAGTTAGGCGCAGTGTAAATTTGATACAGGAGCAAGTTAAACAATTATAAGAAAGGATTAAAGATACGTAAATAATATTCAGTATAAATAGTACATGGGACACAACCCTCGACAATTGCTTCGACCTTCTCGTGGTCTCTTCAGGAGGGATTTGGGTTTGGTAGTCGATGTGATTATGTTGGAAAATAAACGATAAACAGCATAGAACGAGACTATTAAATATAAATAAGAGTGTGTGCTTACCAATGTTGTGGTTATTTCTTGACAACCAACGCGTCGTGCCTTCATTTTGCAAGAGCAGTCCTCAAGTCTTGTTCTTTTGTTGGTAGTCATATCAGTTAGTGATCAGTTATTCAGTCAGATATGTAATGAGATCGGTTGGTCGTAAGTGATAGTTTATAAATGTTCGTTATTGCGTCATTGGTTTTCTATAGTGGATGATATATGGTGTCGTTGGGGGTAAGTTGGGGTGACCCAGGATCCCTGTAGATAAAATTTGTGCAGATGGTGTAGGATAGAACAATTTGAGTCAACTTTGTCTCAGTTGATGTACTGTATCCTGTGTTGTAGTTATTGAGTATTGTTTGTTATATAATTGTCATCTTGTAGTTTAGCACGAATAAGAGAATCTTTAAGTTTTGCATTTCTTTGATAGGCTACAATTGGTGCTTCTGGCCAGAGAATGCTCAATGTAGGATCTTGTTCTATTATGTGCCAATGTTTTCGTAGTATTTGTTCAATGCATGTTGTACTCTTGTTGTACGGAATGGAAAATGTAAGGCTTTCGTTGTCAGTTTTGTGTTGTTCCTTGTTTAGTAGTTCCAGTTGTGTATGTTGTTTGGCCTGTTGAAAAGCAGCCGGTATTGTTTCTTGTTTCTAACCACAGTTGATCAGTATGACTGCATGGAAGGTTGTTTAGTCTTTGAATGTAATTTAGTATCATCTGCGATAATGCGGCAATATCAAAGTGCATGACTATAGATGATACTATATTTACAAGACTTTGGATGGAAGGAATTGTTATGTAGAAGTAGTGTTGACTGTTCTGTCTGTTGGTTTTATGTACAGGTCTGATTTAAGTTTGTTGTTCTATTGATGTAAACTGTGGTTATAGTCAAATTTAATTGTTGGGTGGAATTTGTTTAAATACTCTAAAAATTCATTGAGGGCATAAATACCATGTGTCGATAACACAAAAATGTCATCCATTAGAATTAGTATAACTGACATGGATATATTAGCATATGTAGGAGCTACTTGTGAGCCCATTGCCATGCCATGAATTTGTAAAAAGTATTCATTAAATGTGAAGAAGTTGTTGTTTATGTAGCAATGTATTACATCATTCAACGCGGAATATTAAGATAGAGTATAATTAAGTTAGTAACGTGTTACATCATTCAATTAAGGTGAAACTAGATATATTGTAATTAGGGTTGACAGCGCAAGCGATTAGGATCGAACGTAGATATATGACAGACAGAACCGCGAGATACGCGCTTGATCACACAAAAAGCAGATTTGTGTGGAAACCTATACAGTGTAAAGAAATAAAGGAAAACTACAGATAAGTAGTGCTCGTACGTGTTGTTCGTAAGCCTGCTACATCTTTGGCGCCCAACGTGGGGCTTTAAACCTATTCGTGATAAGCCTTGTTGAATTATTTCCCGTGGTGTAATAATGGCTCATCTTAGCGAAGAAGAGCTTTGTGAGGTCGAAGCCAAGCGCATTGTCAAGATTTTAACGGCTAAAGAAGGCGATATATCGACCGAAGATTTGGTTGCGGAATACAAACAGCAGTTCAAAGTGGACCTAGAACACTGGAAATCGCAGTTCGCTCGAATTGAAGCATTTTTGAAGCACTCTTGTCACGTCAATGTGAAGGACGGTGTTGTTAATACTACACAGGTTAGTGCTTTAAATAGTAACGTGAGTAGCAATGGAAAACCTGCCGTTGTTCATTATGTGTCTCGCCCACAGTTTTCGCCTTTTTTCGGATTTACGTATGGAGATAAGAATAAGGGAGTCACGTACCGCGTTTGGCGTTTCGAAGTTGAAAGTGCTATTGAAGAAGGCCTTCATTCGAATGACGTAATAGCAGAGCAAATTCGGAAGTCCTTGCAGGGTGAAGCCAAACATAAAATCGTGGCTTTCGGAGTTGGAATTCCACCGGAAAAGATTCTGGAACAACTCGATCAGTTCTACGGCGAAACTGGGGTAGCCATCGGAGACGAACTGTTGACACAAGCTTACAAGTTAAAACAAGAAGATGGCGAAGAAGTTTCGGCCTTTGCATCGCGCCTCGATAACCAAATAAGACGAGCGAAGAAAGAGGGCACGGAACTGTTGCCGAACGACGATGCGGTTGACAGACATCTACGTCTGCTCTTTTGGGAAGGTTTGAAAGACCAAATAAAAGATAAAGCTCGACATAAGAAGGACAGCTGTACAACGTTTGCTGATCTGATTTCCGCCGCAAGATATGGGGAAAAGGAAGCCAAATCCTCTCAAGTGCCCACCAGACGAGTAGCCCGTATTAACCAGACTGGTGTTGACAACCACACTGATGAGAACACTTACGAATCGACGCCGCCATCTCAAGCCCCCTCGTGGCTTGCTGAAGTATGTTCAACGATGGCAAGGGAGGTGCGCGAAGCTCTGAAACCGGATGACAATTCCGGGGGAGTGATGGGCGCACAAAGTAACAGTTTCGGACCAACGTGGACCAACAGCGAACCTCCAAGATGCTACCGATGTGGTCAAATAGGTCACATCCAAAGAGGATGTAGGAATGCGCCATTTAGCGATCCAGCCAACAATCAATCAGAATCGATGTCGGGAAACGGTCGTCGGCGTCTGTCGCGAGGCGGACAGCGCCGGTAAATGGTATATCTAAGCCCCCCAAACCACAAACATCTATCCTGGAGTCCCTCATTGGTAGCGCAAACGAATGCATAGCTTATGCTGATAACCATCCGTGTCTTGCTCTCCTGGATACGGGCAGTCAAGTGACATCAATATCCGAGAAGTTCTACAAAATGTATCTGTCTGACCGCCAGTTACATCCAATTCAGGGCCTAATTACAGTCGTTGGTGCAGCCGGACAAAACGTGCCGTATCTTGGGTACGTCGAGATGAAAGTTCATTTTCCTTCAGACCAATCGGGTACAGCAGAAGATTTCGAAACATTAGCACTTGTGGTACCTGATAACGAATACAATGACCGAGTTCCTTTGTTAGTGGGAACTAACATTGCCAAGCAGTGGAAAGATGCCTTACAAAGCACCGACAAGAAGATACCAACTGTGTCCGAGCTGTCGCCAGCTTGGAGTCGCGTGCATCAAGCGCTACAATCTCATGAAAGATTCGAAAACAATTGCAACAACGGTGTCAACATGGTTAGGTCGATCTCCCGTCGTCCTATTACAATAAAGGCGCATGAGACAGTCATTCTCTGGGCCATAACTCGGACCAATCCGGAGGCACCAACTAAAGTTGTGGTTGAATCCTGCAGTAATCCGACTTCGTCGTCTGTCGTCGTCACCCCTGGCCTCGTTAACCTTCCGGCTGGTGTAACCAAGTGTCGTATTCCAGTTGAAGTAACTAACAATTCTTCTTCTGACATCACGCTCCCAAGGAGAGCTGTTTTGGCGTCGGTACGCCTTGCGACGGAAGTGATTAGTACCACTGAGAAACAACGTTCCACTCCGAAAGCAAATTCAGTGTTGTCCGATGTCGGAGTGGACCTGACTGATACCACTCTAACAGAAGAACAACGCAATCAAGCACTCGAAATGCTACGTGGGATGGCGTATGTATTTGCCAGAGATGAAAAGGACCTCGGGCGAACAGATGAGATAACACATGACGTCAAGTTAACCGATGACACTCCTTTCCGACACCCATATAGGAGAGTCCCGCCGCTGAAATTGGAAGAATTTCGTGCAGGAATCCAAGACCTTTTGGATTCTAAAGTGATCAGAGAGTCCAAAAGTCCGTTCTCGTCCCCAGTGGTACTCGTAAGAAAGAAGGATGGAAAGCTGAGGATTTGTGTGGATTTCCGAAAGTTAAACTCCCGAACGGTACGAGATTCCTATCCAATTCCAAGAATCGCAGATACTTTGGAAGCTCTACATGGATCGCGCTGGTTCTGCTCGTTGGATTTGCAGAGCGGGTATTTACAAGTAGAAGTGGCAGAGGCGGACAAACCCAAAACGGCCATGACGACGCCGTTCGGATTGTATGAATTCAACCGAATGCCGTTTGGGTTGACCAACGCACCGGCCACTTTCCAAAGATTAATGGAACGATGTCTTTCTGGTTTAAATCTAAAAATTTGTTTAGTTTACCTGGATGATGTGGTTGTATTTGGTCGGACCTTCGAAGAAATGCTAGAGAGGTTAAAGCAAGTGCTACAGCGACTGGGCAATTATGGACTGAAGCTGAAACCGTCCAAGTGTAAACTATTTCAGACGGAACTGACGTACTTGGGACACGTCGTATCTGCGAAGGGTGTAGAACCAGATCCAGATAAAGTTGCATCGCTTAAGGAGTGGCTCCACAACCCCCAAAGAATGAACGTGAACTCCAAACATTTTTGGGGTTCGCTGGTTACTACCGTACCTTCGTCGAAGGATTTTCCAACATTGCCAGACCACTTTATCGACTAGTGGCTAGTCACGGCAAGGGTACAAAGCGGAAGAACAGGGTACCCTTTGAATGGACTACCGAGTGTCAGACAGCATTTGGAACCCTAATTGAGAAGCTATGTTCACCACCGATTTTGGCCTATCCGGACTTCCGCCTTCCCTTTGTGTTACACACCGATGCTTCGGGAGAAGGTCTACGAGCCGCACTGTACCAAGTCCAAAACGGTAGAGAGCGAGTTATTGCTTTCGGTAGTAGAACACTCTCGGATTCCGAACGAAGATACTGCGCATACCGTAGAGAATTTTTGGCGTTAAAGTGGGCCATAACTGAGAAGTTTCATCACTACCTTTATGGACACAAGTTCCACGTCGTCACCGACAGCAACCCTCTTACTTATTTGGTCACCTCCCCCAAATTATGCGCAACGGACCATCGATGGTTAGCTGCAATGGCCCAGTTTGACTTCAGCATAGCGTATCGCGCTGGCAAGGCCCACTCTGACGCCGATGGACTTTCTCGAATGCCTCACCCATCCGCTAACCCAACGACGTCAGATGAAGAGTATGTCAAGCCTTTCCTGGCGCGACTAATGCGTGTCACCAACGCAGCAGTTACCTGTCAGTCAGCGGACGTCTTTCGTGCTCTTTGTCAATATCACCAGGTCAGCAACGAATACCAACCAGACCAAGTGGATCACCCAATGGTTGAAGCAGTAAGTCTGGATGCCACGATTGTCAAGCCTGTGGAGCAACCTCCTAAGTTTCCGAATCGAAGCACTTTTCCATCTTTGTCGCCTGCCTCGTGGTCCAGACTACAGCAACAAGATCCCGTGATCAGTCAGATTCTACTACTTCTAAAAGGTCAACGAATGACTGCGAACCACAGCAAGGACGAAGATGTCCAACGCCTGTTGAGAGAAAAGACCGCCTGACCATTCGACAACATGTTCTCTATAGGAAACGAAACCTCGATGGGGAAGTCGTGGAACAAGTGGTTTTACCAGCCGCGCTGAGAGGCCGTGTCCTACGTGGCCTCCACGATGACGTGGGACATCTTGGACGGGATCGGACACTGGACCTAGTAAGCTCTAGGTTCTACTGGCCTCGAATGACAAAAGACGTAGAAGACTACGTTAGAAAATGCGACCGGTGTATTAAGCGGAAGCACCCCGACCCGCCTCGAGCACCGATGTTATCCACCCACGCGACCGAGCCCATGGAACTACTGTCGATGGACTTCCTTTCCTTGGAGCGTGGCAACGGTGGATACGAAAACATCTTGGTGATCACTGACAGCTTCACCAAATATGCCTGGGCATTCCCTACGCGTAACCAGAAGGCCAGCACGGTGGCAAAACTTCTCTGGGACAAGGTGCTGGTAAGCTATGGATTTCCAAAACGACTCCATGCCGATCAAGGTCGAGATTTTGAATCTAAGGTCATTCACGACTTATGCAAGATTGCTGGTATTCAAAAGACCAGGACAACACCCTACCATCCCCAAGGTAACGGGCAGACCGAGCGATTTAATCGGACATTACTCGATATGCTCGGAACCTTGGAGGGAGATCAGAAACACAACTGGCCCAAGTACGTACCCACGTTGGTCCACGCCTATAACTGCACTAAACATGCTTCGACTGACTACTCACCGTTCTTCCTCATGTTTGGGCGTCCGCCTCGTCTCCCAATTGACATCGACCTCGGATTAATATCAGGAAACGAAGAAGCCAAGCCCTATTCCGTTTTTGCCTCCGATCTCAGGAAACGATTAAATCGAGCGTACGACGTTGCCAGTCGTGCGATGAAGAAGAAAGCCAATGCGAACAAGAAGCACTACGATGGTCGTGCCCGAGATGCCGTTTTGTTACCCGGAGATCGTGTTCTAGTAAAGAACGTAAGCATCAGAGGCAAACACAAGCTGGCAGATCGCTGGGAAGATATCCCGTATGTTATCGTTAAACAAGTGCCGGATCTTCCCGTCTACGTCGTCCGATCGACAGAAGGTAATGTCAAGGAACGTACGTTACATCGCAACTTGATCCTGCCCTTCGATGGAGCCCCATCGTCCGACCTGGAAGTGCAAGCAACTAAGGATGCTCCTTGTGCAAGTGATGCTATGCCCAATTCTCCAGTGGATGCGCTAGACAAACCCGACCCCCCGATGGAAGAGAATCCAGAGGAGTACGTCTTCCTCACCGGTCAACCAGAAGAGGTGCGTCCTCAAACCGATACCAGCGTTCCTCCAAACGAGTTGAACGAAGAACACGAGGAAACAGTCGCTCTCGACAGTCCTGATCACATTGACTCCGACAATGAAGAGCTACCCATACAGAGTGCGGATCCGGATCCGGAACTTCAATCTAGTTCAGAAAACACAACCCGTTCGGGCCGACGTATCAGACCACCCGACCGTCTCATGATGGGAGCAAACTGGTTGACAAAAGTCAAGATCCTGTTGTCTCTCGTGAATGTGAATAACCAAACTGTCATACAGAACATCCTTGGCAAGTGGTTTAACGATGAAACATTACGTGTTTAAAGTTTGTTTTTTTAACAAAAAAATATATACTGTATACATATATATATATATATATTTTTATTACAACGTCGGGACGACGTTTACTCACTAGGGGGGAATGTGTAGCAATGTATTACATCATTCAACGCGGAATATTAAGATAGAGTATAATTAAGTTAGTAACGTGTTACATCATTCAATTAAGGTGAAACTAGATATATTGTAATTAGGGTTGACAGCGCAAGCGATTAGGATCGAACGTAGATATATGACAGACAGAACCGCGAGATACGCGCTTGATCACACAAAAAGCAGATTTGTGTGGAAACCTATACAGTGTAAAGAAATAAAGGAAAACTACAGATAAGTAGTGCTCGTACGTGTTGTTCGTAAGCCTGCTACATTTAGTATGAGTGAAAGTATTTCGTTCCTTCAGTAGGTGAGGAGGATGTACCTGGCATTCTTATCGTATTGTCATTGTGGGAATGTTGTTGAAGTCCTTTCAGATTTGGTTCGTGTCTGTTGTCATCTATATTAATCTCATTAACACCTACATGTAGGTTTGGTTAATTTTCCGTTGGTTCGTTGTCAGAATGGATGTCTTGTTTATTTGTTTATTGGGTTTTATGTTTGGTTATGGTCATATGTTGCTATTGTAGTTTCCTTGTTCTGTTGTCAGTGGATATATAATCCACCGTGTTGTGCGTTGGTTTTCATTGTTATTGGAACGTAAGAATCAGTCGTACAGGTGGTCGGTAAAAGTGTCTGTAGTGTTATTTGTTCTATCATCTACATAAACAGCCAGTGAAAGGAGACTGCATTAGCTCTATCCGTTCGCTACGATTGTTAGCCATGTTTTTTGAATAAGATGTAGGTAATTGGACTGACACTGGGGTTATATAATGTAGATGAATAAAATTTGCAAAGAATGCGGTATATGGCCTTAGGCCAAAAAGCGCATCTTGCTGTGTTTTTGTTAACTTGCGAAGGCAACGACGGTTGAAGTTAGCCAGGCGCAGTGTAAATTTGATACAGGAGCAAGTTAAACAATTATAAGAAAGGATTAAAGATACGTAAGTAATATTCAGTATAAATAGTACATGGGACACAACTAAAAAAACTCCCTGAAGGCCAGACGAGACTTGAACCAACAACCTTCCGAGTACTAGCCGGACGCTCTAACCATTGAGCCATGCACGGATGCACCAGAACTTATAGATGGCAGACCGAGGTTGTTTATAGTGTTACGTGACCGCTATACCATACGCAACAAAAAGTGTAACCTCAGCTGTTTGGTTTTTACAATTAT
Source organism: Corallium rubrum (assembly GCA_964035015.1). NCBI lineage: Eukaryota > Metazoa > Cnidaria > Anthozoa > Scleralcyonacea > Coralliidae > Corallium > Corallium rubrum. Next base: position 173,792 of record CAXIUP010000262.1, on the reverse strand, counting down.
TTATTTAATTAACAAGAAACTTAGAACAGATATTGAAAATGTCTATAAAGATTAAAACTAAACTAAATCCATATGGACTTGAAATAAGAAGGAATAATAAAACCAACGGCCGGAACTCCAGGACTGACTTCGTAACCACTTTGACACATATAGCTCACTCTAGGACTGCGCTCTATCTATACATGTTGTATATAGACAATTCAAATAACTTAGTAGACATAAATAATCTTTATACTATTGTAATTTTTTTGTATTTTTTAAAAGGTGACACAAAAAAGTGTATATATAAAATTCGAGTGGTCATAAAAATTGATATCATCTTCTCTATTAACATATGATTTAACATTTCTGTTAATGTTGTTTTTAGTGGGAGTTAGTTATGATCCAAACCAAAGGGAACTTGGAAGTACGATTAAAAGCGAAGGTTTGTATTTTGGAGCACCTGGATACAAGTTTATCAAGTTCTCGAGTATTTTCCAGACGGTATCTTACACAGAAGTCACTTGTTTGAATAAAGATGGCTTGGTTATTGATTTGGATGTCCAGTTTCAATACCGCGTTGATGGAAAAAGTGTACGGAAGGTTATTCTGGAGTTCCGTGAGGCAGACAACTATGAAAAACTTGTGAGGTAAGTAAAGGCACGGTCGTAGTTGTAAAGTATGTAGTACTTTTATTCAATACACTATATTACATGCATGTACAACTGAACTACACGTGTGATGTCTAGCTCTTTATACATAATTAGGCTTTCATGTACGTGGACAAGAAAGGGAGTAAATATACCTAATTTACATAACATGTTACATCTTCCTCTTTTCCCCGCCCAAGGTTTTCATTCGTTGACTTAATATTTAAGCTACATACGAATTAAAGTCACGTTATAATAATATGAAAACTAACAAATATCTGATTATAAAGTACTTAAGTCACTGTCACCAGTCTTTAAATATACTATGCACTAAACCTTATTGGTTCCTTGACTACACGACCAGATCTTGTAACTACCTGTTCAGTCCCATCGCCGGTCACCATGTAATTTACATACTAAACAAACTGAAATGTCTCAAAAAACAAAGCACGAAAACCGAAAAACTGAAAAAAATGACACTTTGTCATTTAATTGTCCTTTCAAATAAAACAGACATAATTTTGGTATTAAAGACACCTCAAATATTTAATTTTCATTGGTTTCAGATCAATCGGTTTGTCCAGTATCCATGACGGTTGCAGCGAGTACAACACAAGCCAGACGGTGAACCAACGGGCAGAGTTTCAGAGTCGTATTCAAGAGATCATGGTGGAACGTTTAGGAAATGTCAGTGCGGTTGTAACAGACCTTCAATTGAGCAATATAGCGAGACCTGTTAAGTACGAAGAAGCCTTACAAGCCAAAGAAGGTGCTAAGGAAAGTATCAACTCCGCTAAACTAGAACGACCACGAGAACTCATTGAAATGCAGACTAAACTTCGCCAGGCAGAAACTCAAGCACAGATAACTATTGAAACTGCAAAATCAAAGTCAAAAATTGCTCTTACTAAAGCAAAGGCAGAAGCACAGGGCATTTTTGAAGCATTTAAAGCCGAGTCGGTCATCTATTCAAGTATTATGAAACAGCAAAACTTAACAGTAGAAGGACTGCTTTCTTATGTTAGTGTCCGGGTGGTGGGAGAAACTGGAAATACGGTATATGCTGGACTGGATCAACCAGCCAAAACAAAGTACACTCATTAAGAAAAATAAACGGTAATTTTCTTTTATTTGAACATACTGAAAGCGGCCATACTTTAAATATAGAGCCGGGGAGTGAAAAAAACATTCAGACATAATGTATGATAATGACAGTAACATAAATGAAAATTGATCTGCAAAATTGTAGCAAAGTTATAGTTTTTAAAGCCACTTGAAAACAATAACAGCATAGCAGCAAAGACACGACAAGAGTTGTCACGTGGAAGAAATTTGTCTTAATTTGAAACGGATTTTTGTTGTTTTTGAAAAACAGATGAGGTTTTCTCAAAAGGCTTAGTTTCTTTGGAGTTATGTCTTGTACACTTCTATATAGTTCAACAAGTAATTCGAAATACAGTCTTCAATGTATTCAAAATGTTTTTGGGCTGTCTTGGTTAAGCAATTTATAACTTGAATGTCGTCGCTCGTTGATTTTTCTTTGCAACAATTTTCCTAGCTTTTCTTTCACAATTGTGAGAAGCATGCATTTGTATAATAAAATAACTCATTCATGTAAAACCTTTCGTTCGAATCTATTTTCCCCAAAGTCAAGCGAAATAGTTAAAAAAATCGATCAACTGTAAATTCCCAATTGTAAAAAAAGAATATCATTTTCGGACCGTCGCGTCAAATATCGTAAAAAAACTGCTAGCCCAGGCAGTCAATCAAATTGCAGTATGCATAACAACTCACATTATTGCATAGTGTAAGTATATAGACTGCGCTCATGTGCAGTAGACAGAAAAAGATAAAAATGTGTTTACATGAATAAATCACTCTTCCTTAAAAAAAAACAAGGCTTTAATTTAAGAAACAAAGAAAAGGAAATATAAGCTGTTCCAAACTTTCACACCATGCATTGAGAAGTTTATTAAAGAACTTATATTTAGTTGATCGAGGTTGATATAGCTTTTTGCAATACCGAATTTTATGCCTGATTTTAATTATAACAAAATTAATCTTAATAATTGTCAGTTGTTTGCTGTACAAGCTGTGTTAGTTAGTAATACTCAAAAAAACTCTGAGCTCTAAGCGGGACTCGAACCCACAACCTTGTGAATGCTAGCCAGACGCTCTAACCATTGAGCAACTAGAACTCAGATAGTGGAGCAAGGTTAATTAAGGTACTTATACCTTAGACTGTGCCCAGTCCTCCAGGAACGAGTCTTTACCGCTCTGAGTATTACTAACTAACACAGCTTGTACAGCAAACAATTGACAATTATTACTAACATCAAGCTGCAATTTCTAAAATTAATCTTGGTTTTAAGTGCACGCGTTGAACTTTAGGGCATAAAACACTTGCTAAATATGTGATACAGGACATGTGCTGCGCATCACAATGTACACATGCGCACTACCACAGGATCGAGTCCCATATTTCACAAGTCAAAAATTTCGGTACTGATTTCCTTTTTCTTTCCTCATGAATTATTTCATTAAGATGAAAGATAATTATATAAAAAATATTCTTCAAATGATCTTTGGAAATGTTTTATAACAATGATATTTCTTGAGCACTTAAGAAGGTTTGGTGCACCTTTTCTTAAAACTGTTTAACGTTTTGACTCCTAAGCAAGCAAGCATGCATGTAGACGCACCTTTAGTGTCTAACGCCAGACGATTTTACTCGTCAAGCGAATACCCCTGGTAATCAAGGGGTTAACCTTTTTGACTCCTAAGCATGCACGCATGTAGAGTATTTTACTCTGGCTAACGCCAGACGATTTTACTCGTCAAAGGAATACCCCTGGTATAGTCAAGGGGTTAAACTATCAGCCTTTCTAATATTAACATCAAGACTGTTCCAGTCTTTAAAACTCCTCACTGCAAACGTTCTTCCACCTTCTGTATAATGCGGTTGTATCGGGGGCATAAGAGATTAATCTTCGAAAAGCGTGTCGCTCGACTATGGATGTCAGAAATCCTCATCAAGAGGGAATCGCTGTAAGCGGGGCAATTATAAGACATTTCCACGTTTATAAACAATGGCGCTTCTCCTATATAATAAATAACTCATCGGTTATTAATGATAGTCTCGACGAAATCGGGTTGATTTCTATTTACCATCGACGGATGAAAGAAAGAGATTGTTGCGAAAGAAATCATGAGTTCAGTTTCTTGTATCAAGACCTTGGACTTCCTGCGCCTTGACATTGCCCTTTTAAGCACATCGTTACCCAACTGACTTAATTAATAAGAGACCTGATTTTAGGTCTGAAAACATAACTAATAATACTAGAAATACATGAACGCAACAACCCCTCGCCCGCTTTATATGCATTTGCTTTCAGCTTTTCATCTCGCGTGTAAAGTGGACTCCACGCACGTCGAGATTAACACCCTCACCGGGCTCGGGGATAATTTTTTCAGTGAAGGATTTGTTACGTTATTTTGTAATATGTATTTTTTTTAATTATAGGTTATAAATAAAGCTTGTTAATTTTTGTCTGTATAGCATATATAAGATCATTTATGCACGACCCAACAAAAAAACACAACAAAAAATACAACATGTATTGCACTACAACTAACATAGTCAGAAATGTAGAAACATGAGTCACTGTTATCTTCGCTACAAATGATAGTAATAATGAGTCTCATTACCGACAATCTCTCTCGCTTTCCACGCTGTAAATAAGACTAGTATAACTGTTATCGCAAAAAATCAATCACATTTAACTGTATTACAAATTCTTTATGACAACATTGCAGTTCGAATAGTTGAAAGTACACCTATACAGTCATGCACTTCGTTTTTCAGGCTTTGTAGAACTCATTTCTTCTTCACCAGAACTTTCTGGCTTTATCTCTGGCTCAAATTCAAACTTTCTTTTTCCTCAGTATCTGTTGTTTGGAGCCCTTGTGGTTAATTCACAGCATGCAGCCTCTTCAATTCCCAATTGCAAAATTTGGGACAGATCAAAGCCAAAGTCAAGCAAGCTTGCATGTGGCAGTGGATGAAAAACAATACGAACAATCTAAAGATCCAAATTTGAATACGGAGTTGAACTAGTGAACAGTAGGAAAACACAAGAGACCGGCTATTATGCATTCTGAATATTCCGCATTAAAATTCATAGTTTTTTTGTGCATGCAACACAGCTTGGTCCCTCTTAATCCTACAACATAAACACGACTTGAAAGAAACTCAGCTCAGACTATAGGTATACCTATGGTATAAAAATACAAAATTATTTTCAGAATACCTCACCAATAGTAATATAAGACCCCATTTACACGATGCCGGTACAATTTGAAAACGGAACAAAATCATGCCGGTTTGCAAATACAGCATATAACATTTCATGTTATTTTTGTGCCGGTATCGTGTAAACGCAAGGCCTAAACGGCATGATTTTGTTCCGTTTTCAAATTGTACCGGCATCCTGTAAACGGGGTCTAAAGCCGGTTTTCCACTAGGCGACTTTTTTCGCGCGAAGCGACTGAGCTGGAACTAATTAGAAATCTATTGAATTCGAACAAAAGAAAGTCGCTTCGCGCGAAAAAAATCGCCTAGTGGAAAACCGGCTTAAGGCGGTATACGCGCTCGGGTTGATATATCGCTGAGACCCCGTTTACACGATGCCGGTACAATTTGAAAACGGAACAAAATCATGCCGTTTAGGCCTTGCGTTTACACGAAACCGGAAAAAAAATAACATGAAATGTCATTTTCTGTATTTGCATACTGGCATTATTTTGTTCCATTTTCAAATTGTACCGGCATCGTGTAAACGGGGTCGTATTAAACACCTCCGTCACGGTATATAACCTTTCACTAATATACCACCCGCAGTACACGCCAGCTGCAACACCTTGCCTGCAGTTATTACCTCACAAACGTTTACCTTCCACATGTTTACATTCGATAAAAAGTTTCAATGCATAAACTACTACGAAATAGAGAACAAACTGGCTTTGTTGAATTCGCGTCAAAATTCACTGTTTCTCGGCCGACAAGACGCCGAAACATGTCAAATGTCTATGCAATCCAAATGGTTGCCATAGAACCCTTCCGAAAATACCTAATTTGCACCGAACATCCGGTTTTATCTGCTATCGTGTAGCTACGATGATAACGGTATAGTTTTCATATATTGGGTATTGGACTGAGCAATCCGATGCGATGCAAAAAGTAATCAGGTATGCGGACGTCTGATTTCGGTATTGTTAGAAAATTGTAGAAAAATTTATATTCACGAATTTATAGCAATATGATTTTGAAGACTGAAGTACAAATAAAGATAATGAGAAAACAAAAGGACAGCTGTTTCAAACATTTCTAAACTCCAGGTATGGCATTGAAGTCATTCGAGTTTACATCCCACATACTCTATATACGTCATTTTGGTTGACGCTAGATCACCTATGTTCAAATAACGGTAAGTCATAACTCATCAAATAGAAATTTATCATACTTACAGAGTTAGCCAAGACCACCTCATTGAGGAAGGTTGTTTGTTGAGTCAAGACTCTGAGACCAGTATCGCCGCAATAACCCTATAACGGAATAACAATAAACAACAATTATTTCTCCACGAAATATAGTATCGAGGCTGAACTGCTTTAAAGTAGCTACAACTAGCTCACTTGCATGAAAAGACCTACATAGTACATATATAATTACTTATATTTATGTTATAATTGGCATAAAGAAATGTTAGAGTTAGAGAGTTAGATATTAAAAAAGAAACACTTCGCAGTTAAATATAACTGAATTGCGTGCTCATTTACATGTACGTGAAAAAATATTGTATGCTACAATTTATATGTTACAAAATGTTAATATTACAAAATGTTACAAAATGTCACTTAAATTTATGGTAATCAAATTTGCTTTGTCCAAACGATCACCATATGGCGAACCACGGAAGATTATTGACGTTACTCTCCGTTGGACACGCTCAATTGCTTCGCTGAGGTATTTAGGCAAGCAAAATGAAACACCTCGCAAGCATATTTTTGACGACGGGTCTACTGGACACAAGTACAGTAGAAGTTAACGATTTCTTTCGCTGGTATCTTCGCTAGTTTTAATTGAACAATAAAAAAAATCCGCTTGTCTGCTTTCAGAGTTGGAAAAAGTATTCAGCCTTCCTTCTTCCGGATAGGTTTTTAAGTTTAGATAACCTTCCTCCAAATATATAGCGAGAATTTTGTGTTTTGCAACGTTCATAAATACTGCGTGACTTTTACAGTACCTTGGTTTTCTAGGTTTTCCTATATAGGTAAGCTTGGCATACTACAATAGCTACTAATAACTGACCGCTGCTGACTGACAGGCTACTAACTACCCCCGACTGCGAAGATACACAGCAGATATGTAACTGCTGCCACTGCCAGTGCTGCATAATTGTAGGTTAGCCAATGTTTTGCTGCAAATCGCTTTTCTTCTCGACACCTAGCTTGGTCAGTTGTAACTTTCTCAGATTACCGAATGTGTTGTTTCACGTGTTTTCACTTTAAACCTTCCTCACTAAAGTAAACCTTCCTCCAGGTGGTACCCGCATACCCGCAGCTTTTTTCCAACTCTGTTTGCTTTCTTGATAATTCCTGTGACATGCGAAACCCATCTTAAATCGTCGTTAATGGTAACACCAAGAATTTTGGCGTGACGAACCAGATTTGGACACCCAGTGTTTAATCGAACACGGGTGAAGGGCAATCTCGTTTTTTTTAAACTGAATTAACAGCTCTTTTGAACGTGTAGTTGAAATTTATTTTGTAAGGTCCATGTTTCTAGTTCATTAACTCCCATCTGAATTTGGCTGTCTTGGTTCCTCGAGACGATTTTAGACGTGTCATCTATGTACTTCCAATAAGTGAAATTTGTCAACTTTAAGTCATGATAATTTATTATGAGGATGATTATGAACAACCACAGTCCCAACTTAGTCCCTTGTGGGACACTACCACATGGAACTTCCCCTTAGACACAGAACAAGTGATTGATATTGGCCGTAAGTGTTTATTTATGTCATACACAGGATTGTCTTTCGGGATTGGTGTAATATTTGCTAGTTTCCACGTATTCAGGGCCGCGGGCAGGATGTTTTAGTCAGGGAGGCAGTAAGACTGCCAAATTTCTAGGGGGGTCTGGGGGTATGTTCCCCCTGAAAATTTTTGAAATTTGAGTTTCTGAAATGGCATTTCCCGAGATCTGACATCATATTTGGGCAAAATTTGGAAAATTTTAAAACATATTTTTTAAGACACATTTCTCTCTAAAACTACAGTATCACATATTTACAAAGACAACTACAGTCATTTGCAACTCACTTGTCACTTTTCACCAATGTTCAGATGTTCGTTAGAAGTTCGTTACGAAGTTCGTTTTGGAAATTCGTTTTGAACTAGGCAATTGATTGCCGGCTACTAGGAACCAAGAAGGCAAGAAGTCAATCAAACACATAGTTTAAAACGAGCTTTGAACTTCCCAACGAACTTCGGAACGAACTTCCGAACATTTTGGTGAAAGTGAGAGCAAGCTAAGTGAATGTAAAATAATAGTTACTCTAACGGGATAAAGCGCGAACACAACACGAAAATTCATTGTCAGAGTTACGATATTAAATTAACGACTAGTTAGTTCTTTATTCTGTGACTCTGCGCACAAATTAGGAACAAATGTGATGCATGACATTATAAAAATCATATTTTGGATTTACTCGGGGGGGGGGGGCTGTTGCCCATGCGGCCCCCCCCCCCCCCCCCGCTATATACGGCCCTGAACGTACTTGGTAACTTCTGTTCTGTAAACGAACTGTTTAGCAAGAAGGTAGAGATTGGGTATGCTAAAACTTCGGTAAATTCTTTCAAGATAAAATTTGGGATATCGTCAGGTTCAGGTCTTTTGGAAGTATTAAATGATTTAAGTTTTTTATAAGTTGACCACGGTGCTATATCAAAAACCTGGCCTCCCAGATGACTATTCATAAGATTATCCGCAGGATTTAATACATGGAAATCTTTCGTAGGTTCCAGGAAAGAATTGTTAATTAAACTGGTCAATTCTACCAGGGAGAGATGATCTGAGTTTTCCATCTGAATACAGTCACGTATGGTGGAACTCGACGACATTCCACTTATCCGTTTAACCTCACGCCACCATTGTTTGGGATTTAATTGTTTTAGGTTTCCCACTTTTGATTTATAAAAAGTCGCTCGACATGATTTCCTTAGTCTATTGACTTTATTGCGATAAAATTTAAAAAGAGTTTCGTTGCCCGATAAAAAGGAATGCTGACGAAGTTGAATCAAACGTTTGAGGTCCTCGTTAATCCACTGAAAATCACTATGATGAAATGAGAGCCACTTTTCAGGCATATGCGTGATATAGGCCAAACCAGTGTTAATTATGTCTGTCAGATAATTATTCTCTTCACACGTGCCAGTAGTTTTGAGTAAGCCCCAATCTGAGTTCCTTCGTGCAAATTTGGGCAATGCCATGCTTAGTCGCGTCCTTCATTTCGCCATCTAAACTCTTCCGAAAGAGCCAGAACCTAGCAACAAATGTAAAAACACATTCACCCAATGCTATATACTATTTTCTAGCAAGTTAGATGCCTCAGGGAAGTATCCCTTACTCACCTTCGGTCACCTTTTGCAAGAATCTTAAATGAATCTTCCCCTTTCACGTCTAACAAATGTCGGTTTATTCCACACATCAGCAAACACAAAGTCTTCGGCGGATACCGTTCGCCTGTCTGCATGTTTTGCAGCTTCACTAACAAATTTACACAGCTTAAAGTTCAAGCTGTAAGGTGACATTTCTTCAAGCCTGATGTTTAACTCTTGTACCTGACTTAAATTCACGCCCTCATAACCGACTGACTCCACCTGTGGCTTCTTGTTACTTCTGTTTCGCTGCCAATCCTTCCAAATGCAAATAATTCATTGAAAGTATTCCATCACTGATGAATATATTTAATTTCGATCAATTTCTACGGGGAAAATATTGCACTACAAGGTACTTCATTTACTTGCTTGTAAGCTTCTCCCTTGAGAGCCTCTTATTCATTTGACTACAACGTATAATTTAAATATTCATTATTTATTAGTCATTCGCGTCATTAGTTATTCGCGTCCGATCTTTATGGGCATCAACAATGGCTTGCCTGCGGCTCGCCATTGTAAATACCCATGCAGATCGGCCGCTCATATTTTAACTATTACTTAAGATCCCGTTCACACGAGTCCGGAGCGAGTTGAAAACGGCGCTAAAAAGTCACAAAACGCCGTTGCGTTCACACGGCACCAGTTCGAAATTGTGTGAAAACGACGCTCCAACTGGAGCGTTTTGAAAACGATTTCTAGACGGAGCGAAATGAAACGGGACCCTTGGCGGTGTCGTGTGAACACAAGATCCGGCACTTTTTCGCTCCGCTTTAGTACCCAGTTCCTAAATTTTCTGCTCCTAACCAAACGGCTGGCGTATTTTTCAGCGATGGAAAACTTTATTTGTCTTCTCGACTTCGGAAAGCTTCTGCTAAGGACTTGTGCTGCTGTTTGAACAATTATAACATTATTACAACAATGACTAGGCAGTGTAAATAGGAGAAGATGAAGTCAATAAGGTGAGTTCCTAACGGAAAGACTAAAATTGTAAACCTAGAATACACTATACACCTTGGGGGATAATATTCTTTAAATTGCTCCTCGTTTCCATCTACTTTTGACGAGATATGGCTACTTAAACAGTGCACATCACACTGAAATACTGGATGTACACCAGAAGGTTCCGGAGTCGTGTGAACGCCTTCAAAGCGTCGTTAAATTATGACGGATTCGTGTGAACGTAGCCACATTTTACCGTTTATCTTCTACACCGGACTCGTGTGAACGCAGTCTAAAACAAAATTTTGGCGTCAAACATGTGACGTCATTTTCCCGCTAAAAAAACACAAAATCATGGCGAGAAATAATGGTCACGCATGCGTGTAATGCATGCCCACTTACAAAAATTTTGACTAGAAAAGTTCTGCAAGATTAATAGGACTTACATAGAGGATGAGTGAAACAATCGCCGTAGCAGTGTCAATTTTTAAATTATTTCAAATGCTTCAATCTGAATCGTATAGTGCAACACATCTGCGATATAAATATCATGAGCGATATACCACAGATATTAAATTCGTTGCGGTACGTTTTTGATATACTATTTTGAGCACAAGTCTAACATAAGTCAATGTGGCGAATACGCAAATTGTACCAATCTTGCTGCTCACGTTATCGAAAATCAAACAGAGGTATACTATTTCCGTACAAGTTTCGATCTGATTCGGCTACTATAAAGATCCGTCTTTTCGATGATATTCTTCATTTCTAGCCTGTATTTGTCGTTGTTGCGGTTTTCAATCTCAAAGCTTCAGTATTTTCTGATCATTGAATGAAGATTTCATCCAACATTGCATAAATTAGTTGTTCTCTTTTCTTCTGAACCGCGGAACTGTGACGACCGCACGACATAGGTACTAGTTTAATAGGGCTTTAGCTCCGCCTCTCTATGTCCACCATTTCTCGCCATGCGAAAAACAAAAAAATATAGGATTTGTAGGATTATGGATGTCAGTTATGGTGCAAGATCAGACTAACTGAAATAAAACCTGAGGAAATTGCATGAACGCGCGGTTAACGTGAGCGTTTTCAACATCATTTATGCCCGCGGTGATGCTACACCGGAAAATTTTAAAATCGATTGTCTCTCAAATGCCTTTTCTTGCTTTTTTTTGAGGAGGGGGAAAGGGGGATCCGGATTTTACAGAAATTCTGAAGGTTATGAAACGTCATACAACTAAATGAACGAGTAGAATTATATATTTATTAAACGAATCATTGGTGCGACCAAGGTCTTACTAATCGTACCGGTTCCACCGCACCCGACGACTTACCTAGAACTTTTCTCTTTTCTTGTTTTCTTGAAGTGTTAGTAAATGAAAACCTATCAGATTGAAAAGAATAACTTATATCACCAATGGCATGGCCACAAAGACGCAAAATGTACTTCGTCATGGTATTTCTTTCAAGTGCTACCGTTTTCTTACTGTTCATGATCGAACGGCGACCATACTCAGGTAAATCCGAATCTCGCATGCAGGCTGTACACAGGGAGCCCATCTTGGCAGAGCGTGGGCACTCTGTGGCACACTCGATCGTGGTGTGTTTAGGAAAATAACAAAGGGATGAAACACGAATTCTTCCTTGTTTTGAACATCGTTTTAAGCGCCTATAGGTATTAAAATTGTAAGACAATTGAGCGAAGTAGTTGTGATAATGATTCATTTATCAAAATATAATCAAAATGAGGCAAAATCTCACCTTTTAGCCGTGATTTTGCAGCTAAATTACATATCGTATTTTCGAGAGATGTGTTCCGCAAGTAGCTAGGACACTACATCATCGTTGACACTTCGGATAGCTACGAAATTCTACGATAAGCTTTTCGGATAAAGCGGAAAGTCTCAGGATTATTGATTTATTGCACATTGATCTGACTCTGAGTTTCAGTCGGTTTCAGTATTCCAACGGTGGCTCCCGACGATGCGAGATGTCCTGGCTACTTGCGGAACACATTCTACGTCGAACGTTTGGTGTTTCACCCCTTATATTTTTTCCTCTCCCTCCCCCCCTTTCCCCCCGTTTTTTCCTTTTTCCGCCTTTTTTCCCGCTTCCGGTAACCGTTTTTCGCTTTTTTAAATCCCCTGCCACAGTCCCCCGCGCGTCTTGCGAGTCTGCCACAGAGTGTCCACGCGCTGCCAAGATGGACTCCCTGTGTGCTGTAGGCTTGACTTCACAACCTCGTACCCAGGGCCTTCTCTGCTTTCAAAATGGCGAGATGAGAAGACCCTGGCAAAGGCTAGTCACGTGATTCCAACCAAAATACTCCAAGATTCTTGGAGTATTTGGTCACGTGGATAATTTGAGCTTCGCCCGTCTGGGGGGAGCGGTTGATTTGGTTCTTATAAATGCAAGGGAGCACGTTAGAATGTGATAGTTTTTGTAAATAAACTAAATTTTATTTACCTAAAGTTGTTGACGTTTTGTGCAAGCCGCCAAGTTCGATAAAACCGCTGACGATATGAGCCCCCGACGAGCGAGCCGAGCACAAAACGTCAACAACTTAGGTAAGTAAAGTTTTCTAACGTGCTCCCTTGATAAATGTAGAAGGTTGTTGCAAGTCCTGTAACGTTAAATTCGAGCGTAAATAAATTAGATATAGTTCAAAATTTACGACTTTTGCTGGATAATTCATATTTGTTGCCGTCATTCGGCAGAAATGAAGCCGAAGGTGACGAACGATCGTAAACTGACAAACAGAAACCCGCTTTCAATTAGCCACTTCGGAAACTGCAGGGACTGGGTACGAATTAGCATCTCCCGCGGAATTGTGGGGCTGTTTTGGGGGACGCTTTGTTGTTTGTTTTCAACTCGCTTCTTATTCTTGCCGTGTGGCCTCGTTAAGTTTGTTATATTGTCAATTTGCTCGCGGATTTCATTCGTATTCGTAATATTTAAAGTTCAATATGAATTTGTGGTCTGCATTCGTAATACTGTATTTTAATCTAATTGTTTTAATATCTTTGGTATATGTAAGTTGTAACTCGCTGCATGTTTCTCCGGCCTTATGTCCTGTCGATTGACTATACAAAATTCACTACGTGCTTATATTTTACTATTTTGATTCGATACAAATTTCGCCGTTTGTACGTATTAGTCATCTTTTCAACTCACTACATCATATTCCTCCATTTGCCATGTGGACTTCTGCATAGATTTAATGCGGTTTAATACTGCTACATACACTTAAACTATTCGAATGCTGTTGATTGTTGGAAGTTTATTTACCGCCCAGTATACCACATTTATGTTTCTTGTCCACACGTTTGTGATTTGTGGAAATTTAATTTAATTGTTGTATCTGTCGATTTATACTCAAACGGCATATTCGAATCTGCTGTCCTAGTGTCCTCGTTGACTTTGAGGTTGTACTTTAATACAAATATTCGATCAACAACAATACTACGATTGACGAACATTATAGATTGGCACTGAAGACTTTGGCTTTGAGTATGTTCCTAAACTTTTTAAATTAGATTCAGAAAATCCAGAAACCGAAATATTAAATACGGTACTTCTTGCTTGCATAATAAAGAAAACTTGTTGTAGTGTAGACGCTTCTTACTAAAGATGGTCATTAACTGATCTTATAAATTTGTTAAGAGGATGTCTTGTTATGTGTACGGCTTTTGCTATTCTTGGTTACTTAAATAGTTCACTGAATAACAAACTATACTTGTTTATCAGTGACTGTACCGCGCCCCCCGGTACAGTGTGAGTCACTCATCAAAATATTCCAAAATTATTGGTGTCACGTGACCAGCCTTTTCCAGGGTCTTCTAGCTCCGCCCCGCCATTTTCAGAAGGCCCTGGGTACGGGGTTGACTTCAAAGCTGTTGCGAGCCCGCGTTCTTCAGTGCCCCCAACCCCCCGAACCTTTTCTATAAAAGTAATTACACAGTGTGATCTCATAAGCATGACATTTGCCAACCTCGTACCCAGGGTCTTATATCAAATAAACTTGAATATCTCAAGAATGAAGCAAGGAAACGAAATTCTATGAAAGATGTTACTTTGTCATTTTAAGTGTTCTTTCAAATGCAATCATAAAAAAGTGGGGTGAAATTTCGCTGCACAGGCACTTTAATAAATGCAACAGTGGAGAAATCTAGGAGGCTCGCTTGGAGGATTCGTATATAGGTTTAAATGACTAATCTCAAACCGTAGGTTTTTGAATGGATGATGTCAAAGGCAATTGGAAAGCTCTGAAAATTTAATTAACAACTTCCCGATCCAGTTGGTAAGACTGTGAAGACATTATTTTGAAAAGAAGGCTCTATCATTTCTTCTTGAAATTCTGTAAAGTTGTATTGAATATCGATTTAATTTCACTGCTTTTACTTTTGAATAAAGACCTTCGTCTATACGAACATTCGCTATTTTGTACATTCTAACATTTAACATCTGACCGCCTTAACCAATCACCGTGTTACCTGCGAAATCTTGCGAGCTACATGCATTGCTAGATCCATTCTGCCGGTGTGTGCAGAAACGCGTGCTCACAATGGCTGGAATCAAGCCTAGCAAGCAATTTTGGTTGGAGATCAAATGTAATGGCTTATACACGTATAAACCTTCCAACCTTATAAATCTCGCAATAACCATAGAGCCATCGATCTTTTTGCATGTTTATGAGCTACTAAACTTAATAACATAACAAGCCTGACGTCACCAGTTATTTTATTTCCTATTGAATTATTTAGAAAACCTACTTGAACATGTTATGGATATGTTCAAGTGCACATGAGTCTGTCTTATTTGAAAGAACACTTAAAATTATAGAGTAACATATTTTTCAGTTTTTCGTTTCCTTGCTTCGTTCTTGAGGTGTTTCAGTTTGTTTGATATGCAAATTAAACATTTTGACGTCACACCTGCATAAGGAGTTATCGAAAAAGTTATATATCTTTGCTATTTTCAAATAAAATGATCACTTGAATATCTACATGTTTAGTGTTGTTGGCGAAACACATCCACATGCTTCATTCAAATTAATTTGGTTTGATAACAGAAAAAATATGTAACCTTCTCCGATAGCTCATTATGCACCTACGACGTCAAAATGTTTGGTTTGCATATCAAACAAACTAAAATATGTCAAGAACGAAAAATTGCAAAATATGTTACTCTGTCATTTTGAGTGGGTTTTTTTTCAAATATAAGACAAACTTAATTTTCGTTTGATAGGCACTTTAAGCAGCTAACCTTCAAACCTCAGCTTATTATAAACTTCGGCATGAATCAACGACAAACGACGAAGTAAAATAAGCTACAAACATATATGGCTGGTTTTATATCACGAAATCTTATTACGACTATTTGAGAAATGCAAAATGACATAACAAAGCAAAATTGGGTTTGTTTTTCTGTAGGTTAGCACACGGGCTATTAAAATTTCTTTTTGTAGTCAAAGAAAGATTTTCGTGACAAAATCAGCCCCGTAATATAGCGGGCTAGCCCGCCTCATCTAAACAGCCCTTTGTATAATTGTTATCTTCGCCAGGAGGTTATGTTTTCACTCCTGTTTGTTTATTTATTTGTTCGTTTGTTCGTTCGTTCGTTCGTTCGTTCGTTCGTTCGTTCGTTCGTTCGTTCGTTCGTTCGTTCGTTCGTTCGTTCGTTCGTTCGTTCGTTCGTTCGTTCGTTCGTTCGTTCGTTCGTTCGTTCGTTCGTTCGTTCGTTCGTTCGTTCGTTCGTTCGTTCGTTCGTTCGTTCGTTCGTTCGTTCGTTCGTTCGTTCGTTCGTTCGTTCGTTCGTTCGTTCGTTCGTTCGTTCGTTCGTTCGTTCGTTCGTTCGTTCGTTCGTTCGTTCGTTCGTTCGTTCGTTCGTTCGTTCGTTCGTTCGTTCGTTCGTTCGTTCGTTCGTTCGTTCGTTCGTTCGTTCGTTCGTTCGTTCGTTCGTTCGTTCGTTCGTTCGTTCGTTCGTTCGTTCGTTCGTTCGTTC